>OZ025874.1:5790091-6037591 GCA_964019415.1 Ianthella basta | reverse complement strand
TCATCCAAAAGCAGAGATCATGTCTCATGTATTGAAAGGCAAGTGAAGGAGTGGCGAGATGGCAAGTTTATAACCCTGCTTGAGGAAGGAATAGCTATCAAACACAGCATCTCCTCTGTATCTTCAGTTTATCAGCTGATGAAGGCCTACGTGGCCGAAACGTCCTGAATTACAGTGAATCGCTATGCAAGTGCTCGAGTAACTACCTACTAGCCACATTTTGTTCCGTAGAAATGAGTCTCTATGCTATCACAGGTTAACTTCCTCGCGGGTTGAGAAAAGCTCAAGTGCCAAAGCAAGGAAAGTTGCAGAGCTAGTAATGAAAGGCAAGGTAAAAGCAGCCTCTTGCCTTTTATCGATTGACAGTGGTGCCACACTATTACCCCTAGATTGGATGATTGATGGAAAACCAGCTAGAGATGTCTTACATGAGAAGCATCCTGCAGCTCACTCCCTACATCCTGCAGCTCTCCTCCATCAGGAAGAGTAAGCCACAGCCCCACTACATTGTCCCATGATGTTTGATGAGATCAATGGCCTCTGTATCCTCAAATCTGCTCTGAAAACTGAGGGAGGGGCTGGACCGTCAGGTGTAGATGCGAGCCTGTGGAGAAGAATGTGTTGTTCATTCCAGAGAGCGTCATCTGAGCTCTGTGCAGCACTGGCATGTACAGCAAGGAGAATCTGCTCATCTCTTGTTGATCCAGAGCCATTGAGACCACTGACAGCTAGCAGATTAGTTGCCATTGATAAATGCCCAGGGGTATAGCCTATTGGAATTGGAGAGGTCTGAAGAAGAATAATTGGCAAAGCCATTCTTACCATCGTATGTGCAGATATCAAGTTGCAGTGGGGACACATCAGCTCTGTGCTCGGCAGAAGTACAGTTGTGAGGCAGCCATCCATGCCCTTGAGAGCATGTATGTGTGAGAGGACACTAAAGGAGTGTTGCTAATTGATGCGTCGAATGCTTTTAACAATTTGAACCGCAGAGCTACACTGGTGAACGTCCAACTGATTTGCCCAGCATTCGCCAACGTCTTAATCAACACCTACAGAGCAGATCCCGCCCTGTACATTGATGGTGAGACAATCTTTTCCAGTGAAGGCACCACACAGGGCGACCCCCTCACCATAGCAACATATGCCATAAATATCTTGCCACTTATTCTTTGCCTCAAATCAGAATCTGAACAGATCTGGTATGCTGATGACTCCTCGGCAATTGGCACACTGAGCAATCTATGTAGATGGTGGGACAGAATCCTGAAGCTGGGTCCAGATTTTGGATATTTTGTCAATGTGTCAAAGTCAGTGATGATTGTTAAGGAAGACTTCCTACAGGAGGCTGAGATAATGTCCGAGGGGTCCAGCATTTAGATTACAACAGTTGGTGGCAAATACCTGGGAGCTTCGATTGGGAATGGCACCTTCAAAGAAGCATTTGTGAAGAAAAAGGTTGAGCAGTGGAAAGCAGAGCTGGAGAATCTAGCACAGATAACACCCTCCCAGCCCCAATCAGCATACAGTATTAGTATGCACAGCCTCCAACGCAAGTGGTCATATATGATGAGATCAGTGAGAGATGTGAGTTCACTCTTGCAACCCATTGAAGATGTGATCTGCCACAGAGTAATTCCTGTCATCACCGGAAAGCAGAACATAAGTGGCACCGAGAGAAGACTCTTCAGTCTGCCAACAAAGATGGGAGGACTAGAGAGTGGACTCCCAACAGAGCTAGCTGAACAGGAGTTCTCCAACTCAGTAACTGTGACCAAATCCCTGGTCTAGTCCATTCGAGGAGAGTCTGAACTGAACACTGCAGAGACTGAAGCTGAACAAAATGAAGCTTGAAAATCTATACACCAGAGAAACAAGCAGACCAATGACAGCAAAGCGGAGGAAACCACAAAGGCACTTCCAGAAACCACACAGCGAGCAGTTACTCTAGCGCAGGAACAGGGAGCAGGTGCATGGTTAAACACCCTGCCAATTAAGGAACACGGATTCGCCCTGCACAAGGGTGCATTCAGAGATGTGTTGGCGCTGCGATATGGTTGGCACCCGGCTGGCATGGCCACAATCTGTGCATGTGGCAAGAGTAATGACGTCCAACATGTCCTCAGTTGTAAGACAGGTGGGCTGCCCATCCACCGGCATAACTACATTCGAAACCTAATCGCCTCTCTTATGTCAGAAGTGAGCACAAGCATTGAAACAGAGCCACAGCTTCAGCCCCTCTCAGGTGAAGCCCTCAGCAGACGAAGTGCCAATGCCCAGGATGACAGTAGGGTGGATATTCGATGCAGAGGGTTTTGGTGCTCTGGCCAGGATGCATATTTTGAGGTAAAGGTCTTTAATCCCCTGGCAGCATCAAACCGAAACACACCTCTCAGCTCAGTATATCAGAGACATGAGCAAGAGAAACGAAGAGAGTATGATCACAGAATCCGTGAAATTGAGCATGGCTCATTTGCCCCACTCGTCTTCGCTGCCTCCAGTGGGATGGGATCCTCTGCTACCATAGCCTACAAGAGGCTTGCCTCTCTGTTGGCTAGCAGGAGAGGCCACCCAAATTCAACAACCATATGGTGGCTACATTGCCGACTGTCCTTCAGCCTCCTAAGATCAGCCATCGCAGCCATCAGAGGAACAAGAGCGTCTGCCTTCACCTCAACACAGTCAATCCCCCAGGCTATGGCGGAGGGCAGAATTGCATGAACAAATAACTCAAACACCACAATACTGTTTATAACTATGCATGGTATATTATTAACCTGCATGCTAACATGTTTCGCTGTACTTTGTGTTTTACTGTACTTTACTTTTAATTGTCCAAGGCATGCAGTGCGCATGTGTGCCTTATGTATTATTTAATAATTGCATTATATTAAACAAGTATTTCGAGTTAAAAAACTCGTGGGGCGCCAGGGCGCCCCTGAACCTCAAACTGCTTGCTAGCAATTTTCCCATGTACGTTCAGTAAATCAGATAGTTGGGGGTACAGTATTGTTGTTGGCCTGAAAGATACATCAAGACACACTAGACCGTTGGGTTTGCAAGAGTTTCAAGTCTCCAGAGCAGCCAGTCATATCCAGTGAAAGCATCCCTACCAAACTGTCAAATGTTTGCCTACTGCTTTTTGATCTATATGACATTCTAAATGAGCAATTGTTACTTTGTGCCTGGAGGAGTGTGCTGGCTAAAAGGCTACTCTATGATGACTATATGAGCGAATCATAGCTATAATTATGTGTCATGACTCGCTGGTCCTCCATTATTGGCCTACGGGTCACTAGACTTCTGTTGTATTTAGGGCTGTACCTCGCAGAAAAACAGTTAAGTAAGCTTCCTACCACAATAATATTACTTAAACATGTTCTAGAAACACTTTGCGTTCTTTGGATACACGGCGAAATCTAAAGAGAATGGTTTTGAGCCTAGCAAACAGAAAGCGTCGAGCGCGCGGCCATTTTACAATGTCCGTCAGTGATAATTGGAGCTGTATCTCGCAGAAGAGACGTTCCTTAGGCTTTTTATTAGTATCACTCTATCAACACATGTTTATGACCACATTTCGTTCGATTCAAACACGGCGAAACGTCATTAGAGAGAATTTAAAGCTTTGTAAAGAACGACGTGAGCGCCGCCATTTGCAAAATGACAGAAATATATATGTATATATACCCCGTTGCCATGGCAACCGCGCGAAAATATATCGCGTAAACAAGCCAGCCGGGATATAACAGGAGCTAAGAAGCATATATATGCACAGGGGCGCTTAAATCCTGTTATATCCCAGCCCAAATATGGAAGGTGTGAAAGATAACAAGTAATTGTTTTTGATAACAACGAAGGTGTCAAATCACACCAAAGCACACACAGAAATGCAGCAATTTGCAGTCAGCTTCAACTTTGCGTGGCTCCGGGAGAGTCCACAAAGCATTGAAAAAGAGAATACCATCTGGATCACAGGGCAAGAGATTTGTTGGTGAGCTTGCACGCTTGTTCAATGCCCTAGTAGATGAATCTGCAATTGAAGCCTTTGCAATCAAAGCAGCCTTGACCATGCCAGCACTCTTACTCCAAAGGCCAAGTGTTAAGTCCAAATCAGCTGATCACGTGAACTGCCTAAGACGTAGATTCGACCTATGGGAGAAGGGAGATATACCGGAACTGGTCAGGGAAGGCTTGGCAATCCAAAGACAATTGCAAGGGTCTCGATCACGCAGAGATGAGAGGGAGGAAGCCCGAATTGCACGCAGGTTCTCTAAACTTATGATGGAGGGAAGGGTCAAGGCCGCTCTCCGGTACCTATCCAAGAGACAACATGCAGGACTCCTCAGACTAGACCAACTCATGACTGAAGATACAACCTCTTCGTCCATGAAGACGGTCAGAGAGATCCTCGAGGACAAACACCCTGATGCTGCCCCTGCCTCTGCTGATGCCATCCTCAGTATGCCCAATGAAGAGCTTGGAAGCAACAAGTTCCATCCAATCCTATTCGACAGCATAACAGCAGAAGACATTAGAGCATCTGCTCTACGTACAGAGGGTGCTGCCGGCCCTTCGGGGCTAGACGCCATGAGCTAGAGGCACCTATGCACTGCTTTTGGTCAAAGCTCTAACGATCTCTGTCATTCCCTGGCTGCCTTTGCCAGGAAGATTAGTACCACCTATCTTGACCCATCGAGCCTGAAGGCTTACACAGCCTCCAGGCTTATCCCCTTGGACAAATGTCCTGGCGTACGGCCAATTGGGATTGGTGAAGTTTGCCGCAGGATCATTGGGAAGGTCATCATGAAGTGTGCTAAGCAGGACCTACAGTGGGCTGTGGGCTCTCTCCAACTGTGCACAGGACAAGATGCAGGCTGCGAAGCAGCTGTCCATGCTATGGCCCACATCTTCGCTCAAGATGACACAGAAGCAATGATCTTCGTTGATGCTGCAAATGCCTTCAATAGACTGAATAGACAAGTTGCTCTGCGTAACACTCAAGTTGTCTGCCCAACCCTTGCCCCTGTCCTGATCAACACCTACCGCGAACCTTCTTGGTTGTTTGTGGATGGTGAGCTCATGCTATCTAAGGAAGGTACCACCCAAGGCGATCCCTTGGCCATGGCCATGTATGCAATTGGAACCCAACCCCTGATACGCAGACTTGATGGCATTGCTAAGCAGGTCTGGTATGCTGACGACTCTGCCGCAGGGTCAAGTATAGACAGACTTAAGGCATGGTGGGACAGGCTAGAAGAGATTGGCCCACTATATGGATACTTCCCCAAAAGCTCCAAGACTGGAATCCTAGTGAAGCAGGAAGTTGCTGAGACTGCTAAGGAAGTCTTCCAGGGCACCGGTGTCAAGATCTCCACAGAGGGTAGTAGATACCTAGGAGGTGCTATTGGCACAACACCTTTCCTAATAGACTTTGTCGAGAAGAAGGTAGAAGAGTGGACAGAAGAAGTATTAACCCTCAGTGTATTTGCCAGAACACAGCCCCATGCCGCTTATGCGGCATTTACTCATGGCCTCTCATCCAAATGGAACTACCTTCTGCGTCTTATGGACTTGGAAGCATTGTCAGCCTCTGAGCTGCTACAGCCACTGGAGTGCACAATTCGGTCACAGCTCATCCCCGCATTGACTGGCCAAAACCCTCCAGGGGACTTGATGCGGGAGCTGACTGCACTTCCAGTACACTTGGGTGGACTCGGGCTAATCAATCCAAAGACATCCTCTTCGCAGATACACATGGCCTCAAAGATGATCAGTGCTCCTTTGGTAGACCGAGTTGTGCATCAAGATCATCAACTGTCAGATTGCCATGTGGTCCAGCAGCGTGCCAAAGTAGAAGTGCAATCCAAAAGACGAGTCAACCAGCAAGAAGAGGCCTCAAGGCTGCAGAAACGGCTCCCTGCCAACCTCCAACGCTGCATGGAACTGGCACAAGAGAAAGGAGCATCAACTTGGCTTTCTGCATTACCCATCGACAGCCATGGGTTTGCGCTGCACAAGGCGGCTTTCAAGGATGCGCTGTCACTCCGATATGATTGGCCATTGGAGAACTCGCCATCCCATTGCAGCTGTGGCCAACCATTCAGTGTGGAGCATGCTCTGTCTTGCCCAACTGGAGGGTTCCCCTCCATTAGGCATAATGAGGTGAGAGACATGACGGCATCCCTACTAACAGAGGTTTGTCATGGGGTGTCCACTGAACCACACCTACAACCCATGACTGGAGAGGCAATGACCCATCGATCAGCTAATGTGGAGGATGGTGCAAGACTGGATGTTGCAGTACAGGGTTTCTGGGGAGGCAGATTTGAGAAGGCATTCCTTGACATAAGGGTATTCAACCCAAGCGCCCGATCGAACCGGCAAGCCCCCCTGCAGTCCGTCTACAGGCGACATGAACTGGAGAAGAAACGCCAGTATGAACAACGGATAAGAGAAGTGGAACATGCAACTTTCACCCCATTAGTGTTGTCATCCACAGGAGGAATGGGAAAGGCAGCATCGGTGTTCTACAAACGGCTGGCTTCAATGATTAGCGAGAAGAGGGATGTCCCCTACAGCAAGACTATGGGATGGCTTCGCTGCCGTTTGAGTTTTGCCCTGCTCCGATGCTCCATCATGTGCATCAGAGGATCCAGATCATCCCACCTCCACCCAGTGATGGAGTCCATTGACCTTCAGCTTGCTGAGGGTCAATTTCATTAACTATCTTACTAACTATCCTATTAACTATTTTGCATAAGATACACTATGAGCTTTGTGTTCCATCAAAGTGTTAGTGCCTCATGTGTAACTATGTACATTTGTGTTGTTTCACAAAAAGAGAATACCTCACTCCACCATGCTGCAACCAATGCACGCAAGCCAAAAATGTAAAGCGGTTCGTAGCCGAGCTAGATAAACCATGTACGCGACCCGCAGTGCACAAATGAGAAACAGCAAGCTATTGCACTAATTCGTACGCAAAGGTACCCAAACTCACTGCAGCAGTGGGAACGCACTGTTTTACGGAGAACAGAAAGACGAACAGCGAGCGCAAAGAACCCTCGAAGGCCGAAAACGTCGCAGATGCCTCAATCACTTCACTGGCTTCTTTAGAGTGTTGCTCCAGTGGCTTAACAAAAGGCAAAAACTTCACAGCACTTGCGAATTCGACAAAACTTGACAGCCGCTCTTCAGAGCTGCCGTCCTGGAAGAAGCCCGCCTTTCGAATAAGAGCCTAGACGCGTTAGGCGGGGTATATATCACTTATACCACGGCGCTTCGGTGTATATGGATTTTAGACGCACAATGCCCGAGGGCAATATCAATTCAACAGCATAAATAAATTGCTGTATCATACAAGCAAACTATGCAGTGTTCAAGAAAACATCTGTTTAACATTAAACATAGTCTGTAAATTTACTCTTAGTGCAAAGCATGAAACACTATGCTGGGCAGGACACCTGAGGAGAACTATGATCCTGAAATGCTCGGATTGGTGCTGGAGCAGTCTGGATTTTCTTTTCTTTCGATGGATCCGGTGCTATTTTAGCTACATCGTATGTCCTAGTAGATTTCCAAGTTTCCTGAATAGGGAACAAAGGCAGACCTTTAGCATGCTGAAGCTTAGTCTCAAGCTGTTCCTGTTGTATTTCTTTATAAAGCATCGGAGTGTAGGGATCTGATGCTTGTGTACCCGTGGGAAGATCATCAAATGACTACATGTGGAACAGAATAAACCAGTATTATTATACACACTAATATTAGTCAAGTTACAAAGCACAATACTTGCTCACTATGCTCACAGTACATAAATAGAGTACTCATAGAGTACACATCCCGTGCAGGATAAACATAGAAGTGAAAGTGTGAACAAGGAGGCAAGAAGTACAACAGCCTACAAAGTATCCATTTGTGTGTGGGCATATAGCCATTTACGACAATAATGGGGGTATGCAGTATAGCCACCATGTTAGAAGGTTTCAGATGTCATATTCAGATGACCCGGCAGATTCATCATCATAGCCGTGAAAATGTTCAGGTCTAATTGTAACACTCTCCTGAAAATTATTGCACGAGCTTGGTACAAGTCTGTTTAGCCCATGCACTGTCTGTTCACTTATGGTGGAGGCATTTTCCTCTTGGTACAGAAACATCTCCCCATATATATAAAGAAATCTGGAGTCAGGCAGCTGGTGAAGAGTTGCCATGTGTGAGGGAAAGCAGCAATACAAAGGAACGGTACGCCATGGCAGTGATGCGAGAAAGTGCCACCGTTGGGCACATCCCAAGAAAGCTATTGGCTGCTTGTGCTTTATTTCTACGAATGCAGGGGACCATTGTCTGCATGGTGATTGGGATGAGATGTTTCTGAGACGATCTACCTCAGGGTGGATTGGAGGTACATGTGTGTTGACATTCCGTGGAGAGCCGAAGTTTGTGACCAAGATAAAGAAGCTAGTTGATAATTTAAAGAAGCTAGCTGAGACAGCTGACAAGAGAACTCATCTCTGCTCTTTCTCCAGGTGTGTAGCTGATGTATGTGCCGCGAGTTGCACTGTGCTTCTTCCTGACCCTCGCTTGTTCACCAAGCACAAGAGCTCCCTTAACGCGTTCACTGTCTCCTTCTTTGAGAGAGGGTCACAGTTGAGCACAGGTCCTTCCCTCTGTAGGTATTTCAGCAGGGCCATATTGACTGCAACGTATGCATAGGCTGCAACGTACATATATTACGAGTGTGTAATCGCCAGAAATATTGGCAGGGTTTTTAATTTGGAGGATTTTCTGAAAACTGCCAAACCATCAAATTGGATCATTCCATTGCATCATCTTGTGATCTAAATGGATGATTCCATTCAAACTTTCCTCGCATTCTGGTCAGAAATCTGGTCACTTACTATCAAGTTGTGTCAGGATGGCGACAATCAGATTCGTTATTGGATTCCTGTGGACTTTTCTGATGTGTTATTGTATTTGTTCCCCTTAGGAACCATGGGATCTCTATAAAGAAGCTTGTGGCAGCCTACTGTTCGCACATACCTCCTAGTGAAGGGTAGCCAAAGGTAGCCAAGGGGAGTGTGAGTTCTCACCTCAGACATGCATTTCTGCTGGCTATTCCTAAATCCCTTTTAATTCTAAAGGAATTTTTATACACTAGTTTGTACAGTTATTTCATATCCAAAGGACTATGGTTACATCAGATTGATACCAGTGCTGACTAATACCCCTTCCTCAAATTAGCTGAAGATTGTGCAGAGCATCGAGCACAGTTATGCCACTTTAGATGAAGTGGCTGCCGTGTACCGTACGGTATACCAGCGCAACAAAATGGCGGCATTGGGGTATCTTTAATACACGAGGAGGACAAATTTCCTGCCCGCTCCAGTGCTGTACTTATTGGATTGCCACTGGCGCCCAGATCCTAGTCCTTGACCTAGGTACGTACGTCTTCGTACCCGAATTAGGTCCATAGGTGCCCTGTGTCGAGCCCTAGGAGCGCGCAAAAATTCGGTGGAAAGAAGGAGAATATGAAAAGACAAAATGGGGTACGAGCTAACTTCAATACATCCAAAGAAGCCTATCCATGGCCTTTAATTGTCCTTTGCCACTGCCATTTGGCTAGCTTCGCTGAAGCGCCCTGATACATTAAGATGGGAGACGCCCTTTTGAACCGGGCACATTCCTAAAAGACGTCACAAGCGTGACGTCTGATTTATTGTCAAATGTACAGAATCTTGCACAGTTGGACTGTATTAACATTTTACTACCAAGAATGTTATTATGTTCTCAACCCTATTTTGTAATTATCCCTCATTCTTGTGCAAATGTCTTAAGGTGGCAGGTGCACCTAATTATCGCATTTTTTTTTATTCATAGTGTCATAATTGCATTCATAGCGCAACAGGAAGCATGGCCGCAGTCGAAGTTAACAATGCACGCAGCCTAGAAATCATGGTTCGTGCCAGCGCCAAGAATACAGCGTTCCCACAGAGCAGAGAAACGATTCTTCTATGATATATACCCAATTGGTGAAGAAGAAGTGAGGAATTGCAAAGCTATCTATCGCAAGCCATTTCTGGTGATGACATCACCGCTACATCGAGTGGTTTTACTTATGTAACTTTATTTTTACCGTCTTATTTTTGCATGCATCTCCTCATGTACCTGTAAATTTGTACAACTGGTGCTTATTAGTGATAACATGATCACACGAGAGGATTTTTCGATAACGCTCACTGTATGGAAAATGTGGCACTATGACCAATACATTCATACAATGTCTTTCTGGTTGGCCTATTTCCTGTCACATTACAGGAAATTGCTCTCGTACAGTCATGATGTGCTTTCTGAAAAAGTGATTAGAAGCCTTACCAGCATCGTACAGGAGAAAATGGCTGTGCCAGGCGGTAAAAACGCCCTAGCGGGTGACTTCTTTTTCCATAGAATCGTCAGTAAACGATTGACGTTCAGGAAAAGACAAGTTAGTAGAAGTTATGCATGTGTGTTAAACTGTCAAATGTCGTATTTGGGCAGCCAATACATTCAGAAATGACATGAGTCTCAGCAACGAAATGTTTGTTATTATTATTTCAAAAGGTGCACCCGCCCCCTTAAAATACTCATTTTTGTCAATGCTCCCCATCTCTGGCATGCTTTAACATCTAACCTTGTTCAATCACCATCTTTCAGTGCATTTTTGCAATTCTTTGTTTGTTATTATTTGTTTATTATTATTATTATTTTGTTATTTTGTTATTATTATATATTTGTTATTATGCAATTCTTTGTTTGTTATTATTCAAATGTTCGTTATTATTATTTCAAAAGGTGCACCCGCCCCCTTAAAATACTCATTTTTGTCAATGCTCCCCATCTCTGGCATGCTTTAACATCTAACCTTGTTCAATCACCATCTTTCAGTGCATTTTTGCAATTCTTTGTTTGTTATTATTTGTTTATTATTATTATTATTTTGTTATTTTGTTATTATTATATATTTGTTATTATGCAATTCTTTGTTTGTTATTATTCAAATGTTCGTTATTATTATTTCAAAAGGTGCACCCGCCCCCTTAAAATACTCATTTTTGTCAATGCTCCCCATCTCTGGCATGCTTTAACATCTAACCTTGTTCAATCACCATCTTTCAGTGCATTATTTTTGCAATTCTTTCTGCCATGCAAGAAGTCAATGTGAGTACAGCCATACAGCTACTAACAAAGTGCAGTTACTTAAAAGTTATTCATCCTTTCACGGCATAGCTACATTATACAATTACATTTCAGAAGAGTGACAACTGAGGAAAGATGCAAGCAACAGTGTGCTGTGGTGAGTGCTTGCTTACTATTGGTTTGCTATCTTCTGTAGTATCCTTTTCTGGGCAGGTTGCTACAGTTACATATGGGGTACAGTATTGTCATATGTGTACATGTGGTTAAGCTGTAGTGATGGTTGAAAGACTTGGTGCCTTATATAACTCACTGATCTGCACTTGTGTGGCACCAGAGTGTGCCATGCTCTCATTCACTGCAACCATTTATATGCATGAAGGAATCAAAAGAGTCCAAATAAAGTGGATACACAAGTGGAGTGACCTTGAGCAAGTCTGAGTGAGCCCTTGTGGTAACCTGATCTATGTTTGACTCTTAAAGCATGCAACAGCTGACTGTTACTATGAGCTGAAATGTCACTTGTGATTAGGTTTGTTCAATATAATTTTATAGTGTAGACATGACAGGGAATATTAGACTGTGCATGAACTTTGTAGAATGCTGTTGTCTATTGTAGGTGAAGGTACTTGTTGTCACTGCAGCAGTTGGATATTGATGTCACACAACTGCAATTTGAACTAATCTGCAACTCAGACTGGCATGTTCTGCCATTTCTAGAGCTGCACAATATGCAACTAGCTTTGACCAAATCTCTATCATCTGCCATGGTCTTAGTTGGGTACAAAGGAGATACATGCAGTCCTCTACACTGATAAAAATAAAATACCATGCTTGAAAGATAACATTCAGAACTATACATGGTAAGGAAAGTAGGGGGAAGGAAAAATGGCAGTGAACCGTACCAACACCAGCAACCTCCAGATCTTTAGCTGACCCTATATACTGAATGGATTGGTGGCTGTTGGTAGTGACCCAGCTGCTAAAGGGTTGGCTAAAAGATCAGGAGGTTGCTGGTGCTGGTCCAGTTCACTGCCATTTTTCCTTCTGGTGTCCAGTGTGGGTGTTTCAAAAGAGTAACTCTTACACATTACACAGGGTAGTTATACCAGGAAACCTATACTTTAGGTGAAAGGTGTGGATAACCACTAAATTCCTTCATTAACAATTTCGGAGGGAGAAATCTAGTGATGTTACGAATGACATCACTAAGTTAAAGCTTACACAACAGACCAGCACTCAGCTAGAATGTTTGCACAACAGACCAACACTCCACTAGAATGCTTATACAGTAGACCAGCACTCAGTTAGAGTGCTTATACAACATGGTACAGACCAGTACTCCACTAGAGTATTTAGGCAGCAGTCCAGAACTATGCTAGAATGCTTACATAACAGATAAGCACTTGCTATAGTGCTCACACATGAGTCTTTGCCCAATGAAGTTATTCTCTGTATTCCAGAATTTATCTACAGCAATAATTGAGTTGGTACTCAGTATGTGTGGAGCGAGTGGAGTGAAGCAGCGCATCAATTGAGACTGCATGTTGAGGTAGCTACGTACGAAGCGCGTAGAGTGAGACAGCGTGTGGAGAGAGGCAGTGTGTTAAGTGAGGGAGTGTGTGGAGTGAGTCAGTGTATAGACTAAAACAGAGCGTGGACTGAGGCTGCATGTGGAGTTAGGCAGCACCTGGAGTGAGACAGCGCATAGACTGAAGCTGTGCAATGAGTTAGGCAGCGTGTAGTGTGGTATACATGGACGCACCCCGATGTCCCTTCACTAAATCATACTCTACCAGTTCTGTGGGTCTGATAACAATAACAGTTACAGTCCTCAATCTGCTGCACTTTGGTTGATGAGCTGCATCGTGACTTCCCTTTACACATTGCCATTCGATAATGTATAGTGACGTTAGTTGACGCCATCACAATGGCAGGCTTGTTATTCAGGAAATGTTGTATAAAAAATGGCATACGTAGAGCCCCTTCTTGGTGAGTGTTCTGTGCATCATTGTGTTTAGTAGTAAATACACCTTCATATTTGACTGAGAACAGATAGCATTTGAATGTGTGAATTGTGACAAACTTACTACCAAGAAGGTGTTTTTCTTTATATTCTCTGTGAACAGATGTATATATGCCCAGTTCTCAGTCGATTCTGAAACTTTACATTTTCCTACACATAACCAGCGCAACTACGTGTGTGTTCAGGCGTTGTCTAGATGTGCCAGTTTTGCTCTGAATGTAGGTGAGTATGTCATTTTCAACACCTTCAAACATCTTTATCCAAGCTTTCTCCGTTGCTCTAATTGACCTTTCTGATAAAGCTAAGATCATACTTCCTTATCCTGCCATTCGTTTTTGCAGTTATTCAGAGAGCGAAAGTATAACTTTTAAAAAAGGTGCAAATTTAGCGGCCGTATTAGTGGTTTCCAGGTGTAACTACCCTGTGTAGTCATAACAACTAGACTGACTTCATACCTGCTGATGAAGCTATAGTAGATCCACCATGTAGCAAGGAAGGGGGACCAGTCGGGAAACCCATATGAGAGTCTTGGGTATCCATATGGGGCATGTAAGATTCGGTCGAGGGAGGAGCAAGGGCCTGGTGATCTCCTAACTACAGCAAAATGTATAGAATAGATAAACCACAAGAGCAATTAACTATCTTGGCATGCTACTTGGTCATAAGTTAAGCTCAACACAAGGTACAACTAATGGTATAAATGCACCATAGCAATTGTAATGTTCAATGCATCTAGGCTGTATTGAAGGTCACCAATCCTATTTTCCATGCATGCATGCATTCAACAGTGAAGTGACAAATTGTTTGAAGTGCATGTGATTGTAACTAAATGGCTAGCAGTAAACTGTTATGTCACATACCTTCAAACTGATCTGATACCCAAATGACAGCCCTGGTATCTGTGCGTAAGCAAACGTAAAAATTATTGTTATACCACCTTTAAACTATTCATACCAACCACTATCCTGGACTAACAAGGTGTACATATCTTGAATAGTTGAATTCACATGGATGGTTTAGCTGTTTATACAGCGCAAGTTACAATATACACCACTAATCTAAAGTAAATAATTAAATAAATAATATAACTTCTGAGGGGTTTGGCGTCCCTCATGTACATGTGATAGGTGTGGCTTTGAAATATGGGAGATTTTAAATGAGGCAGAATTTTAATTAGGCCTTCGCTCTTCTACAAGCAGCCCGCAAAATGCTAATATAAATGTGCATAGCAGGACACTTAATGTATGGCACATTCATATTGATGTATAGTGCTATCTTGTATATTAATGCAACTGGTCTCGTTGTGACGTGAAACTTGGCGGACACGTCCAAGTGGTTCACCTTCCTATGTTATAAGTGATATATACTTCGCCTAAGTGCGTCTAGGCTCTTATTTGAAAGGCGAGCTTCTTCCGGGACGGCAGCTCTGAAGAGCGGCTGCCAAGTTTGTTGAATTCGCAAGTGCTCTGAAGTTTTTGCCTTACGTTAAGCCACTGGAGCAACACTCTAAGGGGCCAGTTAAGCGATTGAGGCTTCTGCAACGTTCTCGGCCTTCGAGGGTTCTTTGCGCTCGCTGCTCGACTTTCTGTTCTCTGTGAAACAGTGCATTCCCACTGCTGCAGTGATTTTGAGTGCCCTTGTGTACGAATTAGTGCACGAGTTTGCTGTTTCTCATTCGTGCACTGTGCGGGTCGCATACATGGTTTATCTAGCTCGGCTACGGAGTGCTGTACGTTGTTGGCTTGTGTGCATTGATTGCAGCATGATGGAGGGAAGTATTCTCCTTTTCAATGCTTTGTGGGTTCTCCCAAAGCCACGCAAAGTTGAAGCTGACTGCAGGTCGCTGCATTTGTACGTATGTGCTTTGGTGTGATTTGACACCTTCGCTGTTATCAATAACAACTTCCATATTTGGGCAGTAATAACAGGGTTTAATCGTCCCTGTGCAGTATATGTACTAGTTATAACATGGCCGCGAGGGCGCTGGCTGATTTATCACACGAGGGCGCGAAGCACCCGGGTGCGATAAATCAGCTAAGCGCCCGAGCGGCCATGTTATAACTGACTTGTTATGATTCAAACAGCAGCGATTAGCGCTTGAATTTGTTCGCCGTCGAATGAATTTACCGAACGAACCTGACTGAAGTTACTATAGAAGCCAGAGAACACGCTATTATCGGAGCATGAGGCGAAAGGTGAGAAGTGTCGCATGAAAAAGGCTGTCAGCAGCCTCTCGTACTGAATAAAGTGTCGGCGCCGCTTGAGTCAGCACTAGGGCAGATGATTAGAAGTCCTACAAGCAGTGTATGAAGGGAGAATTTCTTTTTAGAGAGTGTCATCATCATCATCATCATTCATAACGGCAATGTTTCCTCTGCAGGAGGTAGCCTAATGTACAATGGGTAACATAGTATATGTCTGGAATAGTAATGTTCTATAGTCAAAGTTCTAATGGATTACTTAAAATTATCATTCCATCACTTCCTTGGTCTTCCTCTCGGTCTCTTTCCCGTCATTTCTTCTTCATATACTTGCTTCACCAATCGATCCCCATCCATCTCCTCCACTGTCACCTTCCACCTTCTTTGCTTCTCCTTCACAATGTCCAACACTGCTTCCTGTCCAAGAGATCTCCTCACCGCTTCATTTCTCACCCTGTCCATCCCTGTCACACCCTCCACTCTTCTTAGGAACATCATTTCACATGCCTGTATCTTACCCCCGTGTCTCTTCTGCATAGTCCATGTCTCACAGCCATAGGTGAGTGTGGGCACCACCATAGCATTGAACACCCTCAGCTTAGTTTTCTTCAGTAGCTCTCTTCTCTCCAGCACCTCCTTTCTCATTGCTCCTACCACTTTTGCTGCTGCCCCAACCCTCTGTTTAGCTTACCATCATCACTTTTGTTTTTCCCCAATGCACCTTCATTCCCCATTTCTCCATCACTTTCTTCATCTCATCCAAGTTTCTCTGCATGTCGTCCTTCTTCTCAGTCACCATCACCACATCATCTGCAAATAGTAGCATCTGTACGTTGGTAGTTGTTAGCTGCACCCCACCCTGTAGGTTCTCTTTCACTTCCTAATTATTCCATCCATGAACACATTAAATAACCATGGTGACATCACACATCCCTGCCTCACTCCCTGGGTAATGGGGTACCATCCTGACATTTTCCCACTAGCACGGACACATGCTTGGCCCCCTAGGTACATGGACCTGATTGCTGTCATTAGACCTCCCTGAATTCCATAGCGCTCCTGCACCTGCCATAACCTGACTCTACAGACCTTATCGTATGTTTTCTCCAGATCTATGCACGCTATCACCATCTGTTTGTTCTTCTCAAGCACTTTCTCACTTATTTGCCTTATTGTAAAGATTTGATCTACACAACTTCTTCCTCGCCTAAAGGCCCCTTGCACTTCCAATACCTTACTTTCCGTTTTGCTTCTCACTCGGCTGTCCAGGATTCGTGCATACACTTTGCTGGGTATACTGAGCAGGCTTATCCCTCTGTAGAGAGTGTACTAGGATTTAAACGACTGGAGAACTTGGGAGTGGCGAGACCTACCTTCAAGTTGATCCATAAAGTGAACTCAGGAAAGGAATCTTGAGTTTCTCTATCACTAAAGACATTACATGCACAATTACATGTCACTGGCATAAAAATGCACGTGTGCTAGGCATAAATTTATGTTGATGACCATGCTTCCAAGTGCCAAGCACCCATCATTCCAGAGCCAATGTTCATGAGAAAGTCACAAGGTGATGAATATCAAAGGCATTTTGATAAAGCAGTATACAAAACATTTGTTTAAGGCTAGAAAGTGATTGGGTTAGCAAATAAGAGCCCCATTCGACGCAGTGTGTTAAGTGGCGTTATGCGAAATTAGCACACTGCAGCTCGGGCATGGGGTCAGTCTAGCACGTCTTTCTTATTACAGTTTATTTACCCCTGCTAAGATCTTTTCTCTGTATTTTTTGGGTGAAAACGACGTTTTAACATCAGCGCGGACGGATGACGCCGACCAATCACGTACAGCATGGTTGCTTGGTGACATCTGGACGCTGCCCAGTGCTGCTGATGAGGAATGGAATTCTCCGAAAAGGCCTTCCGCACACTGGCAAATCTCCAACTTTTTGTCAACCTGTATGCAGAGGTAAGTACCTTTTTTCTTGTTATTTACCTACTCCAGCTAGACGGAGTCAATTCTCTTTTGCTGACTATTGCGCCCTTCGTGGGACCAGACAGCCTTTGCCTACTGTTGTGCCCTTCGTGGGACCAGATGGCACTCGTACACCTTCGTGGTGATGCTGTTGCTCCCTTACATCGCAGTGACAATCCAGCATGGGGTCAGTCTACTCACGTCTTTCTTATTACAGTTTATTTACCCCTGCCAAGATCTTTTCTCTGTATTTTCGGGTGAAAACGACGTTTTAACATCAGCGTGGACGGATGACACTGACCAATCACGTACAGCGTGGTTGCTTGGTGACATCTGGACGCTGCCCAGTGCTGCTGATGAGGAGTGGAATTCTCCGAAAAGGCCTTCCAGCACAGTGGCCAACCTCCAAATTTTCGTCAACCTATATGCAGAGGTAAGTACCTTTTTTAGGGGCTGCCTGTGGCAGCCCCTATATTGTTTTCAAATTGACATTTTCATATGGCTTCATGTTACGGATATATATATATAGATCCACCAGTGCAAGTTGTCGAGAGTAACCACCCAGAGTGCAAGTAGAGTGTTTGCGCAAGTTGCTGAAGGTCAGGGGGACCTGCACAAGTTGGAGCAGGATGCAGCAACAGGTATGCAACTTGCACTTGGGCAGAACACGGTTCACATATAGTGCCCAAGTACAAGTTGCAAAGCCGTTGCTGCATCCTGCTCCAACTTGTGCTGGTCCCCCTGACCTTCAGCAACTTGCGCTGGGGGTGTTTTTCCTTCCATCAACTAGCGCAAACACTCTACTTGCACTCTGGGTGGTTACTCTCAACAACTTGCACTGGTGGCCTTGTTCATAGAAGCACTGGTGCATATACTGCATGCACAGATTGCAACTTGCACTGTGTGGTGGTGGTGGTGGTGGTGGTGGTGGTGGTGCTGGTGGTGTATATACAGCACAAACACTCTACCTGCACTCGGGGTTGTTACCCTGGCAACTTGCACAGGTGGTCTTGTTCCTAGTAGCACTTGCACATATACTGCATGCACAGATTGCAACTTGCACTGTGATGGTGGTGCATGGTGGTGGTACTGGTGTCATGGAAGTGGTGCCATGGGATAGTAGCATGTGGTGGTTGTATATTAATATTATATTTGGGCACGTGACATTACAGGTGTATGGTGATGTTGGCTGTACATGTATTTGTATGTGGCAGTCAGTGCTGGCAGTTGTGCACTTGCGCGCTAGCTTGCCTTTGGCACGATTCTGTACAAATACCCTATCACCATTTGTCTCACCATATGCATGTAAATGTGGAAGTCAGTGGTGGTGATGGAGCACTTGTAAGAAAGCTTGCCTTCAGTGGTGGGTGTGCCAGTGGATAAGTGAAGAAATGTAAGGTGCACACAAACTGGAATTGTGTGGTGTCAATGCTAATGGCTATAACTATGCATGTGAAATGCCACCATAGCTAAAGTCTATGGTGCAATACACACTTCGGAAAGCTGTAGTGTACGGGCACATACACAATGAGCTGCATGGGAGTTTATTTCTTTCACTGAATCAGGCAAGCACAGCACAGCCTTAACCCAGAAGAGCCTTCATCCAGTCGAGCGCATTGACTTGCGGCAGGCCAAATTGTGCGCGAGCGCTCTCCTTACCGTATACGTGTCCAGGTGGAAACGCCCCACGTTTGACTAATGGTTGAAGAGTATGCCGCTGGCACTACGGCAGTGTTTCTCGGAACACTTTCTCAAGGTTCTGCCTCCACAAAGGTTGTGTGTCTTCCCAGTACCCATTGATTCGCCCTCTTCGCACAGTAGGCACTCAGAATCGTCTGGAAACTCTCTCACGCCCGCGTAACCCCCAAATTCCGAGGTGCCCTTGGTGCTTGTACACAGTTCCTGACAATGGGTGCCAAAAGAGAAGCGTGCGCGGCTGCCCTTTCTTCCTGCCTGCCTCTTCAAGGAGGTCTTTGAGGTGCGAAAGGTGACGTCACGAAAAGAACGCTATATTTTGGATCGACTAGGGTCACAGTAGGGTGTGACGTTTGGGTGACGTCACACAAAACCCCCCGTCACCGTTCCATGACGTTACACTAAATTGTCAGCCTTCTAATTGAACACCAGAGTCTTTAATTACTAATCCCTGCTGAGTGCACAGCCTCATCGACCACTTGCACTTGCCTAGAAAGTTTTGTGAGCATCTGCTGAATTTTCATATTAAATTATTATAACACCCACTATCAGTATAAATGTGCTATAGCAATGATATGGGGCTATGGCATTTTATATTTGCAATTAGGTGCCACCTTGCACGTAAACAAAGGCCTAATTAAAAATTCTGTCATATTTAAAATCGTTAAATTTGCCTTAAGTTTGCCATCTGCGCATGTGGGTTATGGCACTATGTAAACAATGGGGCGTGTTCGCGGCCGGTTTTTTCCCTCCGTATAATTGCTTATATCTCCTGCAAGCTTTGTTTAATCGACGTCAGGCGAGTACCATGCAGAAGAAAGAACAACTTCCGCCCTTTACGTCTACTTACGATATGTGCTGATGGTGCCTTGCCTCACTGAGCAATGTCGCCGCTAACGAAGCCATCAAATTAGCGGGAAATATCTTTCTGGCTATCGGAGGAATGTCTAAACGGAACAAAACGAACATTAATCTGTTCATACACACGCGATCTAACTTTTGCATGCATGCATTGTTGTTAAACTAATCCTATCCAAAGTTACAGCAAGAAAACTAACTTTTGATTCTCTTTGGCCAACTTCTGTGCCTTGTAACTCCTCACAGGAAGTGAGCACGAACAATGCATGCATGGAAAAGTTAGATAATTTCCTTAGCATGCGAAACGAGCCATCAACGTGCCTCTACCTAGCAATACCGATAGCCAGAAAGATATTTTCGCGAATAACCGTAACAGCCCACCTTCAGGGGCAATGTCTCGTGACGTCCTTGTGATATTTTCAAAAAATGGCTGACGGCATTATAGCACATTGCGCAGTTAGGCATTTTCGCTCGAACGATTAGATCAAATCTGCTCGGTAAGGCTTGTTTTCGTCCTTAGGTACATACCTAGCTGCCAGATACGACGTTCTAGGACGATTTCTTTCCTAAAATAATCGCAGATCATGTGCACATCACATGATATTGTGCAAGTAGCCATGGTAACTGAGGAATTCACACCTTTATGTTATGATTTGCCTTATATAAACAAAAACTGCCATAACCTACAAGCGTTACCAATGGTCTGTGCCACAGGGTGCCCACAGTCCCCAAACATTATATCATAATTTATTTTATGGCTTCAGGTGTGAAAAGTGGTGTATATTGTTACTTGCACTGTATATATATAATTCTATATGTATTAGTTATACCACGGCGCTGAGGTGTATATGGATTTTAGGCGCACGATGCCCGAGGGCGCAAAGCGCCCGAGGGCGAGTGCGTCTAAAATCCATATACACCGAAGTGCCGTGGTATAAGTGATATATACCCCGCCTAGCGCATCTAGGCTCTTATTCGAAGGGCGGGCTTCTATATACCAGGGCGGCAGATCTGAAGAGCGGCTGCCAAGTTTTCTTGAATTCACAAGTGCTGTGAAGTTTTTGCCTGAAGTTAAGCCATTGGAGCAACACTTTAAGGGGCCAGTGAAGTGATTGAGGCCTCTGCGACGTTCTCGGCCTTCGTCGGCTTCGAGGGTTCTTTGCGCTCGTTGCTCGACTTTCTGTTCCCCTTGAAACAGTGCGTTCCCACTGCTGCAGTGAGTTTGAGTGCCTTTGCGTACGAATTGGCGCACGAGCTTGGTGTTTCTCATCTGTGCACTGTGCGAGTCGCGTACACGGTTTATCCAGCACGGCTACGGAGCGCTTTATGTTGTTGGCTTGCGTGCATTGGTTGCAGCGTGATGGAGGGAGGTATTCTCCTTTTCAATGCTTTGCCGACTCTTCCAAAGCCACGCAAAGTTGAAGCCGACTGCAAGTTGCTGCATTTGTGCTTTGGTGCTTTGGTGTGATTTGACACCTTCGTTGTTATCAATAACAATTCTTTGTTATCTTTCACACCTATATTTGGGCTGGGATATAACAGGATTTAAGCGCCCTGTGCATATATATGCTTCTTAGATCCTGTTATATCCCGGCTGGCTTGTTTACACGATATATTTTCGCGCGGTTGCCATGACAACGGGGTATATATATACAATATCCAACTAGTATACCACCACATAGATAAATACAACCGCCATCACCACCACCACAGTGGAAGTTGCAATGAGCACAACAGTATATTATGTGCTAGAGCTGCAAGAAAACAGACCACCACATAGGCGCTGCTACCACATACTACTACCACCACCACACAGTGCAAGTTACAATATTATGGCCACCACATGCATTCCTAGATGAAAATGACCGCCACCGCCACCACACGGTGCAAGTTACAATGCATGCATTCAGTATATGCGCCATTGCTCTAGAAAAAACACCACTGCCACCACCATCACCACACAGTGCAAGTTACAATATCACAGTCACCACCACCTGTGTCAGTAGAGTATCTGCGTCAGTTGGTCATAGAAAAAAAACACCAGTGCAAGTTACAGTAGCCATTACCACATGTTTGCCATCTTACCAATGGTCTGTGCCACAGGGTGCCCACAGTCCCCAAACATTATATTATATTATATTATATTATACTAGCGGACAGACCTGCCCTTTGTGCAGGTCTCTCCGCATGCTCGGCGTATGCCAGCTGGTTGGACACAGGCTGGTAATGCCATTGCTACTCAGGCCCCAGCTGGTAATGCACTGGCTGGTCATGCACGCTCTGGCAAAGGATAGTCCAGGCTTGCCTGGTGATGTCAGTGTGACCGACCTACCATGTCCATGCAGACTTTCTGCAATATAAAGACATATAATGTACAAAGGAATGCAGCAAAATGTTGGCAGATGTAGGGATGGTGAAAACGTATTCAAAGTCAGTGCATGTTAATGACCTGGGTTTTGTATGGACCGGCCCTCCTCCTTGTTGCATGGACCAACTTCCCCCCCCCCCCGCCTCTTTGCATGGACTGGCCCTCCTCCTTGTTACTACGGTTTTTCCGCCAGGTGGTTTTGCCATACCTTGCAGGTACGCACTGCACCATCCTTACATCTGCCCTTGTTTTTGGAGGAAACATTTTTACACACCCATAAGGGCGGGTCTCTATGTGTGCTCGGCATATGCCAGCTGGTCGGACACAGGCTGGTAATGCCATTGCTACTCAGCCCCCAGCTAGTAATGCACTGGCTGGTCATGCATGCTCTGGCAAAGGATAGTCCAGGCTGGCCTGGTGATGTCAGTGTGACTGACCTACCATGTGTGCATGCAATTTACATGGAAGATCACCGTACACAAACAACGAATAGTTGTAAGAAGCTGATGGTTTCTGTGTGAGACAACCCCTCTTTCCTTTTTCTCAGCTTCGGCATCGCGCTAGCTTGGGTGTAATCCTCAAACCTGCGCGAACGCCTAGGATACGGCATAGATGGCGGACGGTCGTTTGGAGGTTTTCCGCCGCGCACTCCTCGGCAGGGACTTCTTCGCGCACGTCGCCCCCCTTAGATCGAGACCGGGTGTGGCGTCCATAATCTGGGAAAGTTTGGTCTCAATTGGTGGCCGCTCGCGGGAGCACTTCGCGGACAACCGTTCTGCTCATTACCTCTTTATATATAATTTTATTTTATGGCTTCAGGTGTGAAAAGTGGTGTACATTGTTACTTGCACTGTATATAATACGCGAACCTATGGTTGTACGTCAATGCTTACATTTATATTGAATGTATTGGGCGAAGTATTGGGTATAGGGAATTTATATTGTCGGCCATTTTATTCGGCCGGAAGTGGACCGTGTGCAAGGCCAAGGGACTTTGAAAACCGGCTTCTAAACGAAGTCTTAGCGAACTTTGGACGTTCTCTTCCGCCTCTGATCCTGGAACAGACTCCTACAGCACTTCTGGTCGACGGGCAAAGACACAGCTTTGAGACAGCGCCCAACAGGTCATCGATTTTGCCCCGCGCCTTCTTCGATAATGGCCGCGCCCGCCCTGGAGGACTTCACTCCGCCGCCTGGAACACATGACAGGAGTAACGTAGAAACTGGTGAGCGCCGTGATATGTACACGCTAACATTCTTCAACCGTTTCTAGCGTTGAAAAGCTTAACTCGCACGGTTGCCCTTCTAAATACTCTTCAGAACCTGGCCCACGCGTACTGCGCTGTAGCAAACGTACGTAGCTTTTGCCATCACAGAACACTAGCTACTCTGGCCACTGTGGGTTACTTGATACATTATGTTTCTGTAATTACTCACTTTAAATGCATGTGCTATAAGGCAGTCATATGTCTGTCTTTGCTGGAGGTTTCTCTGTGCATGTGTTGTGGGTTTGTGTGTGTGTGTGTATGTGGTGTGTGTGTGTGGTGTGTGTGGTGTGTGTGTATGTGGTGTGTGTGACAGTGACAGAGCTGTGACCGAAGGGAGCAAGTATTTCGAGTTGGGGCGGCAGCCCCACGGGTTTTTAACTCGAAATACTTGTTCTTGTTAAGATAGACAAGTCGGTTGTAACTATATGAAGTCCAATGAAAGTCAAGACTCAGATAAAATGTAGGCAAGGAAGGGAAAATTAACACCATCCAGCATCAAACCTGGGACAACTTACACCCTTTCAAGGGGTTTCAACAGCCTAAGCCAACCAACCAGGCTATGACAATTCGCCCTTCCTTGCCTTATAGGCTAGTTCGGAACGATGGATTGGCTCAACTAACTTTGCAGGTGTGCTGCTAACTGTTGCCACTTAGAACCTGTGTATAACAAGTCAGTATGTACAGAACGATGGCAAGGTTCCACTAACCAGAATGGGCGGAATGCTTGCTGCAGCCACTTATCGGTACAGTGCTTCTATTCCATTCATTTATACTTAAGATAGATGATGATCAATAAGGAGAGGAAGGGTGAATTGTCATGGCCTGGCTGGTTGGCTTGGGCTGCTGAAACTCTAGGGCATAAATTGTCCTGGGTTCAATGCTGGCTGGTGCCAAACTCCCTTCCTTGCCTACATCTCTTCTGAGTCGTGACTACCATTAGACTTCACATTAAACAATTATATCCAAAACTGTTCATTATTTCAATAAAAATTGACTGTACTCTCTCCTCTGGTTGCTATCTGTGTTGCTGGTATCTGATGCCAACAACGTTATTAGATGCCAGAAGAACTCTCATGTACACATGAGCCTTCTTCTTACACTCCTTTGCTGCCAGCCCTTTAATATTAATCCTATATACTTTATAGGGCGGCCATCTGTTGAGAACTGAAGAAAGAATTTGCAGCAACAAACGTATATCGCAGTAGCATGTAAAAGGCTGTGATGGTGTCAAGTAAACACACATGCACATGCCCTCAACATATGTGTATGATATTTATTATCACATGCACTCTGCCTACTACATATGTCTACAGGATTAGACTCACATGCCAAGCAACCAGATGCTTCTATGAGACTTAGAATCATTATTTAGATGCACATTACATTGGAATCTAATCCAGATAATAAAGTAGCTCAAATCACCCTTCCCCTCCAATCATGGCTTCACCCAGTTTTAACCCTATACACTTGAACTTCGAACTTCGTGCATGCACTCATTCGTGTAGTTAAAAGGGTGGTACACGGACTACCGTATTTGTCCAAATAGAGGCCTGGGCCTCTATTTTTTTCCCGGGAGTTTTGACCCGTCCTCTATTCAAGCCTAGCTTCTATTAAAATTTATATATATTTTTTACTAATACTTGGCCTTGTTTCCAATATAAAATCAGAGGTGTATAGAATTGTGTCTCCATGCATGGGGGAGAATGACTGCAAGTCAAGATTTGCATGTGACTAGTTCTGTCATAAAAGAGAGCGTTGTTAGAGGCCACGACATGTATAAGGTGGCAGCGGCTTCCTTGGTCATCTTCTCTGCACACTCAATGGCTTTCAACTTGAAGGAGACATCGCACGACTTTCTCTTAGACATCGCTCTTGCAACTCTGATGACCCTTGGCAACTGTGAAGTGTGACAAGCGACTTGCAGTTGCTAAGGAGCACAAAAGCGTCGATTGAGAGGCATTCTGTGTCGATTGTGGCAAACCCGGCTGCTATTCGGGACCCGGCCACTATTTGGACTGGTCTCTATTAATGAACTGGCCTCCTGACCCTCGGCCACTATTTGAGCCCCGGCCTCTATATGGATAAATACGATAAATCACTTGAACCATGTGCGCACACTTTGTGGTATTATCCCTGCCAAAAAGGGCAAAGATAATGTGAAGATAGTTCGAAGCTGTCTCCAAGAAGACCGAGGGCTCCTCGTTCGCCAGTTCAAGAACATACAGAAGTGCGTATGGATGAAGAACATGAAAATGGAAGAAGACAACAAGAATGGCAAGTGTCCACATGCTATAAAGCTTATAGACTACTCATTTTGCCTCTACCACAGTGGCAATTTGTACAAGAGTCTACAGCCCCTTGTTCGAATTACCTCTACTTCATAGTCTAACACAGCTTGATATTAGGGAGAAATTATGCAGAAATTTCAAGTAAGGTCCAACCACTGTAGGTACTCTGAGAAAGGCAGTCCACACACTCACACACACACACACATGCACACACATCACACACACCACACCACACACAGGGGAATAGAGATATCTCCAGCACAGGCAGACACATGACTGCTTACAGCACATGCATTTACAATGAGTATTTACAGAAATATAATGTACCAAGGAACCCACAGTCGCGAGGGTAGCTAGTGTTCTGTGATGGCAAAAGCTATGTAGTTTACTACAGCTCAGTACGCACGGCCAGGTTCTGAAGAGCATTTAGAAGGGCAACTGTGCGCGCTAAGCTATTCAACGCTACAGACGGTTGAGAAATGTTAGGGTGTACATATCATAGCGCTCACCAGTTTCTACGTTACTCCTGTCATGTGTTCCAGGCAGCGAAGTGAAGTCCTCCGAGGCAGGTGCAGCCATTATTGAAGAAGGCGCGGGGTGAAGTCGATGACCTGTTGGTCGCGGTCATGAAGCTGGCTCTTTGCCTGTTGACCAGAAGTGCTGTAGGAGTCTGTTCCACAATTAGCGGTAGAAGAGGACGTCCAAAGTTCGCTAAGATGATGTTTAGAAGCTGGTTTTGAAAGACCCTTGGTCTCGCACACACTCCACTTCCGGCCAAATAAAATGGCATACAATATAAGTTCTCTATCCCCAATACTTTGCCCAATACATTCAGTATAAATGCAAGCATTGATGTACAACCGTAGTTTCACTTATTATATCTGTCAATATCAAGGAGTTGAGCGCAACATTTGTCTCGATTTTTCTCGGCCGCCCGCTGATGGATTGACACCAAACTAGCCCAGCACTGTGATGCCGTGGTGTGGGCTGCACAATAAGGTTTTCTGCTCACACCCTCAATTCAATGGCATGCCCTTAGGCAAGCTTACATTTGCTTGCTGCAGCATGCACTCCAATGGTGGCAGTGCAGGTTCGACCGGCTGTAACTTGCACTGGTGCATGGTCATTTTTCAGCCATTGAGTGCATTTACTTTCTGGCACATGTGGTGGTGCAAATGGTGCGTGTGCTGGTAACTTGCACTGGTGGTCTTTTTCTATATGACCAACTAGCGCAGATACTCTACTGGCACATGTGATGGTGGCTACTGTAACTTGCACTGGTGGTCTTTTTCTATGCATCTCCAGCAACACAGCATCAATAATTCAATTGGTGGCACAAGATGGTGCTTCATAGTATGAAATGCCATCTTGTACTATAATGCCTATGCTTATGTCCTATATTCTTTATACATACTAGCTGAATGCCCGCCCTTCGGGTGGGTTCCTAGTCTACGGTTTGTAATTTGAGTGTTTAACCAATCAAAACCAGCCATTTAATTGGGAGCATTCTGTAGACTCGCTCTGTAAAACTCCGTGCTTACAGAACTTACTTATGTTAATCCATTTTGTCTAAAGGAGTTCAGCAGCGAAGGTGTTGACCATTTTGGGTGACCCCCCATATTGCCATAATATACTCTTCCAAGTTTGGCGAAGATTGGTGGAAAATTGAAGGAGGAGTTTCTGGAAAACAAAACATGATCTTTTTCCTATCTCTTAGATATGGCGGGGACCATAAAAGTGGCAAGAACTCGGACAGAACAACCTTAAACCAAATTTCGGCTTGGCGAGGTTACTCACAGTATGCCCCTTCGTAATCCTACCAAGTTTCGTGAAATTTCATCCAGAATTGAAGGAGATTATCCTGAACAACAAAAATGTGCGTTACATTTAGTATAATAAGATGTACAAGCAAGTAATGTCTTTTGCCATGTTTGCTCCACCCTGCGTCGCCGGCTGGGCAGCACAGGTCATCCAGTGCCATTTGGACAGTTCTAGTGGTATGGACGACATTGGTGGAAAGTGCCGGCTGTGTGACACAGATTGGATAACTGCTATTGATTACACTGGGCAGGTAGCATAGGCCAACTAAATGTGACTGATGCATGATATCTCAGGGGTGCCATGCATGTATAGCTGGCACACGAGTAACTTGCTACACACAGTGTTAGTGCATGTAGTATCAGTGAGAAATGAGTAAGCCCTACAGGCAACAGTAAGCAAAATTAAGGTAGTAGCAGTGGCTCACTTGTCGAAATCAATCCTGCATAATTTCAGTACAGTGGTTGATTGAGGTGCATGAAATACATATCTAAAGTTTAGAGTCGATCACTTCTTCCCTGAGCGAGTTATAGAAGACAGAAAAGTAGCTAAAAGGTGTTGCAATAGAGGTGTTAGGTAATTAATTGAAGAGACAAATGCCTATTGGTAACACACAATCGGCATTTCCAACACTTTTTGGCTATATTCTGTACTCCACAATCGAATTATAAGCTATTCAAGTATGTCAGCCCGTCTCCAATGCTGGCTGTTCTGTTTACAAAGTCCTCCAGGGTGCTGTCAGAGAAAACACACTTCTAGCAATCTATGCGTAAATCGACTGTTGCAAACTCTCAAGCTAAGCCATTTCAATCTAGAAACAGCTACAACAACTGCAGTCTATCAACTGTGAAGCCCAAACTATTGCCACGCGTTCAGTGTGTGAAGAACAGTTAGCCGTGATCTGGTCACAGTTTACATAGTTGCCGCGCTTCGCCAATCTCTTGAGGAGGAATTCTCTTGCTTTGATTCCTAGTTGAGACATTGCTCCCTTGGATACTTGAGCCTTCACAATGACACTGCTGAGCTCTTAAAGAACTCAATGACTTATAATAGTAGTTCTTTTCACAGTGAAAGTGACTTAAGCACCAAAGAAGCTTTCTGATGGTTTTTTGGAAGCAGCACTGTATATGCAATTAAGATTTTTCACTGTATTCAACTTACTGTACTCTGGTGCTACAACAGTGTGTGGACCAAGGTGTTGCTTGACTATGTAGTCAGTAACAACACAAACACATCAAATGTGGTTGTTCCATCACAATGTACATGCCAATGCACAGGAAACTGTGGCAGGACACTTACAAAATCATAAGCGTGGGTAAGATATTGAAAAACTCGCAACTTTTAAATGAAAAGTCAATAATGCCACTATGCAAGCAAATATGTAAGTGTCCTGCCATACATTTATGCGCACATACCAGTAGGTACTATAGTTCAGCTTTAGTAGTGTTCAGTTATTCAGAGGAAAATTTTCGCGGAGTTGTTTGAAGTCATTTCCTGGGAAAGTTTCGTCTTTCATTTAGATTATTTCAGTAACAGAAGTGTCAATCAATTTATGATTCACACCATAATATGGGAAATGTCCTTATTTATCACATTTGTAATAATCAAGATGATTGGTTATATGGTTATAGAGTTATGTAGCAAGACGTAATGTACCCTAAAGGAAGCTTTGAGCCACTGCTACTACCTTAATAGAATAGCTAACAAAGCAGAAGAAACACGGTGTTGCAGGCAAGGAAAAAAGTGTACCTCCCAGCAGCAGAAGAAACTCTTTTCTTTATACAAAAAGGTAGTACTGTATCCAATGAAGCTGCCGAGCCCAATTGGTTACTTTGCACTAGTGAGGGGGCTTCGAAGAGCCCACAATGCTGAGAGCCAAAATAACCGCATAGCAAAACAAAATACCTGCACATGAAAAGCTCCCTCTCATGAACGAATAACAGCAGACCTCTGTGCAAGTGCGTAACACTAGGGTCTTCCAAACCTAAAGAAACACAGAGCATCTCAGAGACTACTTTCTGCAAAGTGTATATATACACACACGGCCGGAGTGGCCATGTTTGCTGTCACATGATTGCATCTGTCAATTAGATGCCCCACACAAGCGTATACACAGACTGCATGGAAAAATTGAATATATTAAGGATTGCTGTGCAAGTACAACCAAACTTCAATGCAGGTTCAATCTGTTTGGAATTGGTTCTCATATTCTGCATGTACTCATAATTTAGTGTGGTCACATTCCTAAATTGTAGTAGATGTGCACGAAACTGACTTTCACTGGTTAGTTCCAAGTCTTGTAATTGCCACATTTGAGTTGATTTGCAGTTGTTGCTGTTGTTCCTTTGTAATTATACCAATATTGTCATAGATACCACAGAACTGCTTTTCTTATTCAGCATTATTACTAGGAGTACACCAAGGTATAAAGTGCCTCATATGAGAATGACTATAATGTACATGTTATACATTGAGAAATATGGTTGCTGTAAAGTTAATTGGTGTTAAATTATACGAAGCAACACATGTAGCCACATCAACAATGTGAAGACTACATGGATTGTGACGCACTACACGGACACACACAGATTACATGAGCTAGTCTAGCCTCTTACTGCTCCTCTGATTGTCGCTGCCTGCGCAGCCTATTAGCAGCCAAATGTGCTTTTCTTTCTCTCTGATTCCTGTTCCCTTCTTTGCTTGCAGTGCAAATGTGTCTTACCAAATCTACCTTCTCCTTCACCTGCTGTCTCTTCCTCTAGCCATCGCTTAGGTCGCAAACAATCAGCAGCCAATCTCCTTTCCTTTCTCTGTTGTCTCTTTCTCCCAACTTTCCTTATGGCACTTGCGCTGAACAGCAAAGCGAGCTTCTCTGTCTTCTAGCGATTTGTCCTTACAGTGGCATGCATGCACTCATACTATATCAGACAGCACAATAGTGCTGTCTATGTAGGGATGGCGGTGGTTGTTTGTATGCAGTAATACAAATGAAAAGCAGTGCTACTTCTGAGCAAGACCGAAAAGAGACAAACAAAAGCTTTCCATGAGGAAGTGGGTACTGAACAGTGCACATAGCTAACCTTACTTCCCAGTGAAGGTGCGCCTACATGTAGAGAGCGCCCTTGAAATTTCCCACATTTCGTCTTCTTCTTATCAGACAGCACGGTAGTGCTGTCTATGTAGGGATGGCAGTGGTTGTTTGTATGCTGTAATACAAACAATAAGCAGCGCTATCGCCGTATAGGGCTGAAAACTGGTGAAGAAGGCTACCCAGGAGGAAGTATGTGTTGCATACAATGCAGGACTAATCTTACTTCCCAGCAAAAGCGCGCGCTCTGGCAGAAAACAATCTCAACATTGCCCTGTTTTGTCTTCTTATTCTTCTTATTCTTCTATTTTGACAGCAGCAGCGAACGAACCATAACGAGTAGAAGGAAACCTTTACCACAGTTTAATTCACCCTCAAACTGGCTGTATTCCTCTGTAGGTTAGAAACATCTGCGAACAAGTTTCACAAATGAGGGTTTCTGGGCATTCAATAGACGTTGTTACATGAGAGACACCATTTTAACAAGACGTAACGAATGCTTCGGCTACATTGGTTCGCCTAATCCTCCTTCAGTTCAATAGCCTAGCAATGCAGTCAATATGTCCAATTGGAGGTGCGTACGTTGCTAGCCCTGGCCAAAAGTTAGCTTGCGCGTTGTTTGAAGGACATCCGCAGTTGTGCATTTCCCCGCCATTTTCTAATTACTACACGGTTAGCTTCTGGTCGTCTTTTCTGTATATTTTTGGTAGGTTAGTGCGGAACACCTGGGTGCTAGCCCACACCTTGAGCTCCAGGATTACAGAAATAAGGTATAACACCTGCACAAATGCCCTATGGTTGAGACTAAGTGTGTTGCTTCAGCTTAGCTGCCCACTATAAAAAGCACAGAAACTAGAAATAATTCTACAAAACTTGTAAGGATGTAGGAATGGCATAAAAAGGACAGACACAAGTAAAGGCTGTTACACAGTGAAGCATTAACCATTGTCCGTACATTCAATGATGTAGGACTATACGGTGTGACATTGTTGCATGTAGGGACAATTGTTATTGCTTCACTGTGTATCAGTCTTTATTTGTTTCTGTCCTTTCTTGGGGCGCCGAAAGCCCCCCTATATTGTTTTCACTTGTGGGTGTTCATATGGCTTCATGTTCATATATATGTATCAGACGTCACGCTCGTGACGTCTATTTAGGAATGTGCCCGGTTCAAAATGGCGTCCCTATCTTAATGTATTAGGGTGCTTCAGCGAAACTAGCCAAACAGCAGTGGCTAAGAACAATTAAAGGCCATGGATAGGCTTCTTTTGATGTATTGACGACAGCAGCGTACCCAAACACAACCTGGAGTGCTCGTAAGAGAAAAGAGTCATAGGCTGCTCGTACCCCATTTTGTCTTTTCATATTCTTGTTCTGCTTCCCACCAAATATTTGCGCGCTCGTGGCGCACGACACAGGGCACCTACAAACCCAAGTCGTGTGTGAGGACTTACCTATTGATGTGAAGGGCAAATATCCGAGCGCCGGTGGCAATCCAATAAGTACAGTGCTGGAGTGGGCAAGAAGTTTGTCCTCCCCGTGTATTAAAGATACGCCAATGCGCCATTTTGTTGCTCTGGTATACCGTACAGTACACGTGTAAAAGTGGCGTAACTGTGCTCGGTGCTCTACACGATCTTCAGCTAATTTAAGGAAGGGGTATTAGTCAGCGGTGGTATCAATTTGATGTAGCCATAGTCCTTTGGATATGCAAAAACTGTACAAACAAGTGTATAAAAATTCCTTTAGAATTAAAAGGGATTTAGAAATGGCCAGCAGAAAAAGCATAGAAACAAGCAACAGTAACTCAACACCATGATGAACCACATTGCCTTGAAGTTTGCTATGCATTCCTAATTTCTTTGTACAGCTACATGGACCCAAATGTTTAGCTAGCTAGTCCCATGTAGCTAGCTACAAGGAAATTAGGAATGCATAGCAAACTTCAAGGTAATGAGGCTCATCATGGTGCTAAGTTACTGTTGCTTGTTTCTATGCTTTTTCTGCTGGCCATTCCTAAATCCCTTATAATTGTAAAGGATTTTTTATACACTTGTATATATATATATATATATATGTATAGATCCCGTTGCCATGGTAACGTGCATCTAAACAATGATTCTAAATTGCAGAGAAGCATTCCAATTGCTTTGCGCGCGATTATAAATCCCGTAGACGTACGTGGTGGGCAGAGTGCGCGTGACGATAAATCCCATACACATACATGGTGGGTGGAGTGTGCGTGACAATAAATCCCATACACGTACGTTGTGGGCAGAGTGCGCGTGAAGTGTATAATGACGTGATCACTGCCATTTTGTATCTGCTGTGATACGAGCTTGTTGCCACGAGTTTTGCCTTCAGTTCTCGCCGAATGGCCTCCCTATGAAGCAGGAGTAAGGGCAGACGGTGAAGGAGTGTAACGAGAAAGATTACTGGTGCTTTAAAGTTCTTTTATTGAGCTTCCGCATCGTCATTTGTTGCCAACGACGTGGGTGTCGTCAAGAGGAGCTAGTGGAGAAGATTTTCATTGGATTAGTGAACAGTTTTTGGATCTATATTTCTTAAATGCCGACCAATCGGTGTCTGCGAAGATTTAGACCACTCAGCACTTGGGCGCTTTGCGCCCTCGAGCTTCGTGCTCTAAATCCCGCAGACACCTCTTGGGCGGAATTTAACTATTACATAATACATTTCTGTCATTGCAAATGGTGGTTCTCATGTCGTTCTTCACAAAGCTTTAAATTGTCTCTAATAGCGTGAATCGAACAAAACGTGGTCATGAACATGTGTTAATAGTGTGATATTAATAAAAAGCCTAAGGAAAGTCTCTTCTTGCGAGATACAGCTCCAATTATCACAGACAGACATTGTAAAATGGCCGCGCACTCTACGCTCTCTGTTTGCTAGGCTCAAAATCATCTTTTTTGCATTTTGCTGTGTATCCAAAGAATGCAAAGTGTTTCTAGAACATGTTTAAGTAATATTATTGTAGTAGAAAGCTTACCTGACTGTTCTCCTCCGAGCTACAGCCCCAAATACAACAGATGTCTAATGACCAGTTAGCTAATAATGGCAGACCAGTGAATCGTGGCCTATATACCTATGATTTGCTAATAGGGTCATCATAGGGTAGCCTTTCAGCCAGCACACTCCTCCAGGCATAAAGTATCAATTAAATTCTCATTCAGAATGTCAAAGAGCAGTTAGCAAACATTTGACAGTTTAGTAGGGTTGCTTTCACCAGATGACTGGCTGCTCTGGAGACTTGAAACTCTTGCAAACCCAACAGTCTAGTGTTTCTTGATGTATCTTTCAGGCCAACAACAATGCTGCACCCCCAACTATCTGATTTACTGAACATACACGGGGAAATTGCTAGCAAGTAGTTCAAGTTCAGGGGTGCCCTGGCGCCGCACGACTTTTTTTAACTCGAAATACTTGTTTTGTTATCCCTACATCCTTACAATTTTTATTATTTCTAGTTCTTCTTCTTTGACAGCCATAGCGCACAAACCGGAGTGACCAGGAGAATACTTCTCACACCTTATTGCACCATTTCGGGCTGGCTGCATTCCTTTGTAGGTTAGAAGGTGGTGCAATTTAGTGCGGAAGATGGCGCTTGCCACGACTCCCACTGTGTTGCCTGGCCAAGTGGGGCAGACACCATTTTCAAATTATGTAACTCAACCGGATGAAACCGGCGTGACTGGTGCCATTGCGAGCAGCTACGTACAGCTTCCGAAGCCTCCTTCTTCCATTGTTTTGTACCACTGTTGAATTCTTCCCTTGCTCTGTGACTTAGTGTAGCATTTGGCTTTTGGAATGAATTATTTACAATGTCACTACAATTTCTCAAATGCAAATTGCAGCAAATTCTATCAGGAGCTACACAAGGAAGTTAAATAGCTAAAATATTATTGTGCCTCTTCTCATGCTCTATAAAAAGTGCAGAAACTAGAAATACTAAAAGTTTCTACAAAGATAGTTTGGATAGAGAGATGGCATAAAAAGGACAGAAACAAGTAAAGGCTGTTACACAGTGGAGCATTAACCATCATCCCTACATTCAAGGGTGTAGGACTATACAGTGTGACAATCTTGCATGTAGGGAACATGGTTAATGCTCCACTGTGTAACAGCCTTTACTTGTTTCTGTCCTTCTTATGCCAGCCCTACATCCTTACTATTTTTGTAGAAAATTCTCATACAACAATCAGTCTGAGTCTGGGTGTAGGGCCTGGACACCATGTTGAATGTGCATGCATTCAAGCATATGAATGATTATTAGAGTGACCACAGCATGAGGATCAAAGGCTGCTCAGCCAAAGTTCGCTCACTGGTCATTTTACATTTTACAAAAACTATGTGCTTGTACAAGTGGGTAGATGGGTATACATAGTGCCTACATTAATTGCTGTATAAAACTCTTGCGCTGTTCTCTCCTAAGCTGTAGGCTATCAAAGAACGCCAACTTTGGGTTGTGTGGAGGACAGGAGCACAGCCAGCTGCAATGGAATCCACTGCAGATTACAGTGGTAGAGGGTACCAGACAGAGGAATCATCTACTCTATGTAGACAATGTATCCATTGCATGCAAGAACAACCGTGGGGGCCTGAGGATGCACAAAGTGGAAGCCAAAAGAGTTATCCAGTATCAACCTTCAGAAACCAGACAGATGCATTGTGAGAATGTTTCCAGAGTATAGCTGACGGTGTCCGGCCAATCGCCCTGCATCAAGCTCCTATCTAAAGCCTTTGCTAAAGCCAAAGGGAGATTTTTGGTATGCGCTGTTCCAGTTGGACACACTACGCTAGACAAAACAGTGGCTTGTATTTGTTCTGCTGCCAGAATCACTGGCCATATACACAACAAACCATTCACTTTGTGTCAATTTGGCCACCCAGCTATTCATGAAGGAATTGATGAGCAACATATCATGGCAAAGACAGGCCACAGAAGCAGTGATGGAGTGCGTAACTGCAAGCAGATTTCGAGTGAACAACTCGAAGAGCTCAGCAATGTCGTACAGGGAAGCAGCTCAAAGAAGATCATGAGGTATCTGCAAGCAGGTAATATATTTTGTTACTATTAACTTTGGCAAGCAGTAACCACTTTATCGGCAACTTCAACTGTGGAAGAGTCTGGTGGTATTGAGTAAGCCAACTAGTGTCATAGGAGTGTGATTGTTGCATAATTGCTGTTAACAATTGCACAATGCCGTTCGAAGTGTGGCAGTGCAGCAAGTGAAGTATGGAGTGCCTATATTCACATTGTTTTGCTTGTATGGCTTGTTCTTGCTCTGCTTTCAGAGTGTACCCGAGTGAAGTCACAGCGCATTCAACAATATTCTTCGAGCAAGCCAATGCCATGCTTTAAATTTAGGCTGGCATATAGCAATTGATGAAACTGATTGGACAGTACAGGACCTTAAACTGGACACAAGTAGGTGTATGCAATTATACCAGACCCTCTTGCAGGGGGGTCTGGCATGCAAGACTAGGTGGTGGTGGTGACGGTCCATCAACTAGTGCAAATACCGTATAATTTCTAATATAGACGCCACCCCAATTAAAGTGCCCCCTAAGGTGTACCCTATTTATTCCTGTTCCAATTGTAAGTGCCCTTGGGCATTGGAAATAATATCAGGCAGCACCTAAATCATTGGAGCGGAATATATTATTCTGCACTATGCCGCATGTGCTGAATCTGAGACAGCGAAATGGCGGCCCTGATGGAATACTTTAACCACATCACTGCTTCATTTACATCCACAGAATGTGGGATGATGATGGTTAAGCGGGTCAATCGACTAGTGGGGAGACCAAGGAAGCGCCCACTGGAACTGAGTGGTGCAGGCTGACAAAGGAATAGTGTGGAACCCACAAGTGCCAAGTCCAGTCGATGCCAGTACACCGCGAAACAAAAGCAGCGCGCTGTTCTGTACGCAGGCACTCAAAAGTACTATTCCGCTCTAATACACGTGCTAGGCGTCCTTCTAGTTGAAGCGCCCCTTGGTCATTGCATATTTTTAACTGTTCTAATAAGAAGCGCCTTTCGGCGCTGGAATTATTTTTAAGGGGCACCTATATTAGAAACTATACGGTACTCAACTTGCACTTGTGGTGGCTATCCTCTGTAACTTGCATTGGTGGTATGTTTCTCTTAGTAGCACTAGTGCATACACTGCATGTACGTACATACGGTAACAGCACTGTGTAATGGTGGTGGTGGTGGTGGTGGTGATGGTGGCAGTTAACTTATATGTGAAGGACAAGCAAAAAGTGGTTGCAATAGGATTTGAACCCTATACCTCAGGATTAGCAATCAACTGTGCTAAAGTCTATGCTACTGCATAGGAGCCACATTCCTGCTAATTGGTGATATAATTTGATTACTGTTCCAAAAGTTTAGGTGTTATATGACTAAGGATCCTCGAGATACAGTGGTCAGATCCATGGTCCACCTGGCCATGCCCACCAAGTTGTGTGACTTTCTGAGATCTGGTGTTCATTATTTTGACATGGTATGACCATAAATCAATTAACTATAATGTGAAATCCTTAAAATAATAATGATTATAATCTAATTATATATAATAAATAATATTATTACAGAGAAATGTAATACAAGTGTTTGACTGAACAACAAAATGTACCTATTTTATAGCATGCACAATACACCTGAATTGAAGAAAAGAAAAAGAAACAAGCAATTATACTTACATAATGTAACGCATAATTATAGATATATACAGCCATGCAGACTGTAAAGTTTAATATTATACTACTTAGCTACATTAAATTTACAGCCAGATACTAAAAAAAGAAATAATGAAAAGTACCTAATCACCTAATTACCTAAACTACAGGGTCACCCAATGGTCCCCAGGACTGAGGCCATGTTGCCTCGCTGCAAGGCCACAGAGACCTGCTGCAGAATGAAGGAACGTGACTGCACTTCATTAGATACCGCCCTGACTCGGCTTCCAATGTCTGCAAAGAAGTCCAGGGCATCAGTCCCCATGGCACCAGCTGTCTCCACCACAACCGCAACAAAGTGAAGTGAGGGCTTCTCAGCTGGCTCAGGCATCAAAAAGGGTTGGTTCTCTAATACCAGCTTCACAACAGGGTTGAAAACCTTGCCGACGTTTCGAGCAGATGCTCTGGTCTTCTTCGCCCTGAAGAAGACCAGAGCATCTGGTCGAAACATTGGCAAGGTTTTCAACCCTGTTGTGAAGCTGGTATTAGAGAACCAACCCTTTCTGCAACAAAGTGGTGTGCTTGTGCCAAGTCATGGTATTTGGCCTTCTTCTTCTCTTCTGCCAACGCAGCCACAGCCCTTGCCTCCCTGGTGGCATGTGCTACGTGTGATGCAGCGAAGGTGTCCGTACACATGGCATCCCAGACTAGAGTACGGCCAGTCTTCCAGGGGATGATTGTCACCCCATCAGGTCTCTTGCCATCTGATCTGCAAAGCCCAGAGGGCTCCAACATTGAAGGGATCTGTGCTGCTGCCCAGAGATGCTGCTTCACACTCGATGAACTCAAAGTCCCGAAGTACCTCCTCTTCCGGACCACCCAACGTGCCATCATCTAGGTAAAAGAGACGAAGCTCTGAACCTAACTGTAGAACCAACGGGTGGATCACCAAACAAAACAGCAATGGACCCAAGGGGTCACCCTGCTGAACACCCTCCGCAGATAGCAGGGTGGTGTCTCGGAAGAACAGGGTTGAAGGAGCAGAATAACATGCAAATATGAAGGGGAAAATTTCAGGAACCATATCTCTAGCAACTGCTAAAATCTTATCTCTTCTGACAGTATTGAAGGCGTTTCTAAAATCAAGTTTCAGGAGAATGTGATCAGGTGGTAATAGATGGAGGTATAATTTGGAAGCGTGGATTGCTGCCTCTGCACCAAGGGGAGTACCATACCCAAGTTGTAGTGGTGCTAGGTACTGTCCCATTCTCACCATGACGGATCTGCTGGCCACCTTTGCGACAAGGCACCGAGGAGTGCAGCCAACCGCAATGGGTCTTACCCCTCCATCCTTCTTATTTAGTGCTGTGAGGGAAGTTCCAAAGTAGAAAGGACATGTGTCAGCAGGGATGTCTCCTGTAAGCACATGGTTGGTGAAAGCAGTAAGTGACTGCAGGAGCAGTACACCCCCAGCGCCCGCCGATGTACTGACCATGTCCTGGAGATGTTGTGGGCAGAGGCCATCAGGGCCACCCGCCAAACTTTTGGGGAAGGATCGAATCGCCTGCATCACATCTGCTTCATCAACTGACAGTGCACTTCCCCTAGGCGCCTCAGATGGAGTGGAATCAGGATGGGGAGGTGGATGATTAGACCTCAGAACAGCAATGGTGTCTTCACTGTTGTTCGCAAGGGTATCTTCTGAGCATGTTAGGCGTATGGCTCCCCTGAAGTCTCCCTCCTCCAGTTTCTCTGACACCCTTTTGGCTAACAGCTGCAGGGGTTCCTGGTGCTTTCCATTTGAAGGGTTGACATTCCTACTACCAGGGGAAACAATGGGGGTAGGGTCGCTCTCCTCGGATAGTTGATGATTAACATGTTTGCCCAGATTCCAGCGTCAACCACCTCTAACAGGGACGTGAAGGCATCGCCTAGGAAACTTTAGGAGGCACATCCAGCTGCTAACACTGCCAGCAGCTGTCACTTCATCAAGGATGGTAGCCAACTTCCTTGCCGATTGGTCTCGCGAGGCGCGTGGAATCCTCTTCAAAATGCGCACGTATGGCAGCATGGAGAAGTCCTCCATGAGGTCCTCCGCTGACACCTGGCTGTCAGATCGTGGAGGAACGTCGACAGAAGATGAGTTACGCAGGAATGGTAAGAGCCTGATCCTGGGCATTGATCACCAACTGGACCGTGTACGTGTATGGTATTGTCCTTCCTCAACGGCATCGAGCGGAGGCAGATGTTACAGGGCGCCCGCGTCACTCCATGCTCTCTATTGAAGGTGCGCTCCGTGGGTGCCGAGCACGTAGGCTCCTCAGTCATCTTTCGTGCTTCTATGCATACACATGAACCTTTCCACCAAGTTCAGGGCACATTTATTGCCACTGTTGTTTGCAAGCCTTACAAGTAGACTAGCCCTTGCCAATGTGCAATTTGAACAAGGATGTGTAATAATGTTCCCTCCAGAAACAAGGTCAGATGTAGGGATGGTGCAGCGTGTATCTGATGGGCATGGCAAAAGCAGCTGGTGAAAAACATCAGGATCAAGGATAAACAGAGAACGGAACAAGGGAGGAGGGCCGGTCCATGCAACGAGGGGAGCGTCATTCCATGCAACAAGGAGCTGGAGGGCTAATCCATGCAAGAACCCAGGTTAACAGTTGCTGACTTTGAATATGTTTTCATCATCCCTACATCTGGGAACATTTTGCCATGCTTTCCTACTACTGCACTAGTCTCACTTCCAGCGCTAATTTCTATTAGTTCTTTTAGTGGCAGAGAGGTTCATGTGTATACATAGAAGATGCGGTTGCATGCATTTTGTGTCCACTAACTACGTAGGTGCAAAGAGACAGAAGTGTAAACGATTGAGGAGCTCCCCCAAAAATCCACATGCATGCACAAAGCTATCTGGAAAGCAACCAGTTCTCTTGAAAGAACAAGTTAAAAGTTAAGTTAAGTTAAAAAACTCATGGGGCGCTGGTGCGCTCCTGAACTTGAACTACTTGCTAGCAACTTCCCTGTGTATGTTCATTAGTTCAGATAGTTGGAGATGCAGCATTGCTGATGGCCTGAACCTAACCCTCATAATATCATAGACTGTTGGGGTTGCAAGAGTTTCAAGTCCCCAGACCAGCAAGTCATCTGGTGAAAGTACCTCTACCAAACTGTCAAAATGCTTTCCTGATGCTTTTGATCTTCATAACATTCTAAATGAGGATGTCAATGTTACTTTGTGCTTAGAGGAGGAGTGTGCTAGCTAAAAAGGCTACCCTAAGTGGCAATGCCACGATTCAATTGTCTCTCATACTCTAACGGGTCGTTTGACCTCTGTTTTATTTGGGGCTGTACCTCGCAGGAGAATAGTTAGGTAAGCTTTCTACTACAATACTATTGCTTAAACATGCTCTAGTAAGAACTTTCGCTCTTTGGATACATGGCAAAATACAAAGAAAGGTGCTTTTGAGCCTAGCAAACAGAGAGTGTTGAACGTGGCCATTTTACAATGTCCGTCCATGATAATTGGAGCTGTATCTCGCACAAGAGTATTTCATTGAGCTTTTTACGAGTATCACTCTATCAACACATGTTCATTAACACATTTCGTTCGATTGAGATACGGGAAAACGCTATTACAGATGATATTAAGATTGGTGAAGAACTACGTGAGTACTGCCATTTGCAATGACAGAAATATGAGCAGAAATTTAGTGGCATGCCCTTAGGCAAGTTACATTTGCTTGCTGCAGTGTGCACTCCAATGGTGGCAGTGCAGGTTCTGACTGGTTGCAACTTGCACTGGTGGTCTTTTTCTTTAGCAATCGAGCGAATTTACTTTCTGGCACATGTGGTAGTGTGAATGGTGCGTGTGCTGTCCTGGGCCCACTGTAACTTGCACTGGTGGTCTTTTTCTACAACCAACTGGTGCAGATACTCTACTGGCACAGGTGGTGGTAGCTGTGATATTGTATCTTGCACTGTGTACACGTGGTGGTGGTGGTGGTGGTCTTTTTCGTCTAGGAATGCATATACACGTGGTGGCCATAATATTGTAAGTTGCACTGTGTAGTGATGGTGGTGGTGGTCTTTTCTCTAGAGCAATGGCGCATATACTGAATGTATGTATTCACTGCATTGTAACTTGCACCATGTGGTGGCGGTGCTGGTCTTTTTTTATCTAGGAATGCATGTGGTGTCCATAATACTGTTACTAGCACTACTTGGTGGTGGTAGTAATATGGGGTAACAGCAGTTGATGTGGTGGTTTGTTTCTTGCAGCTCTAGCACATAATATACTGGTATGTTTTTTTGACATGCACTGAGTGGTGGTGGTGGTGGTGGTGCCAGTCGTTTTTCTAGAGCTCTGGTACTTATACTGAATGCATGTCTTGTAACTTGCATTGTGGCGGTGGTATTGGTGGGTGTATATATCTACATGGTGGTATAGTAGCCGTATGCTTTGGTTGGATAGTTGTGAGCAGGTGCACATGTGGGCGATGCTCTGCTCCAGCACTGGTGACAAATGCCTGCAATTTGGTGCTAATACGTGATTGTTCAAAACATCTCTGCCATCTTGCGACTAATTAAGCAATCCTGCTAATGACAAGCATAAATGTATCAGCTAACTAAGTCCACTAAAGTCTCAGGACTTGGCAGAACCTGGTAGGTAGGCAATACAGCACACCTCACTTATCTCGGCCATTTTGAGACTATTAAGTAATCTGGTTAATAACATAGGTAGATGGGCCACTTGAACGTGTCCACCAAGTTTCGCACCACATCAAGCCCAGTTGCATTAATATACCAGATATCACTATGCATCAGTATAAATGCACCATACATTAAGTGTTATCCTATGCACATTTATATTAGCAATTTGCAGGCTGCTTGTAGAACAAAGGAATAATTAAAAATTCTGCCTCATTTAAAAGTCTTAAAATCTCCTATACTTCAAAGCCACACCTAGCACATGTTCATGAGGGTCGCCAAATCCCCAGGACACTATATTATATTACTTAAATTATATTATAAAATTAATATTATATTATTTACTTTAGATTAGTGGTGTATATTGTAACTTGCACTGTATATATCCATATGCACATGAACCCATACAAATACCTAAATCTGAAAAAACCTAGCCCTTTCACAACAATCCAAGCCGGTACTAGCCTCGCATAGCGGGGGCAATGAAATAGGGACTGGCTATGCGAGGCTAAGCTGGTACAGTCGATTCAGTGTAATGCTGACTGACGAGTCACTGCTCCAGCTTCCTTGTTTCTGATTTTCTTCTGGCAGTGCGTGTTGGATACACTGCACCATTCCTAGTGAATACATAGCTACTTAATTTCTTGGAAATCCCTGGTAGCTACCTGTGCATTTTATGGAGAGCCAACTGCCTGTCTAGCTATAGTCACAGGACATTGGGAGCTACCGGCTACTGCATAATTACAAACAACTGACACCTCTGCTCTGCTGTATTGCATTCAGTATACAAACACCTGCCACAGCACACACAGGTAGATTATATTCCTGACATCACCAAAATGGTGGATTCCTTAGAGGCTCCGCTGGGTTGCGCAGAAAATCTTCCAAAGGCAAGTTACTTGTGGCACTCCAGCGCCTACAAAAGCACATAGCCTCAGAGAAGCATTAATATATTTGGGATGGCATTTAAAGTGCGTGCTGCACCATTTCTGTTCGCTAGTTATGCATGCACAAGAAAGAAGTTGACGAAACCTGACTTTTTCAATTGGTGAGCATACTGTGAGTAGGTTACGGCCGACATTGATCACGGCTCGAATGCACTTGCTTACTGGCACTACAACCCCAATAGGATTTGGTGGCGTTTGGCAGTGATTTAGCCAATTCGGTTCATATACAATTTATAGGGGCAGCAGCAATGTTCAGGCCATCCCTACATAGAGAGTGCTACTGCACTCTCTAATAACCTATCTTGAATAAACCACGAATATTGGCCTCGTTATGCTCGCCACTCAGCAACAAGCAACAAGCTTGCATGTTTGGGATGAATGCTTTAGTATGTTCATAGCAGCCTGCATTCAACATAAACATTGTGCAGTGTGGAGAAGTATGACTTGACTGAGTAACCAGAACATAAATCATTAAATTGGGCATATACTGCAGCTGGAATGAAAATGTCTTCATATATGTAGCTATACATATAGTATGGTGATTGTGCAACTATAGGGAGTTAAGCATTGGCAGATGGTCCCATATATGTGATATAGACCTGAAAAGAGGTCCGATATCACAATATCAAGCCTCTGATTGTGCAACAGGTCTGATATCAAGAAGAAATGAGTGTACTAACAATGTCAGGCGAAGCAGTCTTACCATTTCACTGTGGCCGTGACAATCAGCGCTGCGGAGGATCTTGACGCTCCAAGAAAAAATGCGACCGCAAAAAATCGTCACAAGAAGGAAAGTCAGTTGGACAAGATACCAAAATACATGCGTAAAGGGATGTATTCTAGGAACCGAGCACTGTGTCCGGCTCTGTTGCGCGAAACTATGGCGTGGAAGACGCACAAACATGGTCCGTTAAGCGACTTCTTCAGATGACAAAAAACAAAGTCCAGCTGGATATCGTCGAAAGCTCCCAAATGTGATTAAAATTGCCCCTTCTAGTTCTGAGTCCGCATCAAAGTCGGTGTTCCGCCAGAAAAGAAGCGTTTTCAAAACGTTCCATGCAGCACCCTGTCACGGCCACAACCAAAACTGCTGACTGCATTATTTTGAATTCGGTTCCCTGTAATCTCATTGGTCAGCATGCTGCCAAAAGGCACGCAGTATTCTCATTGGTCAGCCCTGAAGCCTGTTGTGACGTCAAGGAGGCGTCTACTGAATGCAATGGTGATGTAGCTTGTTCCCAGAAGGAGCAGTGACGTAATGCAGGCGCTTATCGAATGCAAATAGCGTAGTCTCCGGAGAGGCCTGGCCCCAATATTGCTGCGGAAGGTTCGTTCCTGTTGCGCACTCACCATACTATATAATACATATAGTACAGTAGGTCAGTCTATAGCCTCTATCAAGAGTAGATAAGAGATGAGAGTGTGCAACCGCGTATACGCACCCGTAACAGCATTTTTCTAAAATAACGCAGGAACACGTCACATGTGGGCTTGGTAACGTTACTTAATATTCTGATGTAATGGATGAATACTATTAACTCGATCTGCCAGGCTGTATGTACTCGGTATCGATTGCGAACCCTTTGGTTTGTTAGTCGGGAGTTGCAACAATGTCCAGGACACCTCTGCAGTGGCTGTGAGGAAGGACCAGGACAGCAAGCGTGGATTTGGGTCACAGCGCTGCCATCAACAGCTCCGCAGCACTGTCCTCTGAGTTTCACGGTGGCTACGCATTAAGTTCTAGGCTCGATCTATCCAGTGAAGAGACTGGTGTCAACCAGCTGGTCTTGGACATCGTTGAAACTCCTGACTAACAAACTGAGAGCTGTGCAATTGATGCCGAATACCTACAGACTGGAGAATCGAGTTAATGGTATTCATCTATTACATCATAATATTAAGTAGCGTTACCATGCCCACGTGTGACGTGTTGCTACGTCATTTTAGAAAAATGCTGTTATACACGCAGGGATATGCGGTTGCATACTCTCATCTCTTATCTACTCTTGCCTCTATACGACCTTGGCACTCATATTTACCTCGGTGCTTTGCGCCTCGGTAGATATGTAAGCGTCTCGGTCTTATATATTGGCTATAGACCTCCCTACCGTACTATATGTATTACATACATACAAGCAATAAGAATACTACCTCACCTCTTCTGGTTCTTCATGACTTGCAATGTGTAGCACCACTCCTCCAGGGAAATCAAAAATCTAAAAGGAATGCAGTAACTTAGTATCATCATGCAGAATTATTATAACCTCATTCATTATGTCATAGTAAGTATATTATATAATTTTTTTTAATAAATATTTGTATCCATATTCATGTGACAAGAATTTGCAGATCATGTCAAAAGTGGCATATGTATAACATAATCCATAGCCAATATAGGACTGAGGCCATTATATATTTTTCCAAGGCATGAAGCGCTGAGGTCCTATATAGAGGCTATGGACCAATCAATCAATCAATCAATCACAAAAGTGGATTTATCTCCAGTGCTGGAGGTCATCCCTCTTAAACTAAAACAGTGCAGACAGTGAGTTAGCATAAAGAATAGGTAGCTATCATAAGGTTATTTAAAATTGTCAATCCATCTTAAGCGTGGTCTTCCTCTTGGCCTCTTCCCCTCCATCTCTCCAACGAACACTTTCTTTGTTCTTCCAACTCTCCTGCCTCCTTTTCACCAGATCTAAAACACCTTCTTGGTTCAACCTCTCCCTAATATCTGCATTCCTTACTCTGTCCAATCTATTCACACCTTCAATCCTCCTTAGCACATTCATTTGTGTGGCTTGTACCTTTGATTGTTGCTTCTTTGTTAGGCTCCACGTCTCACACCCGTACATCAGCACTGGCATCATTGTGGCATTCACTACTTTAATCTTGGTACTTCGACTCAATTCCTTCCTTCTCAAGACAGCATCATTCGTTCCTCCAATCACTTGTGTTGCATTTCCTATCCTGGCCTCTATTTCCTTCTCCATACTTCCATCATTACTAACCATCACTCCCAGGTACTTCATTGTGTCCACCTGCTCAATGACCTCATCTCCTATTTTCACCTCAAACTCTTCCCTGTCCCTTGCTACCCTCATCACTTTGGTCTTCCTCCAGTTTATTTTCAATTCCCATTTGTTCAGCATGTCACTGACTGCCTTTAAGTTATGTTGCAGGCCCTCTTTAGAATCAGCCATTACCACCATGTCATCTGCAAACAGTAGTACACCAACCTCACCAGTAGATAGTTGTACCTCACCCACAAAATGTTCTCTTGCCTCCCTCATAACATTGTCCATAAACAGATTAAAGAGCCATGGAGACAGCGTACATCCCTGCCTCACTCCCCTGCGTACCTCGAACTCCTCTGATGATAATCCTCCAACTTTTACACATGCCTTACTGCCCACATACAATGCCTGAATAGCCCTAAGCAACTTCAATACTTGTCCAACACTACCCACAACTTCTCCCTACTCACATTGTCGTAGGCTTTCTCCAGATCCACAAATGCCATGTAAGTCTTCTTATTCTTCTCAATTGTCTTCTCCACAATTTGCTTCACCACAAAGATTTGATCCTTTGTCCTTCTGCTTCCATTCACCTTAGCCCAGAATCTTTGCTGATTACTACTAGCATCCTTCTCCAACTCTCTCCCCAACTTACCCACTCCTCATTCTTAGCCCTACTAACAGCATTCTTTGCCACTAACTTTGCCTTATTGTACATTTGCTTTGCTTCTACTGTGCCAGTATCAAGTAATCTCTTGTACATGACTTTTTTCCTTCTCACTGCACATCTCACTTCCTCGTTCCACCACTTTGTTCTCTTCACTGCTCTCTTTCTCCTCTTTGTAACCCCACATACTCGAGTGGCTATCTTCACTAAGCAATCCTTCATCTCATTCCATGCCAACTCTACATCACTACCACACAGGTGTCCTCTAACTCTTGCTCCCTCATACATTTCCCCAATCACTACTTGGAATTCCCTTCTCACATCATTATCCTTTAATCTGCTTATTCTGATTTTTCTTCTTGTCTGTGCATGCCCTTCACCACCTGTCCTTCTCTTGGCTCTTAGTTTAATCTTCGGAAGTACCAAGTAATGATCACTTCCTATCTCTGCACCCTGCACCACCTTGGTATCAACTACCTGTTTCCTAGCCTCCTTGCCCACCAAATAATAATCAATGAGAGATCTGAGCCCTTTACCACGACATTCCCATGTGTACTTATGGATTCTCTTGTGAGGAAACAGCATATTGGAAATCAAAAGGTTGTGCTCACTGCTGAACTGTAAAAGTCTCCTCCCATTCTCGTTGCACACTTCTTCACCATGGTTTCCAAGAACGTCACCCCATATACCTGTATCATTTCCCACTCTCGCATTCATAACACCTCCAGACGATACTTCTTCATTTCTTCGACCAGCTCATGCTCTCTACCATTCATTGTTGTAACATTCCAACACCCAAATCTACTAATACTTTCAAAATTGCTACAATCTTTGTTTCTTCCACCCATCGTTCCTCAAATCCTTACGTTGCTGGCAGGCTGTCTATGACAAAATCACCCAGCGTAGCGCTCATCTGCTGCCGCCATTTTCTTTCGTGGGCTTGACCAACCTATTGTATATGTGATATAATAGTATGGTGAGTGCGCAACAGGAACAAACCTTCCACAGCAACATCAAGACCGGACCTCTCCAGAGACGACGCCATTTGCATTTGGTAGCACCTAGCTGCCTTACATCACTGCCCTGCTGGGAATCGGCAATGGCATTTTAATGAGTTAAAGGTCGTTAACACTGAGTATCTGGCTAGTATCTGGTGGCAGGGGCATTAGGCAAGGGTCATGTGCATTATATTGGCGGGATAAGCCGTTCAGTAGACAGGAAACTTTCATTTCAATTCATTTCATTATTATACTGGAACTCTACTTAGTCATAATAGACTACTTTCCAGGGAACCCAGTAAAAGAAAGTAAACATACACTAAATTATAATCATATAATCACAGTACAGGTTCAATCATGTATGTAACAGTGTATTGGTTTGTAAGGTTATTGCATGCAGGACAGCATATATCAATGAAAAGAATTAGAATTGACAGTGAGTGCAAATTGATGAGTAAATGATTTCCTTCCAAATTCTGTGAAGGCACCTGGGACTATCGTATCATGCTTTGAAGTGTGTCTTGTGAAATGGCTTGTGGCTTCTGGAGCTCAAGGATTTAGTAGTGGTATCAATGAGATAGGTTGGAGCCTTGCCCTTTAGGATCTTCTGGCAAAGTGATTTGAAAGCTGTAGTTTGCCTCTCGAACAGAGACACCCACCCCAAGTCCCTAAGGGCACTTCTTGCAGATGACCTGGTGTCTCTCTGCAGGATGATTCTGGCAGCAAAATTCTGCAACTGTTGGAGTTTGGCACTGTCAAGACTGGAACATGATTTCCACACAAGACTGCAGTAGTAAAAGGATGGCAAAATATAGGAGCAGTAGAAACAAGTCAAAATGCTCCTAGGGAGAACCAGACCAGATGACGCATCAGTCTGAGTTGACGGGACACCTTAGACACTATATCATTAATGTGTTCAGACCATTTCAGATGATGATTAATGTAAACACCAAGTAGTTTGAAAGATTTGACTTGGTCTATATTGACATCATTGTAGAATAATTGTAGAGGGGAAAGAGCAGCCCTTAACCCTGTACTGATGACCATGCACTCTGTCTTCTTAACATTCAGTGTTAGCCCATTATCCGTCATCCAGGAGTGGACTTCAGTTAATGCTTTGTTCAGGGATACACTCAGTTTGGGTACTGAGGTACCCACCACATACGTGGTGATGTCGTCTGCAAATAGAGCTGAAGATGCCGACCTAACCCTTTGGGGCAAGGCATTGATGTAGCATGTGAAGAGGATGGGGCCGGGTACCGAGCCTTGGGGCACTCCCGAAGTGGTTGTTTGGAAGGATGAACAGGCACCATTTATACAAACAACTTGGTGCTTATCAGACAAGTATGAGTTAAACCATTCACATATAGAACCATCAAAACCAAACTGGTATATTAGTTTGGACAATAATGCACTGTGGTTTATTGTATTGAATGCTTTTGAAATGTCATGAAAATTGAAATGCCAACTAAGTGACCAGCATCCAGAGATCTGTACCATACATCTGTAAAATGCAAAAGCAATGATTGGGTGGAGTGACCACTTCTGAAGCTAGCCTGCAGGGGACATAAGATGGAATTCTCCTCAACATACTCAGATACTGCAGCATGTACAACTCTCTTAGCAACTTTACTGATGGATGGTAGTAGAGGTCTGTAGCTGTTACAGTCATCCACTGCTCCACCTTTGTGTAGTGTTTGAACCATAGCTACCTTCCATTCAAGTGGAAATGACAATTTTGCAATACTGGAATTAATGGTATCAGCTAATGGCGAGGCAATAGCTGTCGCAGACATCCTCAGGACATTGGTGTGATTTGATTCACACGAGGGGCTTTGTTTGGTTTCAGGTCTCATAACAAGTCAGCACAAGCAGCAGCACTGGTGACCCCAAGACTGAAAGTAGGCAGTGTTAGAGGACTACCAAGGAATGCATGCACATTAATACTATGCAAGTTTGAAGACACAGTAGCAGAATGACTATTGAAAACGTCCACAGATGGACTAGATGGGAGCGAAACTGCATGAGGAGCTGTTACCCATGTTCATTCTCAGCAGATTTAGAGCTCTTCATATTGAAGTAGGATGGACATTCTTATCAATCAGATTAGAGATGTACCAACACTTTGCCTTTCTTTGTTCATGAACAACAAAAGTTTCTACAAGACACCAAGAATTTCTCATGAAGACAATTTCTCTTGTCCATCATCTTACAAAGATCTCTTGTTATCTAGGGTGCAACTTTGCACTTTGGTTTGTACTTCTTCAAGGGTGCATGTGAGTCCAAGACATCATTAAGTAACCTGTCCAGCACATAGGCTTTTTCACATGGATCATCAAATATACTCACAATACACCATAGGGCAAAATGAAGGTCCTCAATGAAACTTGCTGGATCTAACTACTTAGCATCCCAGCAGTTAAGTGCTGGTTGGACAGGAGCTGGTGTCTGCTTCCAGGAGAGAATCGGTCATTAAGTGATCACTAAAATCTCAATCCATTGTGCCCGTTGACTGGACAGAGACTAGATCAATTGATGAAACAGATGTCAATTACAGTAGCAGTTGCAAGTGTTATTCCAGTAGTAATAACTTGTTGTATGCCATAGGATGCCATATCAGAGTATGGAATTTGGCAGATTGAGGGCTGGAGACAAGAAGGTCAATGTTAAGGTCTCCACAGATAATAACTTGCCTGTACAATAACATCGCTTCTTCTATCTCACTAAATAGATCTTCACTTAACCTCTTGGTAGAATTTGGAGGACAATAAAAAGGTACAAATCGCCACTGGCAGCTGAGTATTGTTTACCTCTAGCACTTGCAGCAGAGGTTACCAGCACATGCAACCCAAGCAGCTAAGCATAAGTGGCTCAGAAGCTTGAACTCCTAGAGCTTGCAACTGAAGTTGCCAGTGCAACCCAAGCAGCAAAAGCAAAGGCGTTGTGCCAGCAGCAACCCAGATACTGGCAATAGCAGGGACAGCCCAATAGCATCTAGCTTTAACCGATGCTCCCATGCATAAGGGATCAGCTGGCATAGGGTTTGTCCCACAATGCAGGGCAGGTGGACATCCTTCCATCTGCCTAGTTGTTGGGAGGAGCCGCAGGTCCCCTCCAAAACTTTAGCATAAGCGTGCCCTTGCCCCATCTGCCACAGTAAGTAGTTAGATGTAGGTACTGGTTAGGTGTCAGTGGCAGGCAATGGGACACAATGAGAGTTAACGGCACCATTTGCATTTGGTAGACACCTGCATGGTGTCACAATAGGCTTCAGGCTGACCAATGAGAATACTGCGTGTCTTTTGGCAGCATGTTGACCAATGAGATGACAGGTAATCAAATTCCAAATAATGCACAGTCAGCAGTTTTGGTTGTGGCCCTGACAGGATGCTGCACGAAGGGTCTGAAAAATGCTTCTTTTCTGGAGGAAGACTGTCTTCAATGCAGAATCAGAACTAGATGGGCAATTGTGTGGGGCTTTCAAGGATGTCCAGCTTGACTTTGTTCCTCATCATCTAAAGAAATCACTCAATGGACAGTATTTGTGCATCTTCCATGCCATTGTTTCACGCAACAGGGCTGGACAAAGTGTTCGGTGCCTAGAACACGTCCTTTTACGCATTTATTTTGGTATCTTGTCCAATTGATTATTCTTTGTGCGGCGATTTTTGTGGTCGTGGCATCTTCTTGGAGCATCCAGATCCTCCGCAGCACTGATTGTCATGGCCCAGTGAAATGGTAAGACTGCTTCGCTTGCATGACATTGCATAGTAGGCCCCACTGTCTTCTTGAGATCAGACCTGTTACACAATTCAGAGGTCTGATATTGTGATATTGGACCTCTTTTCAGGTCTATACCGTTTATATAGGACCAACTGTCAATGCTTAACTACCCATGGTTGCACAATCACCATACTATATTTACATAGCAGCATGAAACCCACCATATATATAATTTGTACATGACTACTAGTGTATAGTGTAACTTGGGCATATTGAGAGACAAAATGGTAGTGGCATACCTGTCCATTCCAGCATTATAGAGGCAATACATGTACACATCTACCTGAGCGTGGAATGTTGACCTTACCTGTGCTGTGTTGCTATCTAGGAATGTGTTAACAGACTACTTGTGTAGGCAGACTATTGGCTGTAATTAGTCTAGTGTGAGGCCTTCGGTGCACCCCATTGTGTTAATGACCATTGTAGGCTGACAGTACTAGAGATTGTGTTGTATTGGTTTTGGCAGGCTGGCCATGTGATTGATTGAAGTGAAAGCAAGTTCGTTGACAGAGTTGCAGTGCGATATTGGTAGCGGGGAAATGCTACACTTGGAGGTCCCGCCGAGACCGCACCATGGCAGAGCAAGTTCTACCGTTGAACTCCCGCAGAATCACCGGAGGTCAAATGCGAGCACTGGCGGCAGGTCTGGGACTGCCCACGAATGCGTCATGAGAGGACCTGGTGCAGATGGTAAGCAGCAAGCTCACGGATGATGGATGGCAGCCGAGCAACATCCAACTTGTAGTCGAGGGACAACAGCTGAAACTGTGCGATGAAGAGGGAGAAGCTGGATAAAGATAAGAAGATCAGATCACTTCTTGAGAAGGTGCAACAACTGGAAGCAGGAACATACGCCTGCAGCAGCCGTCCCATTGGCAGTAACACCAGCACCAACACCTTCCTCCAAGGTACCAGCCAACAACCTCGCCAGGAGAGGAAAGGCACCACCAGTGGACCAATTTTCTGGTGATCAGTGATTCTTAACATTTGATGACTGGTTGCCTACTTTGGAGAGAGCGTCACAGTGGAACGAGTGGACCGAACCGGAGCTTCTTCTACAGCTAGCGGGACATCTGCGAGGGAGAGCATTCCAAGAGTGGAATCTTATTGAAGATGATGACCACAGAGAGTACACCAAGGCTTTCAAGGCACCAAATGGGAGGCTTGATCCTGGTCTTTGCAGGTTGGCCACTCAGGACTTCCGGCACACCAGACAGAAGGAATCAGAAACAGTCACTGACTTCATTTGCCACCTGGAGCAAACATTCCAGCTTGCTTATGGAAAGGATCCCATGTCACTGGAGACACGTCAGATGCTGTTGCATGCCCAAATGCAAGATGCAAGATGAGCTGATGAAGAGTTCTACTGTGTCAGCTGCATTACCGTATCCTGAGTTATGTGTAGCTGCCAAGAGTGAGGAGCAGCGCCAGACTGAGCTGAGAAGGAGACAGCAGTATTGTAGGGCAGAGCAGACAAAGAGTGACGCTCACCCATCACCTAGCACATTCCCAGCTACCCCGGCCAATGGGAACAAAGGGGGCCAACGGAAGAGATTGACACCCAAACTGCTAGAGGGCCCTGAGAATGCTACACGTGGTAGCACCGACCACTTATACAAGGATTGTCGTCAGCGCGGAAGTGAGAGTACTGGTAGACCTACCCAACAAAAGTCAGGTGGGACTGGGACAAAGACAGTCACCACACAATGCCGTACCAGTGAAAGGGAGGAGAATCCATTGGAACTATTGTAATATACTCTTCAGAGTCAGAGGACTCGAATGACCAATCAGCACTACTCGTCAGTGTGCAAGACAAGGGCAGCCGCCCAAAGTGTGCCTGTGTGACCATGGAGGGGAGCCTTGTCTGGGGATCATTGACACTGGGTCAGACGTCACTATTGTTGGAAGTGATTTGTTCAAGAAGATTGCCACAGTGTCGAGGCTCAAGAAGAGAGATTTTAAGCAGCCAGACAAGACACCAGTGACGTACAATCAGCAACCATTTGAGCTGCATGGTCGAATGGATCTCAACATCACATTCCGGGAGAAGACCATGGTAACCCCTGTCTATATCAAGATGAATGCCCATGACCAGTTGTTGTTATGTGAGGGAGTCTGTCGACAGTTGGAGATTGTGCGGTACCACCCAGATGTAGACGAAGTGAATGGCCAGAAGAAAGGGAGTTCCCCTGCAGCCCGTGTCAGGTTAGTCCAGTCTTTTTCCTTGCGTCCTTACCAAAGTGCCATAGTACCAGTGGAGGCTCCTGGGGTCCGTGGCATACATCTGTTAGATTCATACCAGTGGGGGGATAGCCCTCTGTGTATGCAGGAATCAATCCTAGAATTTGTGCAGGATGGTGCATCTAGTGTGTTAGTCACCAACCCAACTGGGCAGACTTGCCGGGTGAAGAGAGGAATGGAACTGGGCACTGTCACTCCAGCTCTATTGCAGGAACAGCAGCAACCATCCCCATTACTTGGAGATAACAGTGAGCCTCAAAGAGCAGACGAATACCTTCATGTTGCCCGTGTGTACTCCAGTGAGCGAGCTGAGCTGAGACAGGAGTGCCTACGAAGCTGTTTGTGGAGGATCTTGAACACTCGCTGGTGTATGAGAAAGACCAGCTCATCAGCTTGTTGTCGGATCGTCATGATACCTTCTGCCTGGAGGAAGATGAGAGAGGTGAGACTGACCTTGTTCAATTTGTCATTGACACTGCAGGTTGTAAGCCACTGAGCTAACCCCTGAGACGCGTCCCATTTGGAGTTTGGCAGATCAGCCAGCAGCTGGAGAAGATGCTGAAAATGGGAGTCATCCAGCCATCTAAGAGCCCTTCGGCCAGCCCCATGGTACTTGTTTGCAAGAAAGACAGCTCTCTCAGGTTTTGCATGGACTACAGAAAGCTGAATTCTGTTACCAAGCCTGATGTGTTCCCCATGCCAAGGATAGATGACATGCTGGACCAGCTGGGAAGTCGAAATACTTCACCACACTGACCTAGCATCTGGGTACTGGCAGATAAGGATGGATCCCGGTAGCCAGGAAAAGACCGCCTTTGTCACTCCACAAGGACTGTACAAGTTGAACTTATGAACGCACCTGCGACCTTTCAACGGATGATCCAGAAGTTACTGACCAGATTGAATCTGGCCAATGGACCAGACTTCGTCTCAGTGTATGTGGATGACATGCTCATCTTCTCAGAGACCATGGAGGAGCACATCCAGCATCTCCGGCTGGTACTTGACAAGCTCAAAGAAGCTGGGTTGAAACTCAAACCGTCCAAGTGTAGCTTTGTGCGAGAAAGTGTGGACTACCTGGGTCATGTCATCACTTCTGAAGGTCTGAGCCCCAATCCAGCAAGGATTGATGCTGTTCAATCACTCCCAGCTCCAACCAACATCAAGGAGTTGCATCAGTTCCTGGGGCTAGCTCCAACCAACATCAAGGAGTTGCATCAGTTCCTGGGGCTAGCATCCTATTAGAGGAGATTTGTCCCTGCCTTTGCGAGAGTGGCTGCACCCCTACACGCTCTCATGAGGAAGTCAGCCCCCTTTAAGTGGACAAGCAGTTGTCAAGCAACCTTTGACCAGCTCAGGAGCAGGCTGGTAACAGCCCCAGTCTTGGCTTATCATGACTTCAAGAGAGACTTCATTCTGGAGACAGATGTGAGCATCAGTGCCATCTTGTCTCAAATCCAAGAGGATGGAAAAGTGCACCCAGTAGCTTATGCTAGCAGAGCCTTGTCTTCGACGGAGAAGAACTATGCCATTACTGAACTGGAGACCCTAGCCGTGGTATGGCAGTCATTCATTTCTGGTATTACCTGTATGGTCACAATGCGAGGATTTTCACAGACCACACAGCAGTGAAGGCAGTGCTTGGCACCCTCCAGCCCAATGGTAAGCATGCCCGGTGGTGGAGCAAGGTCTTTTGGCAGCGGCATCAAGGAGGTGGAGATTGTGTACCGACCTGGCAAGGAGAATGCTAATGCTGACGCCTTATCACACCAATCCTATCTGGATACACCACAGCAGGAAATTGCTGAGTCTGAGGTCCAGGTTGCCGCAGTCCGAGATGGGTCACCTATGCCACTGACCGTGGAAGAGCTACTCCAGCAGGAACCACTGTCACCAGAACCCGAAGCTGAACAGCTAGACTCTTATGCTGTGGAGCAGAGGAAGGATCCTAGCCTGCTTTTGCTTATCCAATACCTGATGGAGGGGAAACTGCCTAAAAGCTCTCAAGAATCACATGCCCTTGCTTCCAAGGCTGTGCATTTCACCGTCATGGATGGAGTTTTGTATCGTGTGGACCCTAGACAGCCCAGCCTTCAACAGGTTGTAGTGCTAACACACCTGCAGAAGAGTGTTCTGGAGGAGTACCATGAGGACAGGATGGCAGGACATTTCTCTGGTCTGCATTTGTTCAAGACTGTGGCACATATTTGGTGGTGGGAAGGCCTATACAAAGATGCCCTGGCTTTCGCTAAGTGTTGCCCACAGTGCGCCTTCAGCCCAGGTAAAGGACAGGTACAGAGGCCTCTTTTGCAGCCCATTCCCGTTGAGCGACTTTTTCAGATTTGGGGAGTGGACATATTGAAGCTTCCATGCACACACGGGGCAACCACCAAAAGAGCCTGCAGATCGCCCGGTTGCTGGCGGAGGAATTGATTCCAATGTTTGGTGTACCGGAGGCATTGCTATCTGATCGTGGTGCCAACTTGCTTTTGCACCTGACGACAGACTTGTGTGCCCTATTGGGGATCCGCAAACTGAACACCACCTCGTACCACCCACAATGTAATGGCATGGTTGAAAGATTTAATCGGACCCTCATTGGGATGCTCAGATCTCATGCCATCAAGTTTGGCATGCAGTAGAACAAGCACCTTCCAGGAGTTTTGTGGGCACATTGGAATACCCCACATGACAGCATGGGTGAGAAGCCTTTGTTCTTGATGTTTGGACTCGACTGTAGGAGCCCAGCCAAAGCGGCATTCCTGTCCCCAAATGCAATTCAACCCACAGACCTGGCTGACTACAGCGAGGAGATAATGGTATCGTTAACCAGTGCCCAATCATTGGCCACCAACTACATACGCAGAGCTCAAAAGAGGTACAAGGGCCAACATGATAAGCGAGTTTGCGTATCCGAATGCCAAGTAGGAGATTGGGTCCTGATTCACTTTCTGCATGAGGAGACTGGTGCAAACAGGTAGCTTGCTCAGCCCTGGCATGGCCCCTACCGGGTGATGTCAGTTGATGGACCTGATGTTACGGCCACCAAGGTGTACTTCCAGGAGGAGAAGACCATTCGAGTCCACCGTAGCCGTGTTCAGCCTGCACCAGCTGGTTTCCCAGCTGGCTACTACTACTACGGACACAGTCAGCATGGCCCTGGCCACTACCCCCAATGGGTTGACACCTTGTGCCGAGATGATGATCCAGCACCTGAGGAGCAGAGGTACCACTTGCGCTTCCGAGAGCAAAGAGATACCAACGCTTGGGTCGAGCTTCTCAAGGGCGGCAGTGATGTGGAACAGTGAACTTATCTGTGTTGTGTTGCTATCTAGAAATGTGTTAACAGACTACTTGTGTAAGCAGACTATTAGCAGTAATTAGTCTAGTGCAAGGCCTTCGGGTGCACCCCATTGTGTTAATGACCATTGTAGGCTGACACTACTAGAGATTGTGTTGTATTGGTTTTGGCAGTCTGGCCTTGTGATTAATTGAAGTTCTCTCACCTTGCCCCTCTGATGGCATTCCGATCTGCATCCTCACTGTCCTTGTAGCCTGGTGGGCAGTACACTGATGATTCACGCTCCTGGAGCAAATTGTGCAGTGCAATGATGGCTTTTGTGAAGAGGGCAACATGGCTGGGGTCAGCAATGATTTGCCGACGAAATATCCTCCATCTTGATGCCAGAATGCCAAATGCGTTCTCGATAGTTCTCCTTGCCCTGCTGAGCCTGTAATTGAATACCGACTGGGACTCCTGCAAATTCCTCCCAGGATATGGCTGAAGCATGTTAGTCTGGAGAGGGAAGGCCTCGTCTGCAACGACATACGGCAATGCTGGGCTGGTGATTCCAGGGATGCCTCGACTTTGTGGAAATGGGAGCTTTCCATCCAACAAAGCTTTCCCAAATGAAGCATTTGAGAGAACTCCTCCCATCACTGTGACGGTCCGAGTCACCTATATCCACCATCAAAAAACAATATTGTGCATCGCACACTGCCATCAACATGACTGAGTGTGTTCCCCTGTAATTAAAGAAACTGGACCCAGATTTGGCTGGTGCCTGAATGACCACATGTTTACCATCTATTGCATCAACACAGAAATTTGACCTAAACTCTTTTGCTGTTCCTTCCTCTGCTGTTGGAGAATGCCAACAATTCAGTGCACCCTACAGCATGGCGTCGTAGTACTTAGACCGTTAGGTGGCAATCCGTTCGCAGGCGTGTGAAAAAAGTTGGGACAAAGTTCTGCTCAAGTTCTCTATGGCAGCATGGAAACCACCACTGATAACAATGGCGGCCGTGTGGGGTTAGCAAAGAACTGTTGTCGTGCTGCTCAGAATAGGCCTGCTTTCGAAAGTGATGGTCAACCTGACACGTAGCAGCAACAGATGAGATGATTGGGAAAGTTTAGGTAGCAATCCACCCACCACTGTCGGAGGAGTTTAGTTCACAAGCATGCCCAAACATTTTCCCCTTGTACGCTCCAAGAGTAACCTATTTCCGAACCCCTCTCCCCGCATGACACTCTAAGGCATAGCGCGGTGCCTCTGAGAAAGTTAGGTAGCAAACCGGTACCGGACGCTGGAAGGGTTTTTCCCCAAAAACCCATTTGCCTTCCCTTCCTTCGGATGCAGATTATTAAAGTGGGCCAACACTTCGGTGCAACCTACTGCACAGCGTCGCAGTGCTGGGCAAGCTTGATGGCAATTTGTTCATGGGCACCCAAGAATAAGGGGGACAAAGTTTCTGCCCACACTCTATATATTTCGGGCCAACTTGGTCGCTTCCCCCTCCTTGGTGGTGTACCATTAAAGAACAAAACCTTATTGTGCAGCCTACACTACGGCGTTGCAGTGCTGGGTAAGTTTGGTGGCAATCCATTGGCGAAAAATTGGGACGAAGGTTGCGCCCGGCTTCTTATATATAGAGAGATGTAAGTATAATACGAAATGGTTCATACTTAACCAATTTGCTTGTGAGCACTAGCTCCTTCTCTCCCTCTTCATATGAGGTCACCCACGCTTCTCTCCTATGTACCGCATATATACAAATTTCTCAGGACGCTATTTTCGCGAATTTCGCGAATCCATGGAGGTTCACAAAATTAAATTCACGAAAATTCTTACAATTTACCAGGGCAATATGCACATATGGAAGGCCTTAAATGGGTAAGTGTGCAGCAAAGGAACGTTTCTTTTGTGTGAAATGGCCAAGAAGACAATCAAAGATTACTTTTAAGACCGTAGACGTCTTTACCAAGTACTTGCCAGCTCAAGTAATCGACACTTCAGTCGTCGTGCATACTATCAAGCCACCACTGAACGAACACAAAGTAAAGGCAGGGATACGATGCGCGGAACATGTCCCACAGTCAGGCCGTCTTTCTGGACTGCCACTGTGTAAGGATCTTTGCTATTCTGTTTTCCCATTCACGCTGGAGAACATTATACCCGCGAATGCAATGACTTAGATGGAACGAAGACATACGCAAACGGTCAGAAACAATCCTTAAAGCGGCTTGGACATCATATGACTGACCATTGAGGTCGGTCATAGCTGTCCTGTTGGTGAGTGCAGTGAGGTGGTGGGTACAGCAGGGATGGGGTTTGTGGGAATCACAGAGATGGTGTGGGTAGTCGAGATGGTACAGGTAGCTGGGATGATTGGGGTAGTAGGGATGGTGGAGTAATGCGCTGTTCAAGCCTTTCCAGTCTGGTGAAGACTTCTGTCTGGAATGCTTACAGCGAACTCTCTAACTTCCCAAAATGCTGCTGCATGGCTGCAGCAGTATCATCATAGGTACAGAAGTTGCTGAAAATTCATAGTCACCAATCCCCAAAGATGTTTGAGTAGATAGTGGTGGGTGTGGTTGGATTGGACTGGAGGGCATGCTCAATGGATGACAGATTGGTGTAGGTAGGAGTGAATGAAGGATATGTGTGGTTGTCAGTGAACAGATTTTCTGTGTAGTTGCGAGTGAATATAGAATCTGTGTGGGTGGCAGCAAGTGGTGTGTATGTCAAGTCAGTGATGGATGGTGTGGATACAAGATGAATGGTGGATTATAGTGGTAGATGTAGTGGGGACAATGTTAGTGGTGGATGGTGTGGGGCAATGTTAGTGGTGGATGGTGTGGGTATAAGGTGAGTGGTGGATGATGTGTTATTGACTAATGGTTTGCCTATGTTTGGTGAAAACAATTCCATAATCAAATCCCTCAGGTCTTCAGCTTTTTAATAATCCCTTTCCTTTTCTTCTGGCTCTCTGTTGCACTCTCATTCACTGCTGCCTTTCTTCTCTTCTTCTGCGGTGGTCTATAGTCCGGACTCACCTTTATTGCCTTCCACGCACACAACTTGATTTTTATATTATTTCAGTTCACCTGTTGGGCCTGTTGCATTCTTTGCCTTTCATAGCTTGGCAATGCTCTCTACACACTCTTTGCCATCGTACCTCGTTGAACCATTATCAAAGTAGCACAAAGGGTCTGACAGCTCCGTAGCAGTTGCAATGAAACATTCGTACAGTTTACATAATACACTACTTTTATAGGGCATTTTCCTGTTTATCTTGCCACTTAAATGGTACATATGACTAGCAGCCAATGACAGTGGCCTGATGCCCTCTTTGCACAGGCACGAAAGACGAAAATGATTAGACCATGTACGTACATTGCCTAGAGTTGGCCATGTTTTCATTTTGTAATGCATGAACAGCACTGTTAGTGGTTAACGCTTGATGGTTAGCAATAAATGTTAACAGATAAATGATGTGATTCTCAATATACTGTTAAACAACAAACGGAATTACCATTTCCTTTCTATGAACCGTACTGTATTTTTGCGCAGCACCCCTCCATATGCTGAGAACATTGGTCTATCTTTTCTAGCCTCTCGTAGGAATCTTCACTTGCTTAACTTATGTTCAAATGCCGCAACTCTCTTGCTCCTTCCTACCTAACCACTGTTTTCAAGGCACCATCCCACAACTAATCCTCTCACAGGAGAGATCTAATAAACCTTCTATGTGTCAAGTCATCCTATGGACAACAGTTATTTAGCTTCCCTGGTGTGTCCCTATGGCGCTCAATTCCATCCTCTATCTGTGCCTCTAACTCCTTAGCATCATTTACAAGCTTGGTATCAACTTTATTAATACAAACTGACTGCCTAGACAATTACTCTTGCATGATAATAACATGCCCTTTATTCCACTTACAATACATTGCCATCCATCTGCATGGCCTTTATTTCATTATCATTATTCTTTGTTTCTGTCTATTGCACACTTTTCAGGGTGCCTAGTGTGCCACTGGCTAAGGCTTTCCCTGAGTAAATAAGCAACCCAATCCAATCCAATCCAATTACGTTCCCAAACCCTCACTGGTTAGCAACTGTTAGAAGCACAGACCAGATCAGCCGATGATGAAATATATTCTCAGCAGAGCCTCCCATAAATCAGGATGGCAGAGGCCATGATGTAGAAACAACATAAGGATGCAAGAGAATCTCCTCAACACTGCTACATAATGTAGCAGGACAGACAGCCGCCACAAATTCACCACATAATTGTGGACCCCCCTCTCTTGTTGACGTCCACAGCCAGTCCTAGGGAGGACACTATTTGCTTCCATTTAGGTCATTTGATTGCTGTTACTCAAGCAAAAAAGGTTTCAACATATGGAAAATGGTGCTGTTAGTACTTTGTGAGTATTTTCCAGGAAAACCGCTTGCGTGTTGTGCATTTGAGTTTATAGGTAGATGGAGCAATCATCCAGGAGCAGTTTGATAGGAAATATGAATAGCTTTGGGCTAAGGTATGCCCCATTTTTGAAGGAGCACAGTGTCACTGGTAAAGTTTCCAATAGTAGCAGCCCAAACTTCTGGATAGCTGCAAAATTTGATGGCAATTAAATTTGATGGTTTGCCTGTAAAGTTGGCATATTGTATATTGACAGAATTGAAATTTGGAGGTGTTACAGCTCAAAGTTGTGACATCATCAATGCAATACTGGCTGCTTTGCAGCGTGGTTGCGCAGTGCCCTTTTGATTCTACCGCATTAGAGGCACCAGCCAAGGTGCCATCCCATCTCAGCCATAGTAGCCAGCCATCATAACCTAAGTTTATTCACCACAATGTGCCACACCTAGGTTATTATTGCAGCCAGGTAGCTGCAAATTTGTGGGCTCGTTGTCTGCAGCATATTTGCCAATTTATGCCCATTGCTTCAGGGTGTAGTTGTTATACTTCCATTGTTTTCCTTAGGCTTCTCTACTGACAACACAGTGAGTCCTTTTATATGCACTGCTCCGCTGCTTCATATGCTAGTTTGCGATACTTTCTTGGCAGCGATGTTGAGCTGCTGACTTGCTCCTCTAGCAATGTTTTGCTTTCTCTTTAGATCCTAAGCAAAGCAATGACTTGCAATTCCTCTTTGAAGTGCACTGTAGCTACGATGGTGTCCAAAGTAGTATTTACCATGTACTATATGTGAGCGGATTTGAGAAAATGACCTACTTCATGCAATATGTAAACAATAGTTGCAGGCCAAAATGGACACGTAGGTCACGTATTTGACTTTTCAGGCAAATACGAATTATTGCACTATATGTGACTCTAGTGTATGCTTGACGTTTTCACCGTGTTTGAAATGCAGATTCTTTTCCAAAAGTATGAGGCGACGCTGAATTGTTTGCCATCCATCTACGTACACAGACTTCACCGGAAGTGCAACACGGAGAATGTACAAGTCCTCGTCAACATTGGGACACCTTAGTCAAGTAATATAGGCACACCCAAGCAACAGGTATCTACTGTACAAACAGCTCTCAGTCAGCGGGTGAAAAGCGACGAGGAACGACACACATCAGCTACCGCATTTTGGCCATTTTCTCACAATAAATATAATTGCAATTGCATACTTCATACAACCGTATCTCCTGAACGGTTGCAGGTGGTGAAACAAAATAAAGTGCATCACTCAGTTAAATAAAGAACTGTACTTTCGCACAGCATACCTAACTGAAAATCAACTATCTGCACAAAGTCGTTTTCTCAAATCATAGATGTATTCACAGTATTACACGGCAAGTATATGTAGCATTGTAATATAAAATATGTGCATTAATACCGACTAACTTGAAATTGATGGTTGTCTGCATGACCGCCAAACTGTCAAATTTGAATCCCCATCAAATATTCCAGCTATACGGTATGTAAACTACTACTGAGAATACCTGCACCGATTGACAAGGAGTGACAGAGTATAATACGTCGTGTTGGTAGAAATTCACTCATCCTATATAGCTAAGCCTGAGTATCAGTATTCCGTTTTCTTAAGAGCTTTAAGCGTTTTGCGAAGCGAAAATAACAAGATTCCTTATACAGCACTACGGCCTACCCCTATTCAACTCAACCATGATGCGAAAACAGCCATGCACATTGTCGCTACGGAGAAAATCAGGGAAAACCATTGCAGCAGTCATGTTTCTGGATGACTGCTGATCTGAGATGTGAAGATGAATGGTGAAAATAGTTGACGGAGAAGGTAAAGTTGACCTCTTGATGGGTGACCACGACCAAGAGCAATGGCCACGAGATGATTTAGCTAATGCTAATGCTGTTCCTCAAACTGATGCTCGTCAAGCAAATGAGAATGTGATAGACTCTTCATGTGCTCTGTGTGTAAGCGATCCATGCCTGTTACAAGATCTGGTTTGATTCAGGTGCATGGCCCAATTAGTGAACACTGCCCAGGATCAAGAAATCCTTCGTTACCGGCCCCTGTTCCAGGTGATCATTTCCGTATGTCTGTGTTCAATCCTTGTCAGCCAACAGTCAAGATCCTAAAGAGTATACCACATGCCTCCCGAGACCTGTGTGCCAGAAAGTTGGTTGCTACTCTCCAAGATTTGGTTAAGGATAACTCTGCTGTTTCATGGAATTGTCTCATCCACTTCCCTGCTCGCTGTCTTCGTGCCCCAACTGGAGGAGGGCATTGCAGAAGCCTAGCCTCCATCACAAATCAACTTTTTAGCGATGAAAGAGACCCAGACCCCACCCCACCTGTTCCAGGTTGACAGCCACATCGATCAGCTCGACAACCTGAGGAGATGCTAGCTGCCAGGATATCATCAAAACTGGCAGAAGGTGACTTCAGGGGAGCAGTTTGCTTAATTAGCCTCATCTAAGGACAGCATTGCAGAGCTCAATGAGGAAACTCTAGCTGCCCTTCACAGTAAGCACCCATTGCCTCACCCAGAGACAACCATCCCTCCTCAGCAGGGCATTTGACACCGCTTTACTGAGGAGGAAGTCAGCCATGCAATTCATTCCTTCCCCTATGCTTCAGCAGGAGGGTCTGACAGACTGCACCCTCAACATGTCAAAGACATGGTCAGTGCAGCTGCAGGAGGGGTGGCCTGATCCTGGTGGAGGCATTAACAGGCTTCACCAAGCTGGTGCTGGATGGCAATTTGCATCCTTTGCTCGTCCGTTCTTCTTTGGTGCCTCCTTGGTGGCGTTGTCTAAGAAAGATGGGGGGTGAGAACGGTTGGGTGTACCTTACGCAGACTGGTTGAAGGTGTGCAGGGAATAGTGTCATGCAAGCCACTGTTAGTACCACACCAACTAGGCTTTGGTACCCCTCAGGGACCTGAGGCAGTAGTCTATGCATCACGCATTTACCTCAGGAACATGGAAGAGAAACAAGTAATGTTGAAACTGGATTTTAGGAATGCATTTAACTGCCTTAGACGTGACAAGATGCTATCAGGAGTGAGCGAGAAAGCACCCAAATTGTTGCCCCTGGTCCACTCGGCCTACAGCTCCCCTTCCTCTCTCTTCATCGGAGACTCGACCATCCTTTCTTCAGAGGGGTTCAACAGGGCAACCCTCTGACCCTCTGGGCCCATTACTGTTTTGCCTCACCACGCTGGAGATCATAAGGGAGCTGAAGTCTGAGCTCTGCATGTTCTATCTGGATGATGGAACCCTGGGGGGGGGGAGGGGGGGGGGTTACACTGGGGGATGTAGCTCATGATGTCAAAGCAGTGGAATGAGTGGCTGGGACTACAACTGAATCACTCTAAGACCGAGATCATTTGTGGCGACCATAGCACAAGGACTGCAATGCTTCAAGTGTCCCCAGACTTCTGCCCAGTCAGCCCACAACAGGCCACCCTCCTGGGCTCACCCATTGGAGATGAGGAAGGGGCTGACAAATCTATCACGGAGAAGATCAAGGCATTGGATATCATGGGTGAGAAGCTAAGGCACATACATGTGCATGATGTTTTTGTCTGCTTCATCATGCCTTTGCACTCCCCAAGGTATTGCATACACTGAGAACTGCACCATGCTTCTAGTCATCCCTACTCCAGAAGTTCAACACCGTTCTCAGATCTGTCTTGGAAGAAATTGCCAATATCGACGTTGCTAACGACGACCTCACCTGGAACTAAGCTTCCCTCCTTGTGTCAACTGGTGCACTGGGGGTCAAGAGCACAACCCAGCCAGCATCTTCTGCCTTTCTGGCTTCAGCTACGGGTTGTGCAGAGACTGTCAGCCAGTTGCTTCCATCTTGGTTGAGGGAGGCACCCTATCAAGCTCGTGATGATGCCCTGATAGCCTGGAGTGCAGGTCATGAGGAACCACCACCTACCTTCCCAGCTTCATCTCACCAGAAAGCCTGGGATCTTCCCAAAGTGATAGCCACATTCAAGTACCTACTGGACACAACATCAGATGCCTCCTCACAAGCTCATCTATTAGCTGCTTCCAGAAAGGAATCAGGAGTGTGGCTAAATGTGTTCTCAATGTCATCCATGGGGTTACGCATGGACAATGAGGTTACTGCCAGCTTTGTGGGACATGGGTGAGCCACTTGGGCACACATGGCCTACATTGCCGTAAGAGTCTGGGACGCCATCCATGCACGCTGCAGTGAATGACTTGATCAAGAGGTCCCTGGCCTCAGCAAAGATCTCAACCCACCTAGAACCAGATGTGATCTGCAGGGCAGACGGCAAACAACGTGACGGAGCAACTGTAATGCCTTGGAAGAGTGGAAGAGTCCTGGTCTGGGATGTCACCTGCCCACACACCTTTGCCCCATCCCACTCGCGGCTGGCCAGTATCACAGGGTTGTTATGGCAGGAAGCAGCTGAAATGGCTGCTGTTAACACCAACATTCTTAGGCTCATTTCTTTTTCTGTGTTTGCATCTATAGCAATTATATAGATTGGTGAAGAAGCTAGTGTAACCATCACTGTGTTATACAAACCCGTGACTGGGCGAACAACAGCTTGGAATAAGTCAGTTCGCTCCATTTCAGTTGGCATATTTTGCAACTTTCAACGAAAGATGGCATTTCTAGAACCCCTTTAAATCACATTTTCACTACATAGTATGATTCAGCAAGCATTGTGTCACTCAAAAACGATGATTCATTGTAATAGCTTGAGCTGGTTTAGAGAATATAAAGAAAAACACCTTTTCTGCACAAAATTTGGCGTTATTTTTACACTTCAAACTTCATATTTCCAAAACGGCTAAAGATATTACAAAGCATCGCCATTTTTAAGTAGAACAATGCCTACTGAATTGTATCATGTAGCAAAATCTCACTTTAAAGAGATTCTAGTAATGCCAGTTTTCTACCCCGTTTTGCTTGTTGCTGCATATGGCCATCTCTGTAATCGACACTCTTTCACAATACATCACACTATGTCATGACGCCATTCATAAGAATGTGTGATCAAGGCTTCAATCCGAGTCTAAAGTGAGGTCATCCTATGGGCCAACAGCACAGTTTTCTTCATCCGTGCAACTGATTCCCCATACAAATACTGTAGGAAGCCTTCATGTATCTTCATGTACCAGAGAGAACTAGCTCCCACTCCTGTACATTCATGTATACCAGATACTGCATGGCTTTACAGCCAGCAGCTAGTACTTACACATTGTAGCATATCGGTCATGACATTGCTGTGCCAGCGACCTTTCAAAACAACTGACAATTACAGTCATTAGGTTGGGCTATGTGGTCAAAGTCACTGTCAATGGTTTTGTGAATACTGCTTATTTGTTCGGGTAAGGTCGAACTGAACCCAGGTCCAACTGGGACTGATTCAGTTGGGGATATTCATGATGACCATTCAAGCAAATCCATGGTGATTAACTGTGGATTTGCCAGGGTGGCAGTGTGCGAATGGTCTAAGTGTACTCTAGGTTTCCAATCTACTGAAATTGATGTACATAGCTAAGAGATGTACACAGTTTCAGGCATGCAACATTGTGATATCCCCAAGGACTTGTTTTCATTCAATTGCGAAGGCAAAATGTACTTTGATATATATTGTGATGCAATTGTGCAGTCGGCAAGTTGTGGGTGGAAAGTAAATACTAAAAAACAACCGAATATCTTGAAAAGTTATTGTTGAAGAAGTGGGAAAGCTTGTTTTTTCATAACAAGAAGAAGCACTCAGTTGGAAAGTGCACTGCATGTGCAATACATTTTCTCAAACTTCAACAATCTTTCCCTATGCAGCTTACATCTGAGGTAAGTATGCTTAACAAGTGTGTTGGCACAGCACATAATGCAACTGCTTTTGTGAAGAGTGTTCTCAAAGAGCTTAACCATGTGAATGATGAGTGATTTGGTATTTATTCACAAATACCTTGCCCAAGGCTACACCTGCATTGAGCCTTCAAAAAACCAAGCTCAAAAACAGCAAGGTATTTGTGAAATGAAGCAAAAGATTATTGTTGATATTGAAAAGTGATATGCTGAAAATGCAGCTCTCTTGCATTTGGCTGACATCACTGGTGACATCACTGGTGATGTCACTGGTGACATTACAGACTTTGCCCTCAAATGTGTTAATGACAAGAATTTAGAGCTTATAGAGTGACTTGTGTGGGCGGATCAAAGGAATTTTGAGTACTTTATATTGCATAATCTTGCAGCGTGCTTTATGGCTGTTCTTTATGGAAGTTAAAGAACGCTAGGAGTGCCTTAAAGAACTCGAGCAAGAAACGCAAGCACTCAAACGTCCTCCTTACACTATTAAGGGTGGATTCTGTCCAGTGTAGTCTGACTGAGATCGCGAATTACAAAATTCCTTTTCATTTCTGCCAAAGTCCAGCTAGATATCGTTGAAAGCTCCCAAATGTGATTAAAATTACCCCCTCTAGTTCTGAGTCCGCATCGAAGTTGGTGGTCCGCCAGAAAAGAAGTGTTTTCAAGATTCTCCGTGCAGCACCCTGTCACGGCCACAACCAAAACTGCTGACTGTGCATTATTTTGAATTCGGTTCCCTGCAATCTCATTGGTCAGCGTGCTGCCAAAAGGCGGGCAGTATTCTCATTGGTCAGCCCTGAAGCCTGTTGTGACGTCACGGAGGCGTCTACTGAATGCAATGGTGCCGTAGCCTGTTCCCAGAAGGATCAGTGACGTAATGCAGGCGCTTATGGAATGCAAATGGCGTGGTCGCCGGAGAGGTCTGGGCTTGATATTGCTGCAGAAGGTTCGTTCCTGTTGCGCACTCACCATACTATATAAGACATATAGTACGGTAGGTTGATCTATAGCCTCTGTAGAGGACCTCGTTGCTCATATTTAATCTATTGGTATATAGTGTAACCTGGACATATTGAGAGATGAGTGGTAGCGGCATGCCTGTGCATTCCAGCATATTATAGAGGTAATATATGCACAACTATTGAGCATAATTATTTGCACCGCCAAAGTGTGAAGAATATTATATGCAAATGGAGCAACCAACGTGACAGTTATGTGTCAATACTGTGCTAAAGTCTTTAATGTGAATGGATCCTCAGACACGTACTCGTATTTTGTTGGTTAGCCCAATGTCATGACCAGAGCTGCTGGACATGTAACTGTGACTGTGCTTGTGAACTGTAACAAGTAACAATACCTGTTGATTGTATGCTATAGAACATTGGTGCCATGCTGTTGTCTATTTAAATTGAAGGCACTTGTGATCAGTGCCCTTTCCTGCCCATAAATCATTGAGCATGCCCGTACATAGTTTTTATTAACTGAGATACAAGACCTGCCACGTGGTAATTTGATGCAAATATGAACACTGGCTCTTGCTTCTTTGTAGAGAAGAGGAACAAAACAAGATGTTACTGTTCACTTAACAAATTGCAGATGATAGTATTTTAAGGTAGCAGCACTGGGCTCACGTGTCAAAATCAATCTTGCACAAATTTTGGTACAGTGGTTGATTTAGGTGCCTGAAATACATATCTGAAGTGTGCAGTTGACCACTTCTTCCTTGAGTGAGTTATGGAAGACAGGAAAGTAGCCAATAGGTATTGCACTAGAGGTGATAGGTAATAGACCTTTTTCCAAAAACATTTTGATTACTTCTGGAATTCGGCAAACTCCAGTTATGTACAGCAAAGATAGGTGAAATTGCTACTTTCACTCGTGTGTAGCAGGTACAGGAAGCCGAAGCCATCCATTCTGTTGGTATAGTATTGTAAAGCGAACAGCGGCCTTCAAGTTGGTAGGCATGTCGTCTTGGTCAGCCAGTGTTTAGGTACTTTTCAAACAACGATTTGATAGTATGCAGATTAACAGCGAAGATCACTGGAAGAAGCTGAGATTCTTTCCCTTTTCCCTGGATCACAATGGAAAGAGTCTGCGACACATATCTCCCAAGCTTCGCTTTTACTTTGCCGTTGAGGAGCACCATAGGGCGTGCAGCCAGAATTACTTGTACGATGACTGTTTGGAGAGCAAACCAGCTCTGCAAGCAGTATTGACCCAGATTACCCGCATAGGGTGTCTCTCCCTTACGGTTTGGCCAGCTTCGCACTGGGAACATTGTATTCCTTGCCAAGAAACGGGCAAAAGTACCCTGCTTCTTCCGAAACCGCCAAATTTGTACTTTGACAGGTCACACTGTGTTCCTGTACTGGTGATATTTCGGCGGCACACTTGTAGGTTATGGCAGTTTTTGTTTGCATAAGGTAAATCATAACATAAAGGTGTGAATTCCTCTGTCACCATGGCTACTTGCGCAATGTCATGTGATGTGCGCATGATCTGCAATTATTCTAGGAAAGAAATGGTCCTAGAACGTCGTATCTGGCAGCCAGGTATGTACCTAAGGACAAAAACAAGCCTTACCGAGCAGACTTGATCTAATCGTTTGAGCGAAAATGCCTAACCGTGCGATGTGCTATAATGCCGTCAGCCATTTTTTGAAAATATCACAAGGACGTCACGACACATTGCCCCTGAAGGCGGGCTGTTACGGTTGTTCGCAAAAATATCTTTCTGGCTATCGGTATTGGTAGGTAGAGGCATGTTGATGGCTCGTTTCGCATGCTAAGGAAATTATTTAACTTTTCCATGCATGCATTGTGCGAGGAGTTACAAGGCGCAGAAGTTGGCCAAAGAGAAACAAAAGTTAGTTTTCTTGCTGTAACTTTGGATAGAATTAGTTTAACAACAATGCATGCATGCAAAAGTTAAATCGCATGTGTATAAACAGATTAATGTTCGTTTTGTCCTGTTTAGACATTCCCCCAAGAGCCAGAAAGATATTTCTTGCTAATTTGATGGCTTCGTTTGCGGCGCCATTGCTCAGTGAGGCAAGGTGCCATCAGTATATATTGGATGTAGACGTAGAGAGCTGAAGTTGTTCTTTCTTCTGGTACTTGCCTGACGTCGATTGAACAAAGCTTGAAGGAGATATAAGCAATTATACGGAGGTAAAAAATTGGCCGCGAACACGCCCCATTGTTTACATAGTGCCATAACCCACATGCGCAGGCTCTTTGTTCATATCTCCTTGTTGCAGAATGAAGTAAGAACCGTTTTATGATATTTTCCCTATGTCGGCCATGTATTATGGGAAAAGACTTGAACTCAGGAAGTAATTATGATGTTTATTTGGCAAAATGTCTATTAATTGATGAGACAAACGTTAATTGACAACACACAATAGGCATTTCCAACATTTTCTGGATACATTCTGTACTCCATAGTCAAATTACAAGCTGTTGAAGTATGTCAGCCCATCCCAACATTGGCTGTGGCATTTAAAAGTCTTCCAGGTTACTGTCAGTAATAAACACCCGGGTGCATGTGGCAACTCTGTGAGCATTGTGGATATCAAGGATTTATTGATCCATGTGTTCCTGCCCTGGGCAAGCCCTGTACCATCAAATTGGGCAGGAGAACACACATCGGTGTGGTGATTCAGATGAGCATGTTCCAACAAACTCCAAAGTAGATCCAGGAGTCTCCCTTAGATACCATTGTGAACACGAGAAGAGGAATATGAGGAAATGAGGCAACGAGAGCGAATTGCATTGGAAGACAACCACCACCGAATTGACCAAAAGTTTCAAACAACTCTACACTTGAGAAGCTGTTTGCCAAGTAATGAAACCAAGTATGGCAGTCAGTGTACATTAGGTTGCTGTTTGGACTGCAGTGTCAAATTTTCAGGTATTGGGTTGTGTTCTTCGTGATGATAAGGCATTGTTAATACTCCAGGCTTTGTTTCTGCATTCACCTTGACAGGCATTGCATATGACTCATCAATTAACATTTATACAAGCGAGTTCAATAATAACAGCTGTGCACATGCATTAATTTGCATCACTAAACTGTGTGATGTCGTTGTTGCCCCTTATTTGCTACAGAGCAGATAAGGGGCAATAGCTTCTTGAGCAAACACATAGCAAGATAGTGGTTGATGAAGTATACATTAAACTAAGGTTTTCACAAACCTGTACCACAAAGACCATCGTTGTTGAAATATCTTACTTGGTCAACTATTGTCCTGCTACGTGTTCACTCAAGAAACATCCCCCCCCCGCCTTACCAATGTGTGGGTGTGTGTTCATTACAAACTAGCAGCTAGAACAGCAATGATTTGGTTGGCAGTTCCGACACAATCTCTAGACCGCTTGCATGGTGTGCATTTCGAATCTATAGGCAGACGGAGCAATAATCCAGGAGCAGTTTGATATATAGGAAATGTGAGTAGTTTTGGGCTTAGAATGCCCACTTTCGAAGGAGCAGTGTATCACAGGTAATTTTTTCAATATGTTATTATAGCAGCCCAAACTACAGTATAGCCTGAAAACTTGACACCATTAAAATCTGACGATTTGCCTGTAAAGTTGGCATATTTATATCGACAGAATTTAAATTTGGCAGTGTTACAGCTCAAAGTTGTGACATCATCAATTAAAAATGGTTGCTTTGCAGAGTGGTTGCGCAGTGCCCTTTTGATTCTACTGCATTAGTGGCACCAGGTAAGGTGCCACCCCATCTCGGTTGTCATAGTAGCCAGCCAGCATAACTTAAGTTTACCCACCACAATGTGCCACGCCCTCTCGGTTATTACTGCAGCCAGGTAACAGCATATTTGTGGGCTTGTCGTCTGCCGCGAATCTGCCAATTTGTGCTCATTGCTTCAGGCAGTAGTCATTATACTTCGATCATATTTCCTTAGGCTTCTTCACTGACGATGTGGCAAGTCCTTTTGTATGCACTGCTCCGCTGCGTCAAATTCATATGCTAGCTTATGACATTTACCTGTCAGCGATGTTGAGCTGCTGACTTGCTCCTCTAGTAATGTGCTTCTTTTTCTCTCCAGATCTTAAGCACAGCCATGACTAGCTCCTCGAAGTGCACTGTAGCTGCGACAGTGACCAAAGCAGTATTTACCACGTACTATACACATTCACAGTATTATAAGGCACGTATTACGTAGTATTGTAGTACAAAATAAGTGCATAAAATTAATATAAACGAACTAAAAATTGACGGTTCTCTGCCTGCACCGATTGACAAGGTGTGACAGAGTAAAATAGGTCGTACTCACAGAAATTCACTCTATGCCTATATAAAAGCCAGTGATAGAGCTTTCTAATGGTGCTAACCATGCTCCATAAGCACTTTTCTCAGTACAGACAAATATTCTTAAAGTTATGGATTTAGAAAGTACTATTTGTATAGGCTGGGCACAAGGGTTAAGACCTCTTTTGTACTATAAAAGGGCAACAACTGAAATCTGTGAGTGTACAGATGCCATTTTCAGGCAGCCCTTACTGACAAAACGGTGTTGTTTTTGACCAACCATGTAAGTGATTTGTTCTTTACAATTTCTTCACAGCTAAAGAAGTGTGGGGGTAAGTCCAAAGGCACCATAAGTAGTTTTCTTTGTTCTTGAACCTTACCAGTGTACCCATTGCAGAATTTTGGCAGCAATTTTATTAGCCAACACCTATGCATAGCACAGGACACAAGCATTGCAACTCACATCTGACTCTTTTACAACGCCCGTCTCCAACAGGTCTGTCTTCAATGTTATGGGCTTGGAAGAGAGCTCACCGTGTCCCTCTTCAACCTTTGCAAGCTGCCAGAGCTGACATGGACCACAGTCACCTTCAGCATTAGAGGAGGTATTGACTAGGACTGACTCTGAAGCTGCATGTGGTAGCAGTACCAGTTCACCAGCAACTACCAGGAATTGTACTTTCTCCAAAAGCCATTTGAAAAATTCAGAGCCTTTCTCCTTCATGTCCTGTCATGTTCAATAAATTGGAAGTTATAGCAAGTTGCTCAGCTGCTAAGCATATGACATTGACCTCACATTAGTCACAATTCTGCAGCATACGCACCAACATCACTGCACATACAACTAAGAGCATAGAAATACACACAAAACTAGGCAAATTTGCATTCATACCAGCTATAAACTCTAAGTGTAAGTATTGGTTGTCCATTATGTGGGTCACCAGACTCTCATCCCCATCAAAACCACTGTTGCACAGCACCATGTTCTAAACTCAACCTGCTACTGTGGGCAAAGGATGGAAGCTAGGGGCAAGACAATCAAACTATTGAATTCAAGCAAACCTAGGCCGGGCATATATGCAAATTCTAAACTTGTGCTGTGCACCCAGTTGCAACATTATTAATGGTAGGACACGTGACAATCTTCAGCTGATATTCTTGCAAGATTCCCTGATTTTTGTAGCTGAATGGCAAAGAAGAAGAGCACACTGTTTTTCCTTATTATCAAAGACACTTGGCAGTCTATCTAGGGTCTGTCAGGACAATGCACACGGGATAGGGCTTCTAGTGACCAGGATGAGTTGCCCTCTTGTGCCTACTGAAGTGTATGCGCAGGCTCCACTGAGACAGGCAGCATGCAACTTTGCATGAACCTTTGCTGCTGCCGTGTGCCCCTTTAAATTAGTAGCAGTGGCTAATAGGTACTAGTTATCACATGGCCGCGAGGGCGTTCGCTAATTTATCACACGAGGGCGCGAAGCGCCCGAGTGCAATAAATTAGCGAAACGCCCAAGGGGCCATGTGATAACTGGCTTGTTACAGGTCGAACAGAAACGATTTGCACTTGAATTCCCTTGCCGTCGAATCATTTTACCGAATGAACTAGACTGTAATTACTATAGAAACCAGAGAACATGAACGCTATTCTTGACAAGGAAGGTGAAGGACTAAGCGTAGTGAGGGTAAAGGCTGTCAGCGGCCTCTCCTTCTGAATAAGGCAACGGCGGTGTTTGAGTCGGCACTATGGCAGATAATTTGAAGACCTGCTAACAGCATATGAACACAGAGCTTCCTGCAGGATGCAGACTGCATGGGATTGGAAGGTCTGTAGAGCTTGGAGAGTGGAGGGACCTTCTTACACACTAAAATCCCATTCAGAAAACTCTAAAGATATTGCATGCACAATTCCAAATCTCTGCCATCAAACATGCATGTGCAGTGCTGTGCTAGGCATAAATGTTTGGGGATGCCCATTACTAAGTGTCATGCACTCATCATTGAGGAGCCAAAGTTCATGTGAAAGTTCACAAGGTGATGCATATCAAAGGGATTTTGCTAAAACAGCAGACAAACGTTTGTTATTCTTCAGGTATCAGGTAGCAGGTAGCAGGTATTCTTATTTATACTGGGGAAACCTTTAGCCATTGAACTGCTATTCTTGGCACCCAGATAAAGAAAAGTGAACAGACAAGTACACAACAATGAAAAGATAGAATACATTAAAACAGTATTTGAGCGATCAATAAGAACATGCAGGGAGACACTGAACAATCAATAGTCTGAAATTAAAAGAAATAACTCATGCATGAACCAAATATGCTTGCACGCATGATCAGCTGTAACATACAACGTAAATGTTTGTATTGTAATAATTCATGGATTCGTCAAAAACTGACAGACAATAGTAGTACAAGAGAAGAAATAGAGGATGCCATGCGAGCCTCTGTAGGAAAAGTCACTTAGATTGCTGCTACCCTGAAGCTAAATATCTTCTTCCCAAAGTTGGTCTTGGGAAAGCAGAGCTGGACATTTCTGTTTGTTGCATGTCTTCCTTAGTCAACTCATGTTAGACCACTTGCAGTTCACCTGCTTCTGCCTCTTCTGACCCTCTTCCATCTCTAACCATAGTGAGTTCTAGTCCATCCCCCACCTTGCCTTCAGACAACCACCAAAGGTCATATTACCTACCAGCACTGGGCTCTTAGTTGAATGAGGTTTTCTCAACCTACGGCTGCCATGGCAATGGGATGTATATATACGTATACCATTAACATGAAGCCATATACAGTGCCACCTGCTTAAAAGGCCACAATTTGTTTTTGAAAATTTTGCATGGCTTATTATCTCTTTTGGCGTAACTATCCAATTTCATCATCTATGTAGGGATGGCAGTGGTTGTTTGTATGCCGTGACACAAATGAAAAGTCGCGCTACTCCTGAATAGGGCCGAATACCGGCAAATGAAGCTTACCATGAGAAAGCAGGGACTGAATAGTGCACATAGCTAACTTTACTTCCCAGCGAAGGTGTGCCTACATGTGGATAGCGCTCTCAACATTTCTCACGTTTTGTCTTCTTATTCTTCTTCGACAGCCGTAGCGCATGAAACAGAGGGACCAGGAAAATACTTATTGCACCATTTTTGGCTGGCTGCATTCCTTTGTAGGTTAGAAGGCGGCGCAAGTTAGTGTGGAAGATGGCGCTTGCCACGACTCCTGCCGTGTTGCTTGGCCAAGCGGGACGGACGCCATTTTCAAATCACATAATTAAACTGGATGAAACCGGAGTGACTGATGCCATAGCAGCTGCAGCAGTTACCTTGCGCACTGTTTGAAGAACTTTCGCGGTTGTGCCTTTCCCCGCCACAGTTGGCTTCCAGTCGCCGTTTCTCGTTGGGTTAGCATGGAACCTAGGTTTTAGCCTACACCTTGAGCTACAGGGTTACAGAAATGAGGTATAATGCCTGCACCAATGCCCTATGGTTGAGACTAAGTGCGTTGCTTCAGCTTATCTGCCCACTATAACAAGTATTTCGAGTTAAAAAACTTGTGGGGTGCCAGGGTGCCCCTGAACTCGAACTACCTGCTAATAACTTCCTTGTGTATGTTTAATAGTTCAGATATTTGGGTATGCTGTATTGCTGCTGGTGTGAAGGATACATCACGATGCCATAGACAGGGGTTGCAAGAGTTTCAAGTCTCCAGACCAGGGAGTTATCCAGTGAAAGCACCCCTACCAAACTGTCAAATGCTTTGCTGATGCTTTTTGATCTACATAATATTCTGAAGGAGTATGCACATGTTGCTTTGTGCCTGGAGGAGGAGCGTACGGGGTAAAAAGGCTGCCTCTACCTGGTAATGCCATGATTCAATATGTCTCTCATTGGCCAACGGGTCGTTCAACCTCTGTTGTATTTGGGGCTGTACCTCGCAGAAGAATAATTAGATAAGCTTTCTAATACAATACTATTACTTAAACATGTTTTAGAAAGACTTTGTGTTCTTTGGGTACACAGCGAAATACCAAGAAAGATGATTATGAGCCTAGCAAACAGAGAGCGTTGAGCGCGGCCATTTTACAATATCCGTCAGTGATAATTGAAGCTGTATCTCACAGAAGAGTCTTTCGTTAGGCTTTTACCAGTATCACTCTATCAACACATCTTCTTGAACACATTTTGTTTGATTGAGAGATGGCAAAATGCCATTAGAGATGATTTTAAGCTTTGTAAAGATTGACGTGAGTGCCGCTATTTGCAAAATGACAGAAATACATATGTACTAGTGGACAGTGTGCATGCTCAGTGTATGCCAGCTAGTCGGACACAGGCTGGTAATACCATTGCTACTCAGGCCCCAGCTAGTAATGTACTGGCTGGTCATGCATGCTTTGGCAAAGGATAGTCCAGGCTGGCCTGGTGATGTCAGTGTGACTGACCTACCATGTGTGCATGCAATTTACATGGAAGATCACCAACAATGGATAGTTGTAAGAAGTTGATGGTTTCTGTGTGTATGTATGCGGACTTTCTGCAATAGAAAGCTAGCTATATAATGTACAAAGGAATGCTATAATTATATGTACAAAGGAAAGCTCTTTGTGTACAAAGACATCAATAGATGTAACAGTGTAGCTACATGCTGATGTTTATAGCTATAGTACTTCTCTATAAACAACATTCCTGGTCTCACCACCAGGTGCATAAATAAAAAGGTTGTTAGGACAGCCAACTCTGGAGCAACCCATGTAGAATTGACCATGAACAAAGCAGGGTGGTTCAAGGTATAGCCCAGCGACTTTCAAACTTTGGCCTTAGGCTTTGCCGATCGACATGGCAAAACAACGCGAACGCCTAGGATATGGCATACTTTCTTCCAAGATCCAAGATGGCCAACGGTCGGTTCATCCTGGGTTTTCGCCGCACGCTCCTTGGCAGCAGCTTATTTCAGCACGTCTACCACCTTATATTGATGTGAGATACAGAGTGCGACGGATGGGAATGTTTGGGCGCTATTCGTCAACGCTCGCGAGAGGAGTTTGCAGACAACGGTTGGGGCTCTTCTTTTGTATTGGCAGCATAGGAGCATGCCCAGAAAACCGTATACTTTTTCCGGAGATCTAAGATGGCGGACGATCAATTCGAGGTTTTTCGTCGCACGCTCCTCGGCAGTAGCTTCTTCGCGCAAGTCGCCCCCCTTAGATCGAGACCCGGTATGGTGTTCATAATCTGGGAAACCTTGGTCTCAATTGGTGGCTGCTCGCGGGAGAACTTCGCGGACAACCGTTTTGCACTTCTCTTTATATATATAGATATATATACGAACATGAAGCCATACAAATACCTAAATCTGAAAACAATATAGGGGCGCCTTCGGTGCCCTAAACAGTACAGAAACTAGAAATAATAAAAATTTTCTACAAGAATTGTAAGGATGTAGGGATGGCATAAAAAGGACAGAAACAAGTAAAGGCTGTTACACAGTGGAGCATTGACCAATGTCCTACATTCAAGGATGTAGGACTATAAGGTACAACATTCTTGCATGTAGGGACCATTGTTAATGCTCCACTGTGTAACAGCCTTTACTTGTTTCTGTCCTGTTTATGCCATCCCTACATCCTTACAATCTTTGTAAAAAAAAATTATTATTTCTAGTTCTAATTAAACAGTTGACAGTACTTCTTCGCAGTAGTTCTTCTGGCAATCGTGAGGTCCCACTTACATAACGAATGCCTTGCAATAGCATCCAGGCTAGCCCTCTGGTTGACTTTGTTATACATGCAAATTTCTCTCTTTTAGGCACCAGTCAAGTCTGTTCTGCACTTGCTAGCTATCTTCACTTGAAAGCAAACCACTTGAAATGTGCTGGCCTAATAAGTGTTACACAAAATGCACTGAAAGCACTAATGCAGCCAAAAACATGGCATATGGCAGATTTGGCAGGTGATACAATATGAGTATACTTTTCCCATGATGTGATAGAGGCTCATAGCAGCGATGTTAATCAATCATGTAATTGGTGAGCACTACTGCAGCTTAGTAAGGTGGGAGCAGGACATTTCAACCCGGGGGTCTTTGTCAACTGCTTGCAGTGTGAGAGATGTAGTGAGTGGCTGGCTTAAATACAAGAACAGATGACCACAGGTGACAGGTGTTGATGTTTGAACAAACGCATGTGAGTTATGTCCAGATTTGTTTACATAAGGTAATATGACACATGAAGGTGTGAATTCCTGTGTTGCCATGGTAATGCGAGCATTGGCACGTGACATGCGTGTGATCTGATAGGCACCTGAGGCCAAAATCTTTTCAATATAGGGTATCTTGCAGCTAGATACGTGCTCAAATACGGCGCCTTACCTTACAGCTCTGATCAAAATCGTTTTAGTATAACCACAGTCAGGAAATTTGCCGTGTGGTAATCATTGCAACGCTTTCTTGTCAAGATCAACATTGAAAAGGTTAGCCAAGTAGATTTTCTAGCCTTTCAATGTGGCATAATGCTACCCATTGTTCCTAGCTGGAGTTATGCGAGCTGATATTTTTAGCACCAACTATTAGTCGAAGTTTTCTTATGATAACTCCAGAGCGGAATGGTTTAACAACTTATGCCACATGGAAAAGTTAGATAGTGCTAATGTGCATCGAATGAAACCATTTTATGCTGGCTGTGACTTTCCCCTAATTACCACACGGGCTTTTACTGCTTTTACAATTCGTATATCTCGATGTCGGAAGGGATTGTTAACATGAATCATCCGCTGTTTGATAGAGGGGTTCTTTGCCTTTCGTTTGGTACTAGTCTCACTCTAATCCAGCTGAGCAAGTATGAGAACCAAGCCAAAATACGTAGGTCAAAATCGGCCGCGCGCAGCAGCCGTATTGTTTACATAGCCATAACTAACATGCGTAAGGTGTTAGGAAATTAATTGAATAAACATGAGGCACTTCAATGGCATTAATTGAATAAACAGCCTGGTACTGTCTTCATCACTTTTGCATTAGCCCAGTCAATCGTATGGTTTGTGTTAGCCACATGCACTGCAATCCCATTGCTCGCATCACTCTCCTGCACTGCTATCTTGTGTTCTGCTAGCCTGACTTCGAGCTCCTTTTGGACTCTCCTGTGCAGAGTTTGCCACAGTCTTTACAGGGCAACTGATAGACTACGGCCTTCTTCTTCTCCTCCGGCATATGATTCATTACCTTTCATGAATGTCCATTTCAGAGTACGCGAAGGTGTGAATATGGTACTGATGTTCAGTGGGGCACAGATTCTCTTTACCTTTTCACTCACTCAATTAACACATGGAGTGCACAGGATCTTCTGTGGTGGCTGGGTGGGTGAAGGGGTGGTGCTGACTGAGTCTTCTTCACAAGTCCGGAAGGAAAGCCATTTGCCAGGAACACATCCTCTAGATGAGGCAGTTGTTGGTCCTTGGATTCTTGGTCACAAAATTATGCGTGCGATCCTTCATGTACCTCAATATTCCAGTACTAGTCTTTGGGTGGTGGAAGCTGTAGGGTATGTATCTCTCAGCGTGGGTCAGTTTACAATAGACTGATATAGATAGACTATTGCTTCTTCTGGTGATGAGGACATCTAGAAAAAGTAGTGTGCAATTGTTTTCCTCTTCCACGGTGAAGTGGATGCTAGGGTGGAGATTGTTCAGATGCTGATGTCATCTGTGCAGCTCCTCCCTCTCCTCCCCTACTTTCCCCATAGTAATCAATTAGCTCCAAATAGTAGTGGCATAATAAACGGTTGGGCCTATTAATCGGTGGTAATTGTGGTCAAAATGGTGGCCGGTTGTTAGACTCGTGATCCCTGGAGATTCCTCTGTGGCAACCTCATAGTGCTTCAGTGTTTTTCCTCCTGCCGGGCACCTAAGAAGACTGAAAGATGCCGACATGCTGCTTGTGTACGAGCAATGGTCGTTGTGTTAGGTGTGCCTGTGTTAATACGGGAAGAACTTGCAGTGACTGTTGACCCTCGAGAACGAACCCGCAGAGAAGTCTCGAAGGAACTGGAGTTCGTGTCACATGTACAGGCAAATGTCACCTTGGAGCAGCCCTGGGAACAGGATCCTTCATTAAGGAGTATGTTCAGGAGAAGGTTGGTACGCGGAAGGCTGAGCTTGACAAGCTTGCATCCATTGCCAAGTCAGAGCTCCACACAGCCTTCTCAGCATTCACCCATTACCTCGATCATTGGCCACTGGGCGTATTTCCTGCGAACCATTGAGGGGATCGCACCATTGCTACAGCCACTTGAGGACTCCATTCGCCTGCTCTTCCTTCTGGCCCTGACTGGACAGAATGCAGTTTCTGACCTGGAACGTGAGCTCATGGCTCTTCCCGCTTGCCATTGGCGGTCTGGGACTGGTGAATCTAACAACCATGTCTGAGGAGCACACACTCTCACTGCGCCTGACGGCACCCCTGACTGCAATCATCACCCTGCAGAAGGATGACATTGGAGACTCCAGACAACAGCAGCAATCCATTAAGTCCTCACTGCGTACAGAATGACACAAACGACAAGAGACGGCCGCCGCTGAATTGAAGACCCATTTGCCTCAGCACTTACAGAGAGCTGCAGAACTTGTTAATGAGAAGGGTGCCTACAGCTGGGTGACTACCCTCCCATTTGCTGCCCATGGCTTTGCACTTCACAAACGTGCATTTCATGATGTGTTATCAGTAATGCTTAAGAGAAACATATATTTGTCATAGGAAGAGAGATTGACAAAGCAAGTTGATAGGCTAGGGCAATGATCAACTAGATTTCGTCTGATTAAACTTTGGGTGTGACATAATATTGTTACGAACAGCAGCTTTCGTGTGCGTACCAACTTAATTGAACAGAGATTAACCAACACAGGGGGACTAGTTACACAATGAAATGAGCTCCTTATATACACATCGGATTACTTGTTGTGATGGATTTACAAAGGATCAGGTGTGAGGGAACAGGCAGGAGTCAACAAAATCAAGTCATGTCAGGGCCTAGATGCGATAGCTAGTACAGACACAAAGTCTCTTTAAATCGTCACACTCACCCCTCCCGAGACACAGGATCCCCCCTCAAGCCACATAGCAGGCAGGTGGTCTTCTTAGACGGTTGCTTCTCCTCTTTGGCTGAAGCTGATTAGCAGTGTCTTCCAGGTCCTGTTCCCTTGCACTGGGCAGTGTTTCTTCGCTCACAGACCTTGATGGTTCTGCAGACTGTGCCATTTCCGAATCCCCATTGATGTTCTGCCACGTGGGGGGATTGGATCCAGTGTACTTCCACAGTCGGTTTCAATGCACAACCTTTGGCTTGATTCAGGGCCCCGGGCGTATCCTGTAGATCAAGTCATTGATCTTTTTAATGACAAGATATGGGCACTTCCAGGGTCTTTGTAGCTTTGGACTCAACCCCTTCCTTCGCTGGGGATCATGCAGCCACACTGCATCACCAACTCCCAGTGGTTGTCCTTCCTGCAGCAAATCGTATCGCTGTTTCATCCTATCAGATGACAGCTTGAGATGTTCATGGGTAAAACAGTGAATTCTCTCCTGCCTCTGACATACGTCTTTACTGATTCTGAGCATTCTTCTTCAGGACATCCCAGCAGCAAGTCAATTGGCAATCACAGATCTCTTCCAAAAAGGACTTTAGCGGGGGAACAATTAGTCGCTTCATGAACTGCTGACTGGTATGCCATCATGAGGATAGGAATGTGCTGATCCCAGTCTGTCTGGTGGTAGTCAGCAAATTTGGCCAGCTGATCCAGAAGGGTCCTGTTAAAACCTTTCGACCATACCATCAGACTGGGGGTGGTACGGCATTGTTCTGGTCTTCTTCATTCCCAGCAGGTGACAAATTTCAAAAAACAAGGCCGACTCAAAATTCCTTCCTTGGTCGGAATGAATGAGGAGAGGCACACCAAATCGAGAGATGAATTCTTTAACCAGAAAGTCTGCCACAGTGCTGGACTCTTGATCTGGCATGGGAAATGCCTCAGTCCACTTGGAGAAATAGTCTGCTACAACAAGGATGTACTTGTTCCCCTGCTCAGTGAGAGTTAGTGGTCCCAGGACATCAAGGGCAATGCCCTCCATGGGTGAGCCTACCACATACTGCTGCATCTTTTTTGGTAACAAGGACAACAGGTGAGGACCAGGTGCTGGTTGATCGCTCAATCACTCCTTGCTGTTCCATCTCTACCACAGTATCTTCAGCTTCTTCCCTCCTGGATAGTGGCAGTCGTCGGGGAGGCTGGCGAATTGGCTTGGCATCTCCTGTTTGGATCTGATGCTTGGCGAGGCCGGTACACCCGAGATCCCTGGGACCTGTAGAAAACAGATTAGAAAATTCACACAGGAGTTGGCAGACTGTTTCCTTCTTTTCCACAGATAGACCCTCTGTGCTTTGGAGCAGCAATGGCTCCAAGTGATGTGGGATCTCATTGAATGAGGCTCTCCGCACAGTGCCTGGTGCCTCATCTGTTGACGATGGAGCTGCTTCAGGAATGGATACACAGTTCATTGGCTCACACTTGGCCACAGTAGTGCCCCGGTGAATTGTCTTTGGCTCGTGGGACAGGTTTACTACTCTTAGGTGGATAGCCTCCTTGTGCACATCCACCAATGTTCTTCCAACCAACATACCATCTACTTGGTGATCAGCTTCATCTGATGTCTCCGACAATCCCCACTCCATGCTGCCCTGGGCTGGGTCAATCCTCACAGGGATAACTGCCTATGAAAAGGGGGGAATGGACACTCTGTCAGTTAATACTGCTCGGCAACAAGCGCGCTCTGACTTCAGGCTAGCTTTCCTTAGTGGAAACTCCTGGGCTCCCACATGCAAAGAACTCTCCTTCAAGCTCACTAAGCAGTGATGATGCTGAAGAAAATCCAAGCCCTAGATGCATTCATCTTTGATATCTGCTATCCACATGGGATGAAGAACGGTCAAGTCCCCAATCCTGAGCTCCAGCTCTCCTTTGCCATGGATGGGTGCCTTCTCCCCAATAACTGTCTGCAGACTGCTATGCACTGGTAGGATGTTGAAACCATCTCTGTCCACCAAAATATCTGGCCTCAAAATAGAAATATTGCTGCCTGTGTCAACGGTGATGTCACAATCTCGGCCATTGATGGAACCTGCAACAATGCGACTATCACAAACATTGTAAATTGAACCAGTTTTAAAAACAACTTTTGGGGCTGTGACAGACCCAGCCAAGCTCTGCCCCACAAGCTTGACTACTGCTTGTTTCCCAACTGGAATCCACCTGGAGGAACAGCCTGACCTGGTTGGGGCTGCTGACGGCAGTCCCGTTGCATGTGGCCTTTCTTACCACATCTCCAGCACCAAACAGTCCTCTGGCGGCGCTGTCTGACACGTCCCTCAGCCTTCTGTTCCTGCTGTGGGTCTCTCATAGCACGTCTCACCAACTCCACCAACTGGTCCATTGCCTTCTGTTCCAACTGATTCTCTTCCAATTCACTATCCTCCAGAACAGCCATACCTTGCCATCCTTGGTCTGTGTCTGTTGGCTAACTCAAAAGACTCTAGTTCCAGCGATGTTTCCAAGGCTTGCCGCAGAGTAGATGGGCGACTCTGGCGCACTCGCAGCCTCATTTCTTCGTCTTGCAGGGCATCAATGAACTGGTCTTTAGCCAAAACCTCAAATCATGTCAGCAGCTGCATCTGGATAAGAATACCGTGTCAGTCTTTCCACGTCTTCAGCTAGCTCAGGCAAACTCTCATCATGACATCGTGTTCTGTTCTTCAGATGCATGTGACTCAGCTCCACCTGATGAGCTGTTCCAAACCGTATATCCAATGCTGTCGATAGAGCATTGTAGTTGTGGCATTCTTCTGGGGGCAAGTTGTGCAAAAACCCCATTGCTGGTCCCCTAAGGCTGATCGCCAGGTGGGCAGCCTTCTCTGGCTCTTTCCAGTGATTCATCTTGGCAAGCATCTCGAACTGTGTCTTGTAAGAATCCCAAGACACTTTCCCATCAAATGGAACAGGCTTGTGTACAACGGTTGGGCAGCTGCTGGCTGCTTGTGGTTGCTGTTGGTCCACTTGTGAGCCCCCCTCCCACATTCTGTCTCCAGTTGCCACCTCCTGAAGAATGCTCTCGCGTAGCTGCTCCTGCTTTTCCAACTTCTCTCAGTGCTGACATCATCTGCTGCTGGCCTTTCTCAGCACCATCTACACGAGAGGACAGGTGCTCCGTCAGGCTCTTCAGCTGTTGATTCTGCTCATCCATTCTTTGGATCAATGCGGCCATTTGCTCCCCCACTCGAGTGGAACTACGTGTTCCTGTAGCCATGGCAAGCTCGAAAGTGATCCCACTTCTGACACCAGTGTTACGAACAGCAGCTTTCGTGCGCGTACCAACTCAAACAGAGATTTAACCAATACAGGAGGACTGGTTACACAATGAAATGAGCTCCTTATATACACATTGGATTACTTTTTGTGATGGATTTACAAAGGATCAGGTGTGAGAGAACAGGCAGGAGTCAACAAAATCAAGCCATGTCGGGGCCTAGATGCGATAGCTAGTACAGACACAAAGTCTCTTTAAATCGTCACAATATGGTTACAAAAGTAGTGTTGAGCCTCCATCTCCCCACACACACAGTTAGTACACCCTTTCATTATAGGGTGTGCTGGTGTACCTCCCCACCTCCACTGCCAGAGGCAGGCATCCAGCTCAAAGGCCTGCCATAATCCTCTTCCCCCTAGTGATTTCATAGTAAACAATTAGTTCTCTGCACTTGGGTTGTGTTTAATTCGCCTACAACAAGCTAATCTACCAGCTGAATCAGAGCCTACCTGAATCTCACTAATCTCTGATTTAGGCCTTGTAATTAAGCAGTTGATTAGATACATTCTAGACATTGTAGACTTTGATTTCTGCTTAATTGGTCCTGTACCATGATTTGAGGGGTCATTCTAAACCCATTTTGCTCAAAAATTGCAATTCTCGCTGTACTCTCAGTACCAAACTTAAATGGCAGCACACATGAAGAATCCGACTATAGACTTTTTATATTCTTTATGATCTAACTAGCACATGTTCGCACTTCTATCTGAGGGAGGCATAGAAGATGAAGATGACCCAGCATGCTGCTGCCACCAATGAAGATTATCCATTGCCATTTCTAGACTGCACAGGCGAGCATGAAGATGGCAAGAACAGTGAGTGCCCACTACAAAACTGCGTGCTTTACTGCATCTTGCGGGCACAATATGGGGCAAATCAAAGCTTAAGCTGTTTGCGATGGACGATGAGCTGCACCATTACCGGTTACATCCGCTTCGTCTGCCTGATAGCCCTCCTGCTGTCCGTACAGATAACTTACTGTGGCATTACTCACAGATGTGCCTTTCAAAAGTGACTAGATCGCCAATGCCGGGTTCCCAACTATTTTTATAGACGTGGCACCCTCTAATAGCAGCAACAACTCGCAAACTAAAGGCGGCCATTTGCCAATTATAAATGGCTTCCGGCAACTTCTATTCGTTCGTCATATTCTTCTATTTATTCATCACGTTCAGCTACCTGGCTAATTTACTTCTAAACAGCGTTGCTTCTGAGAATCTTGCCTTGACGAAAAATTAAAAGATATACGGTAGGTAATTTGCTGCTCTATTTGCTGATACTGATGTACTCTCAATTAGCTGTGCCCAGCTAAGATGTTCTGTAAATTCTACTCCTAGGCATTAGTAATTGTCTGTACAATCAATATGAGATGTACCCCATGTAAAAGAAAGTCTAAATTTCGATCCTTTGGGTGTCTAAAATGGCGATTGTTAAATGCCGTCACATGATTGCTTCTGTTTTGTACTCCATATATAGCAGGTTACGAGACTGCTGTGTGACTGAAGCTGTTTGAGGAAGCAGAAAAGAGTTTTGCCATAAATTGTCTTCCTGATGACTCAGAATGCCAGGTTTGTACGATGAGACCAGATTTGGTAACGCAATGATGCTTTACAACTTCTCCATGTGGGGGCTTTTGATCCAAGGTTCCGACTGTGACTAATCCAGTGCCAGAGATTCGGCCACGAAGGAATAATTTGTATTTGCGATGAAATTCACCAACGGATTGGTTTAGCAAAATTCCCCACATAGAAAAGATTGATGATGTGATTGTGCAAGGTTCTGTGCTATTTGAATCATTTATAGCCTCTCCGCTGAGGTCGATTCAACGATTTTGTGCATTTACACAGGTACTCTTGTAGGCAGCGACTCTCCGCCATGGAAATCACTGAAATTCTTGCTATGCAGAATTTAAGTATGAGAAGCTGCTTCAGTTACATACACAGCTTGCTTTATGAAACACCTATCTGCAGAAGAAAGAGCGGAGAATATGAAGGTTGAAAATCGGCCCACAATGTTTACATAGGACATGTCCCACATGCGTTCATGTGCGATGTAATAAATCATTAGATTCTTGGTAGTTGCTTAGCCCATCACTAATAAATTTAGCAAATGCCTTGCTATACAAGATTGCATGGTGATGCCCCTGTAGTAATTTGGATCATGTTTATCATCTTTTCTCTTTACAAAAAGTCTGTATAATACTACTTAACCATGCGGTGGGGACGGTGCTTCATGGTTTGTGGTATAATTTTTGCCTGACTGTATGTATCCTGTGCAGCTAGACTCTGTGCTGTTATGATTCAGAAAGGAATCAAAATGGTTTTGCAAGGTCATTATTGTTTCCTCCTTGCATGCTGCAGATGTGGGTTATGTCCACTGCCTAGGAAATTTGTTTACATAAGGTGAACCATGTGGTTTTATCACATTCTTTTTACGTTACCATGGCGATGCATGTGACTGCACATGGCCTGCATGTGATTCTATAGCCAAATTGTGCAATAATGCAGCACTCGCCACACTGATGCACACCAACTACGAAGGGAAATTCCTAGTTTCTACTTACAGATAGACGCCACTGCATGGCATGAGGAAGGAACTGATGTCTTGTTACGAGGCTTTATTTGAACCTTTTATGACGTTTCAGCAGGAAGTCACATGACTATCACATGACAATGGCTGTTCGGGAGGCCTACAACCCAAGTTGTCATTGTATAGCAAGTGGGCTTGCGATGAAAAGGTACATTGAAAGTTGAATCTACAAGCCAGTGACTTGATCTAAATTTTCCATGTCAGTTTCAGCAATGTGAAGTTCTTGTCAGGAGAAAAAAGATGCGTAACTTGATAGGGTTGGGTGAGCAGTTAGACTTCTTGCTGTAACGTTGCAGCCAATTAAGATATGGACAAAGCTCATATGTGCTCAGATTCTGATTCTGCCTCAATCTCACTTGCCACATCTCCGATTAGTGCTCTTTTACTCCAGTCATTGATGGTGCGATTTCCCCTAGCAGAAATCGACTATCGACACACTTCAAGGTAGTAGGTAAAGTAACTAATTTCAACTGCCTTCATTTTGGTGGTTGAGTTAACTTCACGAAGACAATACTATTGCGCTGTCACAAGTTATCAAGGAAAGAAGATGAGGAATTGCGTCAAATTCTAAGTGTTAACTGATTAATACATGGTCCGAATTGTAATGCTTATACATAAGTACAAGAGGTGACAGGTGTGAAATGAGGTGTGAAACCACCACTAAATCAACGGCAAAGGAAAATCTCAAACTTCGGCCTTTTGCAAGTGATTGCTCCGGTTGTAAAGCTTGAAAGATAGTCGATTCGGTGTTGTAAATGTTGTTCTTGGTGTTGGATTAGGTGGCAGCACAAAATATTCCCAGGGAGCCTGCTGTGGCATGCACCAGCAAGAGGAGAGGTGTTGCTGAGCTATCTATTCTGAAGCATTACAACCGATCCAAATGCAGTTGCTTCATCACCTTGTACACAAGCACGTGCAGAAAACTACATGAGGACACCTGGAAAATCGCATCACAATAATTCTCAAAGAAGATGCGTAACTTTTTATACTCAACTTTTATATGAAAAGGGAATCACTCAGCAATAAAAGTGAAACTGAAGGTGTCCTTGCATAGGATTGTACATACATGCTTGTAGATGCTGGGTACCAGGTTTGGGTTTTCTCAGCCATTCAGGGCATAATTATATAGATAGGGTTTTCTTGAAGGTCTCTAACTCCATCTGAGGCGATATTTTAACTTTCAATTAGATTATTTCAATAACAGAAGTGTTAATCAATTAATGATTAACACCAAATTATGGGAAATTTTGACCATCGCATTTGTAATCATGAAGACAATTGGTTGTATGGTTGTAAAGTTACATAGGCAAAAGCAATGTCATGTGTGTCAGTCATAGTGCAAAGATAAGGCTTTATGCTCATGTATAACATGCATTCTTTGGACTCTATTTGGAGGAGAAAAGGGTGGAAATATGAATGTCAATTTCACCCACATGGAAGCCACCATACATATATAGGTTTACATATATAGGTCATTCCCACATGCGTGGTAGTCAGTGTGTCATCTTTATTTTGAATACAGCTAGGCAATCCATTTGTGTTAATTTTTTATCAGTAATTATTCCAATTGAATGAAAACTCTTTCATAAAGTATTTAGTTTAGAAGCCTTTGTCATTAAGAAGTAGATCTGTCCTTTCTTTATGTCTTTTTTGCTTTATGTATACAGTGATTGAAGCTCCGTTATTCTTTCTTAAATTTTTGCCACAGCTTAAGTTACTCTTCTCCATTTTGTTCTGTTGTTCAGGCTTCTGTGCAAATCGCCTCTATATTGTTTTCACTCTTACGTATTCGTATGGCTTCATGCTTGTAATGGACTATATTTTGGGCAATTCAAGATGGCGGCGCTCAAGGTCTATGCTTTACAAGGCTCGCAATCATCTTTGTTAGCATTTCATCGTCTTCTATTTTTCAAACGAAATTAGGACATAGGTATGTGTTTGCATGGTAATGCTAGTAAGAAGCCTATTGAAAGACTCGCCTGTGAGATATAGTTCTAAATGTCATGAAGACCAAGTGACAGAGGCATTTTAATTAGGCGGTGTTCTGAGACGAGTGTACTACTTTAGTTGGTTGAAGGGGGATTAGAACCATTAGTTCATTATATTATACCAGCGCAAAGAGGTTCCTTGATGAATTGGCTTGGTTATCAACCAAAAAGCCTGATATTTCGCATGATGGTAAAATAGCTCGTGGAGTTCGTTGCAGACAGTGGAACAGTGTGGTGTACTTCATGAAATCATGGCACCGAAGTGTGCAAAGGTTAGTACTCCTAGTGGAATCGAAATTACTCTGAGGGAAGGTAACATGCGCTGAAATGTTCCTTTATTTACAACAGACATTGCCAGCTAACACCCTCTGTCTACCCCTCCCTCTCTCTCTGTGTGTGTGTGTGTATGTATGATCCTCGGTGCTAGCCCACACCTTGAGATTCAGGATTACAAAATAAGGTCAAACGCCTGCACCAATGTCCTATGGTTGTGGGTTAGCATGTAGCTACTACTTAGCTACACACTATAAAAGTACAGCAACTAGAAATAATAAAAATCTTCCACAAAAATAGTAAGGATGAAGGCATGGCATAATAAGTGCAGAAACAAGAAAATGCTGTTACACAGTGCAGTATTAACAATGGTCCCAACATTCAAGGATGGTGCCAAAAGGAGTGGGGCATGTTGGGGAGTTGATTCTACAAGGAAAGCTCCTCTTCTCACATGCCTATGTGAGCATCTTTAATGCTGATGTAGGACACTCACAAGACATATACTTCCATTTCCCTGTAAACTCACTGTTAGGGATAGGTTGAGTGATCCTTAAGTCAATATCCCTGGGCATTTCTTCATTTGTGATCTGATGTCCTCAATTTGGCAAGATACTGGGATCTTTCTGAGAAAGAGCGCAGATTTCCTGGCCTTCTGTTGGTTGCTTCCCAACTCTTCAGTTTCCCTAGCTAGGCGTACTTTTAACTTTCCTCGCGGCCTTGCATGAGCCATCACTAGCATCTTTGGTAGCCTTGTGCCCTAAAGTTGCACTGAAGTCATTTTGTCCTGTACTGAGCTGGTTTCCGTGTTCATATCAACCGTTGGGTGATGATATAACAGAATGCAAATGAAACAATATGGGTTAAAATAGTTATGTACTAGCTGCAAGGCCCGCCTTCGGCAAGCCCTAAATTTGGCCCCGTTTGCCTGTTCCCCATCCCTTGCAATGCTGTAGTGCAGTGTCCCTGGGCTTCTGAAAGTTTGATGGCAAATCGTTCCTGTGCACAGGAGGTTGGCAGGTAAAATTTGGCTTAAATTCTTTCGCCGCCTTCCTCGGCTGTTGGCTGTTAGAGAATGCCAATGATTCAGTGCACCCTACAGCACGGTGTCGTGGTGCTTTAAATGTTAGGTGGTGATCCGTTCGCAAGCGCATGAGAAAAGTCAGGATGAAGTTCTGCTCGTGCCCTTAATGGCAGTGGCAACCGCCATTGATTAAAGATGGTTGCCGTGTGTTCAGTGAAAACCATCGTCATGCTGCTCAAAATAGACATGCTTTCAAAAATGATGTCAACTTGGCACGTAGCAGCAACAGATGAGATGATTGGGAAAGTTAGGCAGCAATCCACCCACCGCCATCGGAGGAGCTTGGTTCACAAGCACGCCCAAACTTTCCCCTCTTGTATGCTGCAAGAGAAACTCATTTCCAAACACCTCTCCTATGGTGATGCTCTAAGGAATAGCGTGGTGCATCCAAGAAAGTTTGGTAGCAAACTGCTACTGCACGCAGGAAGGGTCGGCGGATGAGTTTTCCCAAAAACTCATTCTCCTTCCCTTCTTCGGCTGTCAGTTATTGAAGTGAACTGACACTTTGGTGCAACCTACAGCACAGCGTCACAGTGCTGGGCACGATTGATGGCAATTTGTTTGTGGGCACCCGAGAATAAGGGGGACAAATATTCTGCCCACTCTTTATATATTACGGGTCAACTCGTTCGCTTCCCTCTCCTTGGTTGTGGGCCATTAGGTGGAGATTAGGCTAATGGCGTACATGCAGCTGCCATCATGTTGGGACATAGGGTAGGGTTGGAGTCTACTCCAGCAAGCGATGCATATTCTTCCTGCTCAGTGGAATTTGGGCTGTACCTCCTTCAGGTTAATCGGTAAGCATACCAATGTTTAGCTGTTTGTTTATATAAACAGTTCTGACTCAGTTTCAATATACCTACTTCATATAGTTTTGTTCAAACTATGAAACGTTTCTGGGCAGAAATGTATGCCAGTGACAATGGGTTGGATACAAGTGGTCTGCCACTTAAAGTTTTTTTCACTTTGACTTCATTCTGCTATTCCGCAACTCTTATTCTAATCTGTAGTTCTACTATTCCATTATTCTGTATACTCTGTGTTTTAGTAATGCCGAGATTAAAAAGATGTCTTGCAACTTGCCCTGTATGCATTATGTCAGTCATCGTATATGGCTACACCTTAGTGTTTTGTAACTTGCACAGTAACCCTGCACACATGAATGATGGGAAATCTATCTCTCTGTGCATTTTCATAGAGCTGGATTAGTCTGTTTACAAACTCCTCCTGCAGCTTGCATATGATCACTGCAAACTGATTGATTTTCATACACTTTCTGACTGTGTAGAGAGAGAGAGCACTCACACTCTTCCCTGCAACAGAGCTGCAGCTATCATTATCCATGGCAGCACATCCAAGTAATTTGTTATCACATGACACCAGAAGTAGCAATATGAATAACCTCTAGGTAGTACACACAGGAAAGTGACTCAGTCCTGTTGAGTGACAGTGCTAAACACTGCAGTTGACACTTTGACAGAGGCCAGAGGAAAGGTTCAAACGATGTAAATGCTAACGAAAGATGTCTTGCACACTTAAAGCACAACTCCATGTACAGAGTCTGGGATAGGACTAAGAGAGGACTTTGAACTATCTTTGATGATTAGGCAGAACGGTGCATGCACTCCTCTTTGTAGTTTGGCTACAGAAATCATTGAATATTACAAGACACGAGTAGATACAGGCCTGGGCACGAATTGAAAACATAATGGGCTACGTAAAATTAGTGGGATATCGTGCAATGTGTACTGTATAGATATAATCAGTGGACAGTCAGGAAGAAGCAGTAATTCACGTCTCATATATCATCCATAATTGTATGACCTTACCTTCATGCATTGCACAGCATTAGATGGCGCACTTGGTGCTAAATTGCCATGGAACTCCAAGCACCCTCTCCTCCAAAATTCAAAGCGGACTTCAGGTAGATGTACTGAGGTCTCTTCAATCAGCTTATAGAAAATTGCCTCGCCACTGCATTCACCATTGGCCGCCTTGGTGTCCAACATCTTGAGCATTACCTTTGTCCCAGTTGCTGCCACTGTCTGCAACTTTTGGAACATCACTGCCCCTCTAACTTGCTGTAATGCCTGGCACACTCCAATACGCTGTCTCTGTATAATTATTCAATGTTTCAAAGAAGAGCCACAAGATGCTGCATTATAAAAGGATACTGCACTGAACTGAGCAGTCATCTAGAATGTGTATGGATTAGTTAGTAGCCACATAGCAACTACATTAACAGTCAAAGTGACATCACAAATTCTGCATGTCTTCTTTTACTTACACATATCTCCTGGTCTACAATATTAATGTCTTTGATATCTTTCACAAATCCCTGCAGAATCCAGTTAATCATCATCACATTATCTTTTTAATTAGCAAGCTAAATACTCTAACCTTTAACATCTCGATCTCATCATAAGGACTCCCTTCTTCAATGCAGCTTTGCAGAGTCTGCAGACATGATAATTTCTGATTAGCAATTAGCAGCAGTAGCAGGCCAGAGAGATCATACCTGCACAACAGAATCCCATTTAACTTTATTGCTGTTACATTGGAAGGTACTGACTTTTTCCTTTGCTTCTGTCACTAGTTGACATAGTGTCTGACTACACTCTGACTCTGTACAAGAATAGATATTATACATAACCTGATGCCACAACCAATCAATATCTAGAAAGCTTACCTATACATTGAATGCATCTTTTAAGGTGCACTAATTGATCTTGACATTGCAGAATTTGTGCACAGTGTTCCAGTGCCCGCACATCCATCTTGAATTCTGCTACTAGCTCATACAGTTCTTTCAGACCCATGTGTGCCCAGATATTCCGAATTTTGCTAATAAGCTGGACAGCCAAGTGGGACCTTGACAGAACTTCATGCTCTTCAGCACTGTCAAGTGATACATTGCTTGGATCTTTTTCCCAACCTTTTTTACGTTGCAGTCCATAAGTTTTCCCAGCGACATCATGGGCAAGCACGGCTCCTGAGGTGAATCAATAAACATTCAAGTGCTACAATCATTTTGGAATCCAAGCAATTAACACATTCATGACCAGAGATACATTTTCGCTGGCAAAATGTATGATGCTAAAGATGCGTTTTCTTGTCACATAAAACTTGAATTTCATCCAAGCCATAATCAACATAGTGCAAACCCCACAATTCACCAAGAGGGACAAATGTCTAGAACAAGAATTTTGAGCAATGAAAACTGATGGGCGCCACGAACTTGAACTAATTGCTAGCAATTTCCCATGTATGTTCAATGATTCAGATAGATGGGGATGCAGCATTGCTGATGGCCTAAAAGATACATCAGCATGCAATAGACTGTTGTGTTTGCAAGGGTTTCAAGTTTCCAGACCATGCAGCCAGCCATCCCGTGAAATACCCCTACCAAACTTTTAAAAATGCTTTGCTGACTACGTTTTGATCTATATAACATTCTGAATGAGAGTGTACATGTTACTTTGCACCTGGAGGAACATGCAGGCTAAAAGGGCTACCCAGAGTGATAATTCCATGATTCAATTGTTTCTGTTAGGGTAAAGCAGGGGAAAACAGACACATTTCGTTATTGCCACTCTAGCTCTGCACAGTATATAAGGTAAGGAACCCAGAGGTTTAGCTTTCTGTACAATACTAGAGGTGATATTACTCTATCAACCTATAGGACAATCAGATTTGTCCATTTGCAGTCACAACCAACAGGCTGCAGATCGTCTACTTAATACTATTTCTGGTCAAAATGGCAGTTGGGGTAAAACGGAACACTAAGGAACAGGTGGATTCAGCAATCATTTCTGAGTTTTAGGAGCACTACTGTTGAGTTGCTTGCATTCTCAGTTTGTTCAGTGGAAATCAGCAAGTTATGATTGCATCTCAGTACGAATAAAATGCATTTACAAATTTTGCATGAATTACAAATCTTCAACTCCTGGAATAGCTTCCAAGCTGGTAGCTACATCCAAAGTGGTGCTAAGCATCAAATCCATCACAAGCTACCCATTTGCTGACATCATGCAAGTTGTTGCAGGCATCAAAAGCATCATCAATGCTCTGAATCTCTGAAACATATGAAGTAGTGCTCTTACTACATGCAAAAACTTTGCAAATCTGCAAATCAGCGAGTAATATTTCAGTGCCTCGTCTTTGTGAAGATGTACTGAAACGTCGTGTAGTTGCTGCAGTGAAATTTTAGCATGAGCTACAAGTTCCTCAGTAATGATTGTTGCTCTGTATTTCTGTGGTGGTGTGTAGTTAGGCCAAATGCTTTACATGGACGTATTCGCTAAAGGCTAGACCTAAGTACCATGAAATATGAAGTTGATTTATTCCTTGCTTTGAGAGAGTCAATTGAATGTGAGAGTTCTGTTTTACCCTGCAATCCATTCTACTCCACTTCACCCTATTGGCCAACTGACCTCTGTTATATTTGGGGCTGTACCTTGCAGGAAACAGTAAAGTAAGCTTTTTACTACAATGATATTACTTATACCTGTTCTGGAAACACTTGCACTCTTTGTATACATGGTGAAATATGAAGAAAGATGATTCGAGCCTAGCTAACAGAAAGCATCAAGCACGACCAATTTTGCAATGTCTATCAGTGATAACTGGAGCTGTATCTCAAAGAAGAGATTTTCGTTAGGCTTTACATTAGTATTGTATAGACATGAGAGGATAAGTATGGAGGAAGTGTGCTCAAGCATCTTGAGACTGAAGAATAGGAAAGCACCTGGAGTATGTGGGGTCACTGGAGAAATGCTGAAAGCAAGTGGAGGGGTAGTGGTAGAGTGGCTGCACAAGATCATGGACCTGGCATGGAGGAGTGGGAGTGTCCCAATGGACTGGTGAAGGGCGCTGAACGTCCCAATCCACAAGAAAGGAAGCAGAACCCAATGCGAGAATTACCTGGGTATCAGCTTGCTGAGTATACCTGGCAAAGTGTATGCCAGTGTGTTGGAGAAGAGGATGAGGACAATCACCGAAGGGAAAGTGCTGGAAGAGCAGGGGGCATTCCGAAGAGGGAGGAGCTGTGTAGACCAGTTGTTTACTGTCAGGCAGTTAGGAGAAAAGATTATTGAAAAGAACAAGAGGATGCTGATGGTTTGCATGGACTTAGAGAAAGCGTACGACAGGGTAGACAGAGAGTTATTGTGGAGAGTGCTTAGGGCATATGGAGTGAATGGTGAGCTGATAAGAGCAGTGAGGTCACCATATGATGATGGTAGTGCGTGTGTCAGGGTTCAAGGTCAAAAATCAGACTGGTTTGGAGTAGGACAAAGAGTGAGACAGAGATGCACTATGTCACCATGGCTATTTAACATTTTTATGGACAACATTGTGAGGGAGGCAAAACAGAGGTTTGAAGGAGGAGTTGAGATGAAAACAGGCACAATTCAGCTTCTCTAGTTTGCCGATGACCTAATGTTAGTGACAGAAAAAGATGAGGATGCAGAAAGAAATGTGAAGGTGCTGGATGAAGTGATGATGAAATGGAGAATGACAATCAATTGGGGAAAGACAAAGGTAATGGTGGTGAAGAGTGGAGCAGGCACATGGAACATTACAGTAAATGGAGTGGAGATAGAAAATGTGAAGACAATGAAGTATTTAGGAGCCATGTTAGATGAAGAGGGATCATGTGAAGCAGAGGTAGACACAGAATAGGTGCAGCATCCAAAGTGATTGGAGCTATGAGAAAAGAGATAATTGATCGAAGAGAACTGAGCAAGGCAACAAAACTTAGAGTGATCAATGCCACGGTGATGCCAACTCTGTTGTATGCATGTGAGACCTGGACCTTGCTAGAGAGACACAAGAGCAGAATACAAGCCCTTGAAATGAGATGCCTGAGGAGAGTGGAAGGAGTGACTATGTTGGACTAAGTGAGGAATGTTGTTATTAGATCAAGACTGGGACTGGTGGCAGTGGTATCAAGAGTAGAGAACAAGAAGACAAAATGGTTAAAGAAGATGGAAGAAATGACAGATGACAGGATGGTAAAGAAGGTGTATATGGAGAATGTGCCGGGAAAGCGACTGAGGGGAAGACCAAGGGAAAGATGGGCTGATGATCTGAAAGTAAATTGAACAGTTAATTATTGAACTATTTAGTACAGCATGATGTGAACTATTTCTTGCACAGAACTGTTTGAAAATAATTCCAGCGACCTCCAGCATTGGAGATAAAGCTGTGTATGACTTGATTGATTGATTGATTTCCATTAGTATCACTCTATTAACACACATTTATGAACACATTTTGTTTCATGCTGTAGAGGCTCATAGTTGTGTTAAATGACTTCTGGTTCACAAGTTTTTGAGCAATCACACAGTTGATTCAATAAACATAATTGCAGGACGTTTCGACCCAAGGGTCTTTGTCAACTGCTTACAAATGAGGAATGAAGTGAGAGGTGGCTATTTATAACGCTAAAAAGTACAAGTGATGATGTCACAAAAAAGCACGCATGCGAGTTATGTAGTGTTCTAATCTACAAAAACAGGAAGTGGGTATGAGGCCTAGGTGTGTTGAAAACAATAGATCATGGATGGAGGGTGTTATGATGTTGCTTGTATGATTATCTGTATGCTGTTGTATCCTGTTCTGTTAAGTGTTTCTGTATGATTTGTTGCATGGGTTGGCATGATGGTCACATTTAGAACTTTCTGTAATGTACTTATATGGTGTGGATCACGTGCATTAGTGGAGTTCTGTAGTTTAAGCTCTTGGAGATTGTAGGTTGTTTCCCTTGAGTGTTTTTGCTATTGAATTGGCTTGTTCATTGTTCGGTACCCTGATCGGGTTGACGTGAACCAACACCAGCGAACATGATGGGGGGGGGGGGGGGGGGGGGGTACTAATTTTGATCTAATAATGGGTTCCACAGTGAGGAGAGTAGCAGTCCTTTGTCAAGGTTCATGGAACACTTGCTTCTCTTGATTTCAATGGATTCCATTGTTCTCCTTTCCTAGTAGCCTTGCACCGACCTTAAGACCTTAGCTTCTGCCCAATCAATCCTATGCTGGCTCTTTGCCACATGTACCGCAATGCCATTGTTGGGGTCACTCTTCTTCACGACCCGTTTGTGCCATACTTTCAGTGTTCTATTTGACTCCCCCGTGTACACCTGGTCACAGTCGCCACAAGGGATCTGGTACACCACTCCCTTCTTCCGTTCTTCCAGCAGTCATGGCTTCACCTTCATTAGGGTTCGCCTCAGGATGAGTGCAGAAGTGAAGACTGAGCAGATGCCCAGAGGAGCACATATCCTTACCAGCTTCTCATTGAGACCCCGGACGTAGGGGGTTTGCATTATCTTCTGGGGTTCTTCTGTCTGGGAGTTCTCTGTGGGTGCGGGAAGGGGCAGCTCAGGAGGGGCCTGGAGTGTCTTCTTCACAAATTCATGGGGGAACCAATTAGCTTGGAAGATTTCCTCCAGGTGGTGTAGCTCCTCTGGCTTGGTGGAGGGGTCACAGATTCAATGTGCTCAATCCACGCCAGTTATGGTCTTCTGGTGGTGGTGAGAGTTGAAAGAAATGTACCTCTCTGTGTGTGTGGGCTTCCGAAAGACAGATGTAAGTAGGCTTCCTTCCTTCCTTCCTGGTCACTAGGATATCCAGTTCGCATCTACTCTCCTCCTCCATGGTGAATTGGATGTTTGGGTGTTGGTTGTTTAGGTGCTGATGGAACTGGCGTAGTCCCTCCTGCCCTTGTGACCAGATCACGAAGGTATCATCCACATAGCAAACCCACAAGTTTGCATGGTTGGAGTGCTGCTGAGCTGAGTGCCACCTTTTCCAGACTCTCCATGTAGAGATTGACGATGACAGGTGAGAGCGAGGAGCCCATTGCTGTGCCATCCATCCGCTCGTACAAAGAGTCTTGAAATTGGAAGTAGGAGGAATGCAAGCATAGTTCAACAAAATCCACCAGCTGTGGTGCCGGGATGCTGGCTCTCTCAGTCTTGGACTGGTCTCTGGCTAGCTTCCTCTCTGTAACTCTGAGAGCCTCGTCAATGGGCACTTGGGTGAAGAAGTTCTTCACGCCAAAACTTACCATGTGGTCCTGGGGTCCGTGCTTCTCGGATCCTTTCCACGAATGCTGCTGAGTTCTTGACTGTGCATCCATTGTCACCCGTCAATTATAATTAGTATTATTCAGCTCCTGCAAGTTGTGTTGTAGTGCTTCTGCAGTTCTGCCAGCATCGCCAGGTCGTCTGCAAACAAAAACACTTCTGCCTGCCATGTAGACAACCGAACACTACCATGAAAGTTCTTTCTCGCTTCTGTCACTATTTTGTCAATAAAGATGTTAAAGAGCCATGCGGATAGGGGACAGCCCTGCCTTACTCCACTCTTAGCCTGAAACCTTGATGACTCCCTTCCTCCCACTCTCACTCTTGCCCATCTATCTTCATACAAACTCTGGACTGCTACTAATAATCTTCCACTAACACCATAGTCTTTCAGGGCCACCCACAGTTTCTCTCTGCTTACACAATATATCATAAGCTTTCTCTAAATCTACAAACATCACATATGCCACCTTGTCCTTCTTGATCACCTTCTCGATTACCTGCCTCACAACAAAAACTTGATCAATACAGCCTCTACCAGCCCTAAATCCACCCTGTTCATCCATCACTAGAGCATCAGTCAATACCTTCAACCTATCACTGACAATCCTAGCATAAATCTTCCTTACCATACTTAATAAGCTTATTTTTCTGCAATTGCCACACTCTGCCTATCTTATGAATAGATATTGTTATAGCCTCCCTTCACTCTTGAGGAGTCCTTTCACTTTTCCAGCCACATCCAACGCCTCTTTCAACTGTGTACCATTGTACCCTTGTCTAGCCTCCAGCCTTCACCATCTCTACCTGAATACCACATACACCACCTGCTTTTCCACTTTTCATCTTCCTCACTGCCCTCTTCACTTCCTCTACATTGATCTCTCCCTCTTCACCCTGTAACTCCCTTCCCTCCACTCCAACCTCTTCTCCACTTCCTGCATTACCATTGAGGAGGTTATCAAAATGCTCCCTCCATCTGCTCAGTGCCTCCAGAACTTAACTCTCTATTTAGACCCCTAATGTGTGTGGTTGTCACTCTCTCTTTAGCCTTCGCCGTTGATCAGAACCTCTTCTGCATTCCCGTGGCATCCTTCTCCATTTCCTTTCCCAGCCTTATCCACTCCTCATTCTTGGCCTTGCTCACTCTGCCTTGTGCCTCCTTCTTGGCTTCATTGTAGGCTAGCTTTGCTTCCTCAGACTATTGACACAGCAATATTTGTATGCTACTCTTTAGGGGCTGCCACACCCTATATTGTTTTCAAATTGGCATTTTCGTATGGCTTCATGTTACGGAAAGATATATATATATATAATACGTGAACCTATGGTTGTACGTCAGTGCTTACATTTATTTTGAATGTATTGGGCGAAGTATTGGGTATAGGGAATTCATACTGTCGGCCATTTTATTCAACCGGAAGTGGATCGTGTGCGAGAGCAAGGGACTTAGAAAATCGGCTTCTAAACGACGTTCTCTTCCACCTCTGATCCTGGAAAAGATTCCTACAGCACTTGTGGTCAACGGGCAAAGAGACAGCGCTGAACAGGTCATCGACTTCGCTCCGCGCCTTCTTCGATAATGGCCACGCCCGCCTCGGAGGACTTCACTCCGCCGCCTGGAACACATGACAGGAGTAACTTAGAAACTGGTGAGCGCCATGATATGTACACGCTAACATTCTTCAACCGTTTCTAGCATTGAAAAGCTTAGCTCGCACAGTTGCCCTTCTAAATGCTATTCAGAACCTGGTGTACTGCTCTGTAGCAAACTACGTACGTAGCTTTTGCTATCACAGAACACTAGCTACTCTCGCAACTGTGGGTTCCTTGGTACATTATGTTTCTATAAATGCTCACTGTAAATGCATGTGCTGTAAGCAGTCATGTGTCTGTCTTTGCTGGAGATTTCTTTGTGCATGTGTGTTGTGTGTGTGTGTGTGTGTGTGTGTGTGTGTGTGTGTGTGTGTGTGTGTGTGTGTGTATGCGGTGTATGCGGTGTGTGGTGTGCAGTGTGTGTGTGTATGTGGTGTGTGTGTGTGGTGTGTGCAGTGTGTGTGTGTGGTGTTCGCACGTGAGTTATGGCTATGTGAACAATGCGGTTCCTGCGCACGGCCGATTTTGGCCTTCATATTTTCGCTTATATCTCCTACAAGTGCAGCTAGATCAGAACTGGACAAGTACTGCGGAAGAGACAAAGAACCCCTCTGTAACTCTGTGCATGACTTCTGTTAATAGAGCTCTATTACAGCGAGTTATATCGACGATAGCGAAGGCACTAAAATGGAGGTAAATGCCATTGCCACATTGAAAGGAAAGTCTCAGACCAAAGACAACGGTATCATTCGATGCGCATTTGTGCTATCTAACTTTTCCATGTGGGCAAAGTTGTTAAACCATTTCACTGTGAAGCTATGATGAGAAAACTGCGGCTACTCGATGGTTAGGAATGTTTAGGGTCATGTAACTCTAGATAGGAACCTTGTGCAGTACTTGCCCACATGAAGAAGCTAGAGAATTCAGTTGACTAACCATGTTTATCTTCATCCCACAAAAAAACCTCTCGACGACTGTGTAACAGCCGTTTAGTGGAAGCAATGGTGAAATAGCCACTTTGGTAGGCGTATCACGTGACAATATCGTGACTTCCTGCTGAAACGTCATAATTCGTTCGAACAAGCCCGCGAAAATGACCACGTAACCTTCTTCACACCGTGCACGGACGTCTTGTTGCAACGAAAAACGCTTTTCTTCGTAACTGCTTCAGACAGACAGGACGAATTCTGCATTTCTGTTCAATCCAGCTCTCAAATCACGCGCACATCACGCACAGTCACATGCGTAGATATGGTAACATAGAAGAATGTGATTAACCACGGTTCACCCTATGTAAACAGTGTTTGCCATAACCCACATGCGTTTGTGTTTGTGCATGTGTGTGTCTCATGTGTTTGGTGACAGTGGTGTGTGTGTGTGTGTGTGTTGGCTGAGGTCACTGAGGCGTATGACACAATGTCATGTTTACCTATTGTGAGTGACAGAGCTGCGACCAAAGGGAGCTAGTATTTCGAGTTGGGGCAGCAGCCCCACGAGTTTTAACTCGAAGTACTTGTTTGCCCTAACGGCATCTTGTGCCTGCCTACTCCACCAAGCCATTCTACGTTCCCTTTACTCTTTCTCAACATTCCACAGCTGATCTCAAGATCCATCTTTAAGCTCTGCGTCATATTCTCTAAGCTCTGTATCCACCCTATACCTATTTCTTAGCCTAGCCTCACCTCACTTCCTTAATTATAATCATTAACTTCTTAACCATAATGCTACCCCCTCCTGATCTGCATTCTCTAGGCGTCTCTCTCTTCATCTTAACCCATTAGTGCTGAAGTTTAAAATTCGCGCTGTGCACCTAGTGCCGAAATTAAAATGGCGACGCACGTGAGCAATTCGGTGTGCCACGTCTTTGAACTTTATTCGCACCCAAGACGGTAGGAAGAAGAGCGCCCTATTGCCAATGTCAGGCAGACAGAAGGGACATCTTGTACAACTTCAAGACTCCTGCTCCTCCTGGTTTAGTCACTGCGTCGTGTAATAAACTGACCTTCACCGTTGCGTACTGGGTGCAAACTTTGGCGCTCGAGTGAGGGCCTTGGACGCAACTAAGGGACGGGACAACGCGACTGTTCAAAGCTTCGGGACTGCTATCTATCCTTCGAAAGTGGTGTGTCCTTGCAAGGCTTGTAGCGAGAAATAAACAAAGCTTAATGTGCGCTTTCAGTTATGATGCTTACGGGTGTCATTCGGCACTAATGGATTAAGCTTGATGACCATCAACAACAGGTAGTGATCACTACCTATCTCTGCCCCTCTTACCACTTTCACTTCCTCCAGTTGGCCTTTCATCACTCTCCTTGCCAAGAAACCCGGAGGTCTTTGTCAATTGCGTACATCCTGTACGCAGTTGACAAAGACCTCCGGGTCGAAACGTCCTGCATTTGATTTATCATTATCAGTTGTGTCTTGCTCAAGAATCGCATATCAGTGAATCCTTAATTTACCACATCTTCACAATAGGCTGTAGGCCTGATGTACACACGGTCCTTGATTTTTCTCTCTCTCCACCTACTGGCCCTGTCCACTACTGTCACTACATTCTAGTCCATCCTGTGGCCTGTCTTCATGCAGTGGACCCTCATCTTCAGTGGTCACCCTGTCTCTTTGACATAGACTTCCTCACACTGTGCACGTAGGATCTGGTACACCACTCCTATGTCCACATGCTTCTGTCGTCCACTCTTGCGAGTAGACTCCTCAAGATCCTCCTCTGCTAGAACACAGGGTGTACTCTGAGCTTCTTGCAGATGTTCCCAGCTTGCTTGAGGTCCCTCTCACATTTGGTAGCACCCACAGGGTCTTCCTCCCTGCATGTATGGCTCAACTCCTTGTTGCATCTCCTTCTGTTCCCTTCTTAGCTTCATTGCACCTGTGATGGGACCCTCTTGGGTTTCCGTTCTTGTGAAAGGTCATTCTTATAGGTGTTCCACTTCAGCTTCCAAGTCTTCTGTCTCACAAATCCTTATGGCTCTGCTTCTCAAGCACTGGATCACCCCGCGTTTAACTCTGTCATAGTGGCTAGATGCGAAATGGACGTAATGATCAGTGTGAGTCTTCTTCCTGCAGACTGATGCTAAAAGTCTGTCATCACATCTTGTTACCACTACATTCAATTAATAAATGAAGCTTTCTGTCCTCCTCCTGTTCCACTGTGAACTGGATGCTGGGCCTGATTGAGTTTAAATGCTCAGAGAATTCCAGCAGCTTGTCCCTTCATTCTTTCCAAACGACAAAGGTGTCATGGACATAATGGAGTCATGCGGCTGGCTTGAACTCAGCTAATTCCAAGGCCAATTCTTTAAAGTGCTTTATGTAGATGTTTGCCACAACTAGCAACTATGGGTTGCCCATGGCTGCACCTTCCTTCTGCTCATAGAATATACCTCTCCATATAAAATGTGGGGACGCTAAACACAGGTGTAGCAGTCTATTAAAATACTCCACAGAGAGAGTCGTTCTCCTGTCTTCAGCTTCTTGACTCTCTAGTCTTCAGCCAATCATGTTCAACACTTTTGCAATAGGAACTTTGGTGGAAAGTGAAGGCTAGGCACGTTAAAAACTTCACTAGGTTCCATGTTGTGGAGTCAATGTTGGGTACTAAGGGTCTCAGAGGTACCTCTGGCTAGTGTATCTTGGGTATACCAAACGGCTGAGGTGCTTTCCTGAGTTTAGTACGCCTGACAAGCCCGTGATAGGCAAAATGTTGTATTGAATTGACCAGTGTTTCGTGGTGTGCTTAATCGTCCAAAGAAGGATCAAGCTACTATTTATTTGTTGTTGCTAGGTGGTTGCTATATTTATTGGGTGTCTATATAACTGCTTCTTGCTGTGCAAGGCGATTACATCTAATTTGTGGTGTGTATATCTGATTTTGGCATGCACATTTAATTGGATATGACAATTATATCTGATAATTGGTATATATATCTAATTTTCGTTGAGCATATCTAATTGAACAAGGTGATTATATCTGATTATAGTGCACCATTCACTCACATGCAAACACATCTTCACATGTGGGACATGTCCTATGTAAACAATACGGCTTCCACCGCGGCCGATTTTGACCTTCGTATTTTAGCTTATATCTCCTACAGGGGCAGCTGGATCAGAACAAGATAAGTACCACAGTAGAGGCAAGGAACCCCTTCGTAACGCTGTGCATGACTTTTGTTAATAGAGCTATACTAGAGCAAGTTATAGCGACGATAGCGAAGGCACCAAAATAGTGGTAAATGCCGTTGCCGTATTGAAGGGAAAGTCTCAGACTAAAGAGAATGGCATCATTCGATGTGCATTTGTGCTATCTAACTTTTCCATGTGGGCAAAGTTGTTAAACCATTCCACTGTGAAGCTATGATAAGAAAACTGCGACTACTTGCTGGTTAGAAACATTTAGGATCACGTAACTCTAGATAGGAACCTTGCGTAACATTTGCCCACATGGAGAAGCTAGAGAATTCAGTTGACTAACCATTTCTATCTTTATCCCACGAAAAAACCTTCTCGACGGCTACGGCACGGCCGTTTAGTGACAGCAACGGTGAAATATCTATTTTGCTGGGCGTATCACGTGACAATATCGTGACTTCCTGCTAAAACGTCATAATTCGTTGGAATGAAGCCCTCCAAAATGACCGCGCACCTTCTTCAAGCAGCGCGCGGACGTCTTGCTGCAACGAAGAACGCTTCCCTTCGTAAATGCTACAGACAGGAAGGACCAATTCTGCACTTTTGCTCAATCCAGATGCTCAAATCACACGCACATCACGCCCAGTCACATGCGTAGCCATGGCAACACAGGAATCTGACACCCTTAGGTGTTATATAAACTGAGTTCGGCCTATGTAAACAAATCGGACATGTCCCACAAGCGTTGGTAGCACTGTCATATATGTGCAGGGTAGGTTGCATGGAACATATGTCATTCCAACCATCATCAACACTCTACACTACTCAACCATTTAATATAGCTGGGCAGGGTTCTTTCTAGGATGCAAATTTTGGGGAGGAAGACAGTTTTGATATAGGGAGAGCATAAGAGCTAGGGGTCCCCCAGGAAAATTTAGGATTTTTATTGTCTGAGTTTATTCTGACATGATCTGAGAGGCAAAATGACATTTCTGGAATCATTTTTATGCACTAATCTTGTCAGCTCTTGTGTGAATGACATGTAACAAAATTTCTCTACTCATTGATTTAGTGTTAGCTATACTGGCAGCCAGGTGAGTTCATCTATGAAAAATTTAAACTGCAACTGGGCAATTTTGGGGGGGAGAAGTGGAAGGTTTAGGGGAAAAGCCCCCCCCCCCCCAAAGCCACCCCCAGTAGATTTAACCCTGCTGGGTTTAGAATATCTATAGTGCCGCTGTAGTTTCAGCCTTGGAGAAGGGTGCTAAAAGCTTTATCTTACTGGAAGCACTCAGAGAACTGCTTACTGCCATTCTACCATACTGCTGCTGTCAAAGCTTTGTGCACCAAAGTTGGCTGATTCTTCTGCACTAGAAGCTAGCGAGAAGACCGACAGGTATCCTTGGTAGCTAGCTACCAAATGGATATAGAGACTCAGATTACAGTCAACTCCACTGCAGATGACCTCTGATCCATTGTGCTGTCCCACCGTCAATTCCACTGCGCCAGATTGGCTCCCTTTGCCTCCAGTGCAGCCAGCTTAGTCTCGTTGGTGCCTCTAATTGTACTGCAGGAGATGGACAAGACATCTCCTTTGTAGAGGAACGGGTTTCCTGAAAGGTAGCGTAGGGATGTTTTTGCCTCGTTCACTTGGCTCCAGGTTAGTTCTCTCCTAAAGAACAATAATGCTGCACTGGATTCGCCCGTGTTTACCTAACGATTTCCTTATTTGGCAAGAAAACAATTAACATTCAGCGACGCTTCCCTTATATGGCAAATAAATCATGTATGACACCCCCACTTCACCCTGAAGAAGAACAGAGCATCTGGTCGAAATGTCAGCAAGGTTTTCAACCCTGTTGTGAAGCTGGTTTTGGAGAACCAACCCTTTCTGATGCCTGAGCCAGCTGTGAAGCCCTCACTTCGAACAAAGGGAATCGTGGGCAAATGTTAATTGGTTTCTTGCCAAGTAAGGAAAGCATTAGGGGAGCACGGGCGAATCCAATGCATTTTCATTCTTTAGGAGAGCTAGCTAGCGAGGAGCCAAGCGAGTCAGGCAGAAACATCTGTACGCTACACCTCTGGAAACCTCTTCCTCTATGGAGGAGACGTCTTGCCCCGCTCCTGCAACGCAATTGGAGGCGCCAACAAGACTTGGCTGGTGAATCATGTGTCAGCGGAAGGTGCGCCCAGACGGCATTGGAGGCGAAGGGAGCCAAGCTGGCTCAGATGAATCTGACGATGGGACAGCACGATGAATCGGTGATCAGCTGCAGTGAAATTGGCCGTGATCAGAGTCTCTATGTTCGTTCGGTAGCTAGCTAGCTACCTGAGATGTCTTTCCGGCCGGGTCCTCTCGTGCGGAAGAATCGGCCACCATCAACACACAAATTTTGACAGCTGTAGTATGGTAGAACGGCAGTAATCAGTTTGCTTAGTGCTTCCAATAGGATGAAGCTTTTTGCGGCCTTTTCCATGACTGAAACTACAGTGGCACCATAGATATTCAAAACCCAACCATATTAATGGTTGGGTAGTGTGGAATTAATGTATGCTTCATTGAACTGTTCTTGTGTTTGATCTGAATGCAAGCACTTGCATGTGAAGTGTTGTTGCTATTGATTGAATCACACTGAACCCACTTAAATATTTTCGTGAACCCGATTAGATATTCTTGCTCTCCAATAAGATATAATTGCTGTCTGATAACAAATTGTCACCTCTCACTGCAAGTAGCACTTTTATAGTCACTCAATAAACATAGCAACCACCTAGCAACGGCAAATAATGTATACAGTGCAAGTTACAATATACACCACTAATCTACTAAAGTACATAATATAATATAAATAAATTACTAACTCCCGGGGGGTTGGCAGCCCTCATGAACATGTGCAAGGTATGGCTTTGAAGTATGGGAGATTTTAAGACTTTAAAATGAGACGGAATTTTTAATTAAGTCTTCATTCTTCTACAAGCAGCCTGCAAAATGCTAATATAAATGCACATAGGAGGACACTTAATGTATGGCACATCTATATTGAGGCATAGTGGTATTTTGTATATGGGTTCGTTGAGATGTGAAACTTGGGGGACACATCCAAGTGGTCCACCTTCCTATGTTATTAGCAGGATTTCTTAATTAGTCTCAAAATGGCCGACATATGTGAAGTGTATGATATATTCAACCAGCCAAGCCTGCTCAGTCATGACACTTGGTGGACCTAGCCAGATAATCCAACTGTTCATGTCATTATCAGGATTTCTTAATTAGACGCAAAATGGCTGAGAAAAGTGAGGTTCATTATTAGCAGGAATGCTAAATTAGTCACAAAATGGAGGCGATGTTTTGAACAATCACATTTTGACACCAATTTGTAGGCATTTGCTGCTATGCTGGAGCAGAGCAGCACCAACATGTACACTTGCTCACAACTATCCAGCCACAATATCCAGCTACTATACCACCAAGTAATAGTTAAATGCTGACCAAGAGGTGTCTCTGAGATTTAGAGAACAATGCACGAGGGCGCAAAGCGCCCGAGTGCCGAGTGGTCTAAATCTTTAGAGACACCGACGTCGAATTAGAATACAGCTAGACGAAATAGACCACGGCGCAAAACAACACCCAGGGTGTCTACGACGTTTAGAAGCATCGTTTAGACGCACATTAGCATGGCAACGGGATCTATTAGATAAATACAACCACCATCACCACCACCACAGTGGAAGTTGCAATGAGTAGTATTTTATGTGCTACAGCTGCAAGAAAACAGACCGCCACATCAGGCGCTGCTACCACATACTACTACCACCACCACACAGTGCAAGTTACAATCTACGGCCACCACATGCATTCCTAGATGAAAATGAACATGATTGCCATTGAATTTACTTCCCATGCACCCTCAATTCAATGGCATGCCCTTAGGCAAGCTTACAATTGCTTGCTGCAGCGTGCACTCCAATGGCAGCGGTGCAGGTTCTGACCGGCTGTAACTTGCGCTGGTGGTCTTTTTCTTCAGCCATTGAGCGCATTTACTTTCTGGCACATGTGGTGGTGCGAATGGTGCATACATGTGCTGGCCCGGCGCCACTGTAACTTGCACTGGTGGTCTTTTTCTATGATCAACTGGCGCAGATACTCTACTGGCACAGGTGGTGGTGGCTGCAATATTGTAACTTGCACTGTGTGGTGGTGGTGGCGGTGGTGTTTTTACTAGAGCAATGGCGCATATCCTGAACACATGCATTGTAACTTGCACCATGTGGTGGTGGTGGCGGTCATAATATAATGTTTGGGGACTTTGAGCACTTTGTGGCACAGACTATTGGAAAGATGGCAAAATTAAGGAAAATTTGATGATTTTAAATATGTGGCAGGCGCATGTAGAAACGACGAATTATTCCGGATCTGAAATTCCTCACAGAAAGTCGGCAAACATTGTCGGTATATTTCCATTTGTAACTCAGAAGCTATTAGTCTGATCACATTGAAACATGGTCACTTTGTGCACCGAGGTGTGTTTTGCTGCCGACGTTGGAACCGCCAAAAACGTCCTTCGTATGAGCAAAAGTTCACTCACAATCAAGTACAACAAAAATGAGTATCTTTCAACAGCAGCACTGCCTACTTTGGAAGCACTTACGGGGCATGTAAGTTGTACAACTGCCTCGCTGGCGCAAGCAAGGCTGTTATCCATACTGATACTGATGTACTTACAGAGGAGATCGAACTGCAGCCGCGCCAAAAAAATGGGCACTGTTGGAAGAAGACTACCTGATCTCTACACAGGAGATGGCTGTAGATTTGTGACTGCCAGTGTGCAGAATGGATAAAGAGACAAGAGCATTGGCAGGTACTGTTTGTTGCTGATTGCCGGCTGTTATCGTTCTTGCTGCTATTCTGGGCAGACTGTGTACGTACAGACCTTGCGAAGTTCTCATTGCAGCTGCTTTGTCATCTTCTCAGTGTCCGCCCGGCCAATATCGCTAGATTTCACGAGCGTCTTCGTCGTTGGGCACCAGGTTGGCCTCAGTACCTGTTATCCTAGTGCAGCAGAAAGGCCTACACGAGCAGCAAGTTAAACTTTGGCTGGCACAGTCTCTGCCAGAGCATATGCACGGCACTGCATCGAAACAGCACAACCAGAACTTCGTAAGGAAATAGATAAAGCCAGTATACATTCAAAATAATGTGCAAGAGCAGCAAGATCGAAGGAACAGCCAAAACATAGTGTAGCACTTCCACTCTTTGAAAACTATACACTCTAGTATATTCATTTGTACGCGGTATAACGTATATTGATAATAGCTGTCCTATTGCACAATACATTATTTATATGTATTGCAATGTATCACCGTAATCCTTAATATATTTAATCTTTTCTAGTCTGTGCATTCGTTCATTCGTTCATTTGCTTGTGTGTGGCATTTAAAACGGGCATTTGATTGGATGACGCAATGACATAAACGCAAACATGGCCGCCCTGGCAGTGCACATGTGCCTGGAACCCAGCTGTCTCTTAGACACTCTTCGCGCATCAGGTTGGGTCTCCAAGGCATGACGCACACTTGCGCAGAAGCTTACTGTTATTATCTGGTGCAAGGGAGCTGCTCTGGTTATCAGTAAATGGGTATTTTTGTTTCGCTGTTTGGGTACTTTACCTCAGCGTTTTGGGCTGCTGAAAGCCCTCTCTCTATCAATAAGTAAGCTATTAGGCAGAAGGCTTGCTTCGCTTTGGCACTGGTGTATTGGCTAAGGAAAGACATGACCAAGCAATACTTCTGACATGGTGTAGGTGTAGCTATATGTAGCTGTATGTGCATGCAAGTGCATGACAATGCACGCAAGATCAGCACTATACCCAGGCAGTGTCACCCAGCTGCAATCACCCAAATGGTGATGGATGGCCTGCGTTGTCCACTGGGCGACGCGACGCAGAGCGAGTGCGGCCGAAGGCCGCACTTGCTCGTATAAATTATGTATTCCAAAGTGGCTGTTTTGTCCAAAATACATATTGACAAGAAACGTCGCAAATCGTCACGTAGAAGTACAAGATGATCTTGAAACATGGTGGACAGTTAGATGTAGGTGTGATCCTTCGGAAAATGTAAAAAAGTGAATTTTGCCATGATATGCCTAATTAATCGTTGTTAACTGTGCCTGCCACATGACAGAAAGGCCCCCTTGAAGCGGCTGGCAGGAAAAAAGGGCCACCATGCATGCTTCTCTTTGGCACCCATTGCCAGGAACTGTGTGCAAGCGCCAAGGGCGCCTCGGAATTTGATGGTTACGTGAGCTTGAGAGGGTTTCCAGATAATTCTGAGTGCCTACTGCGCGAAGACAGCGAGACAATGGGTACTAGGAAGACACACAGCCTCTGTGGAGGCAGAGCCTTGAGAAAGTGTTCCGAAAAACACTTTGATGTTGTGTCACTTTTCACTAACATTCCTGTGCAACTTGCAACGGAGGTGGCACAGCACAGACTCAAGGATGATGTGAGCCTCAAGGACTGCACAGGTCTTGACGTGAAGGAGGTGATGAGACTCTTGGAGTTCTGCATGTCGGCCACATACCTTTTCTTTCGTGGAGGCATGTACCAACAGACCTTCAGGACTGCAATGGGGTCCCCTGTCTCAGTAACATTTGCCAACCTAGTCACGGAGGATGTTGAGGAAAGAGAGCTGGCCACCACAGACATCCCCTTGAGGTTCTGGAAACGTTACGCTGATGACATGTGCACAGCACTCCCTGCCTCACTAGTTCAGGAGTTCTTAGACCACCTCAATGGAGTGGAACCCAGCATACAGTTCACAGTTGAGGTGGAGTCAGACGGCAAGCTCCCATTTTTGGATGTGCTACTTCAGCGGGATCCAGACGGCTCCATTTCAACAACTGTGTTCAGGAAAACCACCCACATGGACCGCTACCTCGACTTCATGTCCCACCATCCACTGGCCCACAAGCTTGCAGTGGTCAAGACATTGCACAGCAGGGCAGTAGCAATCTGCTCAGACGTGACTGCCAAGGACCAAGAGACAGGCCCTCATTAGTAATGGCTACCCCAGGGGGTCATTCAGCACCATGCGACACCAGCCCGCAAGAGACCCACAGATGACCAGTCTCAAGGCCCGGTGGTCACCCTCCCTTACGTACAAGGTCTGTCTGAGGCGGTGCGGCGGGTCCTCACTCCACTAGGAGTGAGGGTCTCCTGTTGCCCGAACACCACCCTCAGACAGCTACTGGTGAGACCGAAGGATCGCATCCCTACGGAAGAGCTGGCAGAAGTGGTGTATGAGGTTCCATGTGCTGAGTGCAGAGCCACTTATGTAGGTCAGACAAGCAGATGTCTGGGAAAGCGAATGAAAGAACATCAGAAAGCTGTGGAATCTGGAGATTGTGCAAACTCGGCACTGGCCCAGCACGCGTGGAGCCACCACCACCCCATTGACTGGGAGAATGTTAGAGTGCTGGAGCAGGAACCCCGTCTGCACCATAGGCTTACCTTAGAATCAATTCACATCAGGTCTCACCCTAACACATTGAACAGAAATAGTGGCACGTTGTCCTCAGCCTATAACTCATTATTTTGTTTGACATCTCGACTGTATCCTGTATGCCATTATTTTGTTAGACATCCCGACTGTATCCTGTATGCCATCCAACTTACTCATCACCTGTCATCTCACCTACTGTCGTTTACCGCCATCCCCACATTGTAGCCTATATAAGCGAGTTACCTTCTGTTGTTGTACCTGCCACTGATGAAGACAACCGAATGGTTGTCGAAATGTTTGGCAACTATTTCAAGATTTTGGCTAGTGAAGTTCAGTAATAGATTTTAGCATGTCTACCCCTAGCCACAAAGGATTCTTTTCATATGCATAGCTAGCTATTGACACCACACAGAGTTCCAATGTGTGTGCACCTTGCATTTCTTCACTAACCCACTAGCACATCCACCACTGAAGGCAAGCTTTCTTACAAGTGCTACATCACCACCACTGACTTCCACCTTCACATTTGGTAAGACAAATGGTGATAGGGTATTTGTACACAATCCTGCCAAATGCAAGCTAGCGCGCAAGTGCACAACTGCCAGCACTGACTGCCACATACAAATACATGTACAGCCAAGATCACCATACAACTATAATGTGCAGTGCAAGTTGCCAAGGGTAACCACCCCGAGTGCAGGTAGAGTGTTTATATATGCATACATAAGGACCAAGACCACCAGTGCAAGTTGACAAGGGTAACCACCCCAAGTACAGGTAGACTGTTTGTGCTATATATACACCACCACCACCACCACCACCACCACCACCACCACACAGTGCAAGTTGCAATCTGCACATGCAGTATATGCACCACTGCTTATATGAACAAGGCCAGCAGTGCAAGTTGCCGAGAGGAATCACCCCGAGTGCAAGTAGAGCGTTTGCATTAGTTGATGGAAGGAAAATACCACCAGCGCAAGTTGCTGAAGGTCAGGGGGACCGAGCACCAGCATCGATTGGCATGCAATGGGGGACCACTATGAATGCAAGTACAATGTTGGTGCTACGGACGTGGGACATGTCCAAATGTAAACAATATCACAGGGTAGTTATAACATGAAACCTCTACTTTGGGTGAAAGGTGTAGATAACCACTAAATTTTGAGGGAGAAAGTATGTGATGTCATCAGTGACATCACCAGTGATGTCATATGATGTCATCATGTACATACACCAACCTCACACAATCACTAGTCTCGCGTAGCCAGACCGCTTCTCCCCTCCATTTTATATTATGACATCATCGGTCGGGGAGAAGGGTCTGGTACATTGCCTATGCGCCGCTTGTGCAGAGACCCCCAGAACTAGGGGGTGATACTTGCATTCTATGCCCACGCGTTACCAGGCAACCGCCCACCCACAACTACCGGCGTTGCACAAGCTGTGGCACTGAAGGCCATAATTCACTCAGTGCTGAGTTTTTAGCCTTCGCAGTTTGAGCAATTTCGCTAGGCAAAGCCTTTTCATAGCAGACTGCTACACGCCGATCGAGTCGTGGCCTTCATTACCACAGCTGGCGAAACACCGGTAGTTGTGGGCGGGCGGTTGCTTGGTAACGCGTAGGTGTAGAATGCAATTATAACCCCCTAGTTCCAGGGGGTTTCTGCACAAGCGGCGCATAGGCAATGTACCAGACCCTTTCCCCTGGAAAGCGGTCTGGCTACGTGAGACTACAATCACAGAAGCAGCAGAGCTACCCACATTCACCCTTTACAGTAGCAGTATTACAGGAAAGGATGGGACGAAGACCAGCACTCAGTTAGAGTGCTTATACACAGACCAGCACTTCACTAGAGTGCTTACACAGCAGACGAGCACTTGGCTACAGTGCTCACACAACGGTCTTTGCCTAATGACGTTATTCTCTGTATTCCAGTATTTATCTACAGCAATAATCGAGTTGGTACTGAGTACGTGTGAAGTGAGACAGCGTATGAAATGAGAAAAAGGTTGTAGAGTGACGCAGCGCGTCGACTGAGACTGTGTGTTGAGTTACATATGAAGCGTGTAGAGTGAGACAGCATGTGGATCGAGAGAGGCCGCACGCAGACTGAGGCTGCGTGTGGAGTTAGGCAGCGCGTGGAGTGAGACAGAGCGTGAAGAGAGGCGGCGCGCAGACTGAGGTTGCGTGTGGAGTTAGGGAGTGCATGGAGAGGGGCCGCGCACGGACTGAGGCTGCGTGTAGAGTTAGGCAGCGCGTGGAGTGAGACAGAGCGTGGATTGAGGCTGTGTGATGAGTTAGGTAGTGTGTAGTGCGGCACACACGGATGCACCCCAATGTACCTTTACTAAATCATACTCTACCAGCTGTGTGGGCCTGACAACAATAACAGATACTGTCCTCAATCTGCAATTTAGTTGACAAGCCGTGTCCTGACATGCCTTTAACACATTGCTATTCGATAACGTATAGTGACGTTTGGTGACATCATCACAATGGCCGGCTTGTTGCTCAGAGAATTTTGTATAAAAAGAACGGCATAGCTAGAGCTCCTTCTCGGTGGATGTGCTGTGCATCATTGTGTTTAGTAGGAAACGTACCTTCATATTTGACTGAGAACAAAAGTGTACCATGGCCTGTTTCAGAGAAAATTGCATTTGAACGTGTGAATTGTGGCAACATTTCTACCGAAAAGGTATTTTTCTTTATTTTCTCTGCAAACAAACACATATATCCCCAGTTCTCAGTCGATTCTGACGCATGTGGGTTATGGCACCTATGTAAACAATGTGGCTTCGCGCGGCCAATTTTTGACCTTCGTATTCTCCTTTCTTTCTCCTAGAGTTAAGACCAGAACAAGCTAAGCTATACAGGAAACTGTAGCTGCATTATAGTACTTCACGTTTGTGTAACAATTATTTCAGTGACAGTTTCCTAGACGGAGAATCGCGGCCGGGACAGTACATCTAAAAACGCACTCAATCGCTGTGTGGGAGTCGGTGGAGAGACTGAGAGCGGATTAGAGGGCATAGAACAGTACGCAGTCACATGATCTAACTTTTCATGTGTCCGCAGTTGAAAAACGAATCCATTGGAGAGTTATGTTGGGAAAACCACTTTCCTTCTTCGCGGTCGAAGCTTTCGCACATAATAACTCGCGATAGAAAACTGGTATCAAAAGCGGACACATAGAAAAGTTAGAAAACATCTTTACCATCACACCTCTACCTTCGTTGTGAAACATTCGGCTGTTCTGAGGTCCCACATGGCAGTTTACTGAAGAAACCCATTTTGCCTCCTCCAACAGCTAGAGTCACATGACACTCTCGTGACTTCCTGTCTCAGTGGGTAGGCGTAACATACGTCAACGAAATGGCGACCGTGGGATACTCAACTTACCATGATGTCTTGCGCCGCGCGTGGCCTACTTCGTTTTCTATATATACAAGAAATGGACTCCTGCTTACCTGCTCCGGTATCTAACTTGTCATTTCGCCTCTACGTCTTGTACCAGATGTGACATTCCTAGACGATGGCGTGACGTAATCAATTGAGGCAGCCCTGGCACGCGCACATCACGCGGTATCACATGCGTAACTAGGGTAACGTAGAAGAATGCGCTGAAACCGCACGGTCCAAGCTTGTGTAAACAAAGCTGCCATAACCCACATGCGGAAGCTTTACATTCCCCTACACCTAACCAGCTCAACTACGTGTGTCCCACGTGTCACCTAGATAAGCTGGTTTTGCTCTGAACGTCGGCGAGTATACCATTTTCAACACTATCAAACATCGTCATCCCAGCTTTTGCCGGTGCGCCGATTAACTTTTCTGATAAAGCTAAGATCATGCTCTATTATCCTGCCAATCTTTATTCATAGAGTCATTCAAAGAGCAAAATTACAACATTTGAAAAAGGTGCAAATTTAGCTGCTATATTAGTGGTTTCATGTTACAACTACCTTGCAATGGCTTCCATGCGACAGATTTTGACCATCTGTATTCCCTTCCCTTTTTCTGCCAGATTGGGCCCAAATTGTGCAAACTTGGCATCAATCTGAACCCCTATCCTTGTGCTACAAACGTGTGCTTACAAATAGTGAATAATCGTTCTCGATCCTGAGATATAGCGCCATTAGTGACCACGGTAAAATAGCACAAATCGTTGGTGTGGCAAGTGAGAAAGAGACTGAATTAGAAATGGAGGGTATGGGCCAATATCAATCACTCTAATTTTTTCATGTGAGCACTTTTCCTAACTTAATCCACCGCAAAGTTACATTAATAAATGTGACTTTTTTCTCGCCCTCCAAAAGTTGCGCACCTTTTAACTCATCACAGAAGTATCTGATCGAAAGCGCTCACATGGAAAAGTTAGATCTTTTGCTTGCCTTTCGAAATTGATCTTCACCGTGTGTCAGTGCCACAAGCTCACTTGCCACACGAAGATTTGCTGAGAAGAGTCGTTGCCAGCTTCACAGGCAGCCATTGACTCGTGACTTTCCCGTGACACCCTGTTAAAATGACATAACAGCTGGAGTGGAGCTTTGGGAAATGACTGCGTAATCATCTTAAAGCCGCGCTCCAATGTCTGGCTGCAGACAGGAATGATTGGCTTCACGATTGAAGCAGATTTGTGTGACGAGTCCCGCCATGTTGTACAATACATCTTACAAATCATGCGCACATCACACGTCGTCACATGCATAACCACAGTAATGTCGAAGAATGTGATAAAACCGCACGGTTCACGCTAAGATAAACAAACTGAGCTAGCAGCGGACATGTACCACATGCGTAGTTGAACGGCACAAGTTGGAGTAGGATGCAGCAACAGCTTTGCAACTTGCACTTGGGCACTATGTGAACTGTGTTCTGCCCAAGTGCAAGTTGCATACCTGTTGCTGCATCCTGCTCCAACTTGTGCTATTCGACTAGCACCAACACTGTACTTGCATTCATAGTGGTCCCCCACTGCATGCTAATCAATGCTGGTGCCCATCTCCCTGACCTTCAGCAAGTTGCACTGGTGGTATTTTTCCTTCCATCAACTAGCGCAAACACTCTACTTGCACTTGGGGTGGTTCCTCTCGGCAACTTGCACTGGTGGCCTTGTTCATATAAGAACTGGTGCATACACTGCATGCACAGATTGCAACCTGCACTGTGTGGTGGTGGTATATATATATATATATTTCTGTCATTGCAAATGGTGGCGCTCATGTCATTCTTTACAAAGCTATAAATCGTATCTAATGGCGTTTCGCCGTCTTTGAATTGAATGAAATGTGGTTATTGATTGATTGATTGATCATTTTATTCTACAACAGGAAGTACTGCATCTGCGAATGATCGCAGCTTTCCATGCAGGTCCTGATTTATATAATGCATATATACATGTAATGGTGACAAAATAACAAATGAAAATGACAAACAATAGAAAATGCACTGATTGATGACAGAATGAATGACATGCTAAGACACAAAATAATTGCCATCAGTTAATCAGGCCTTGTTCCCACCACTTCCGGGGTCAACTCAATGGCAGTCCAAAAGTGACAGTGTCCTTGGTGCACAGTGAGTCCTGGCTTCCCATCTACACGCACATACTCTACACTTTTGCAGGACTCTAGATACTTCCTAGTGGCATCAGGGCAGTCTTCGCTGTCGTCACTCAGGCTTGGCATCCTGATTGGTGTCAGGGCAACACCTTTCTTGGTTGTGTATCTCAGTGCTGGGCCACTCTCCTCCGTCAGTTTGAAACTCAGGGTCACGGAAAAACCTGAAGCAGAACATCTTGCGTTCCACATTGCGCTCTCTAACGTGAGGTTCTTCATACTTAGGATTGCCACCAAAGGAAGGGGCAGCCCTAGCTGGGCTGAATTGCCATAGATGCCATCGAATGCGAGAGCTGTAGAGCGCCGTGTTTCCGCCATTTTTTTCAACATGTGTTAATAGAATGATACTAATGAAAAGCCTAAGCAACATCTCTTCTGCGAAATACAGCTCCAATTATCACTAACGGACATTGTAAAATGGCCACGCGCTCGACGCTCTCTGTTTGCTAGGCTCAAAATCATCTTTCTTCATATTTCGCCATGTATCCAAAGAACGCAAAGTGTTTGTAGAACAAGTGTTTGTAGTAGAAAACTTACCTAACTGTTCTCCTGTGAGGTACAGCCCCCAAAACAACAGAAGTATAATGACCCGTTGGCCAATAATGGCAGACCAGCAAATCATGGCATATATAGCCATGATTCACTCATAGGGTCATCATAGGGTAGCATTTCAGCCAGTACACTACTCCTCCAGGCACAAAGTAACAATTGCATTCTCATTCAGTAAGTCATATAGATAAATAAGCAGTTAGTAAACATTTGACAATTAGGTAGGGGTGCTTTTATTGGATGACTGGCTGCTCTGGAGACTTGAAACTCTTGCAAAATTGCTAGCAAGTAGTTTTAGTTCAGGGGCGCCTGGGCGCCCCACGAGTATTTTTTAACTCAAAATACCTGTTTCTACTGAATACAGCATGTTTCCGTGCTGCACAGTATTGCAACAAGCTACAGCGTTTCCATGCAAGCGAGCATTCTCAACAACACTTACAGTGATTGCCTCATCTCAATTTTTTTCGATACAGTGAATTCAGATGATGTTTTCTGCAAGTAATCCAAACTTGGCAAAGTCTGGCATACGTAACTACTCACCGCAAAACTGCATACCGATGTTGAATATCTTCAGAGACCCAAGATGTCGGAATGACGGTTGCTACGTTGAAACATCCTTCGTGTAGGCCTCATTACAGTCAAAGTAGCAACATAGTTACTAGGTTCCTCCGGCCGTGGCAAGAACAAGAGCAGCGAGCCCTTCTCAAAGAATCCTTCTGAATTCTTGTGCATTCTTTCTGATCATCATCCGCTATGCGCTTGGCAATAAAACATTCAATGGTTCAGCGAATCAGCTACCTTCTTAACTTCTGAAAACAATAAGCCAATTACAGTACACTAAGCCAGCCTATATGCTTCTTACCGTATAATTTCTAATGTAGGCACCACTCCAATTAAAGCGCCCCCTAAGGCATACCCTATTTTCCCCGTTCCAATTGTAAGCGCCCTTGGGCATTGGAAATAATATCAGGCGGCGCCTAAATTATTGGAGCGGAATATATCTGCTCTATACCGCATGTGCTGAACGTGAAACGGCGAAATGGCGGCCCTGATGGAATACTTCAACCGCGTCACTGCTTCATTTACGTCCACAGAACGTGGGAAGAAGATGGTTAAGCGGGTCATACCACTAGTGGAGAGACCAAGGAAGCGCCCACTGGAACCGAGTGGCGCAGGCTAACAAAGAAGACGTCTAGGTGGCACCTGTATTTGCTGATAACGAGGAGCCCACAAGTGCCAAGTCCAGTCGATGCCAGTACACCACGAAACAAAAGCAGCGCGCTGTTCTGTACGCAGCCGCTCAAAAGTACTATCCCGCTCTAATACACGTGCTAGGCGCCCTTCTAATTGAAGCACCTCTTGGTCATTACATATTTTTGGTCGTTCTAATAAGAAGCGCCTTTCAGCGCTGGAATTATTTTTGAGGGGCGCCTATATTAGAAACTATACAGTATTTCACGCACCCTCGTGCCTCATGAAATAAAAAGCATATAGGCAGGCTTAGTGTCCTAGAATTATAACAAATTACCCCTATATTACAGGGGTACCTTCAGTGCCTCACAAAAGTGAAAATAGAACATATGCATGAGAGATTACATGCAACCTCACCTTTGTCCACATATTTCTTGGTGATGTTGCGCCAATTATCTGAACGAACATGATCCCATTTCACCGGAAGCATCTGACAAAACGTCCTGGGAAGTATGACTTTTACCATTTGTAATTCACTTAATAGACTTTCACATGCAATGCGGAGATCTTTCTTCTCTTTATCACAATTTGGCTTCGTTTGTTCCAGCCGCTCTATCAGGATCCTGTGCTGTTCCCTGAGAAGTAAATCCATATTCCAGTAGATCATACTACGCAAAAGAGCAACAGTACAATGTCATACAGGTTTATTGCCCAGCACAATACAATGTCTGGACACAAGCGTTTGAGTGCTGATGTAACAGGAAACAATCATTTGAAACCTGTGCAAGTCAATGACAAAGGTCCTTATAATTGAAACATCCTGTGCTTCAATTCATTATTCCCCATAATGTCAGTGGTCAAAAGTATATATTGAAACAATATCTAAAGCATGCATGGAAATAAGATATGTAGCAGTCAAGATTTGGATAACATGCTGCTCTGCCTAATCAGGGAGTCCACAAACTTCTAACCTTGGGCACTTTGCACCTAGATCTTAATGACAACTGAAACCAAAGAGTCAAGAATTAGGATTCTAACTTACCAGATTTTGCTTGTGCAATAGTACCAAATATAATCAGTAAGATACAGCATGACTCACATGAATCAACCACATGCAATCTACTTTATTAGCTATGATGTACTCACACTATTATAACATGATGTGTGTGCATTGTGTGCAGTTAGAAATGCTAAGAACACAGGCATTACACAATCTTCTGTGGTGTAATGCTAGAATTGCTTTGCTAGGAGAGCGGGTGCATCAAAATGAGAGCGTATACACACACAGGCTATAATAACTTACAAAATTTGCAGTCAAAATGGCCAATTTTTACTGTGGACATATATATAGAAGGCCATAGCCAGCTAGTGAGCCAAGAGGCAAACCTTACAATTTGTTAGTAGGCTGGACTAGGACAAAACTCTGCTTTCTGTTTGGCAGCACTTAACTATTGAATATATGACAGTCGCGTAAAAGAGAACACTGTTAATGAAGGAACCGTGAGTGATTCCAATACATCCTCACTCCGCACATCCTATATATAATGGAGCTAAGTCGAGTATCCGCGTTCCGTATTCTTAGGAGCGTTTAGCGTTTTGCGACACGAAAACAACGAGCTTTCTTATACAGCACTTCGACCTACTTCGATTCAGCCGTGACGCGAAAACAGCCACGCATGATGCCTCTGCGAAGAGAATTGAGGAAATACCATTGCGGCAGCCATGTTTTCCGGATAACGACGCCATCTTTGCCAACGGTTGCCAAGGGGCGCGAGGTGACAGTGCAACTGAAAGCAATGGTCTTTGTAGGAGAAGCTCAGCGCACGGATGCCAGCAACCGGCGAAGCCAACCATGCCCAAGAGACAGGGACCGCGCTGCCCACTGGCATATCCCGCGAAACGCCCGTGCTTCCTGATAACTTTGCACTCTCCGCCACTACGGGCGATCTCCAGGAGCGACTACAGTGGATGAGCCTGTCCTTAGGTCCTCTAGACAGCTGTCAGCACCAATTGCAACTGGATTAAGACTGCCTGTGGTTAGCTCCTGAGCGTTTTTCTTGCCCAGCCTCAGCAACTTTACGTGCTTGCTCATCATGTAGCTAGCTAGCTAAAGCCAGGACCAGACACACCATTGGTATTTATTACCTTTGTTTCCTCATGGCCAACTGAATATTGCACTCAGTTGCGTAGGTGCACTACAGCATCTTAAAGTTAAAGACAACAAGCCAATGACCATGGCGCACGTTAGCTACACTGACAATGTTGTATCATTATCCTGAAACTTTATGACAACATTAAATTTTACAGTCTAACTGTTTTCTCTTTTTCTTGACTTGCACTATATTATGGTCATATGATGTTTGAATACTCCAGTCATTGTCAGTCTATGTGATGCACTGACGGTTTCACATGCACACGATGTCAGATAGGCCATTGTTGACTACGGGAACCCACACAGCTGTTGCCAACGTGTTGGCCCCAGAAAAGCTATCGTCAATGTGCTGGCGTGGACATGCCGGCGCAGGGTAGCCTTCGTCGATGTGCCATAGCAGGAAAGCCTGCCGAAGGCGGGCTTTCCGGCTAGTCTTATTATAATGGAGGTAGGCCAATGTATTGTCTGCACTAATCCCCGATACTGACCAAAGAATTTGCTGTGAACATAGTTCGACTTACTACACAATATCTGAAGGGTGTCCTCAGCAGGTTTCTAAAACAGCTTGCGAAATGAAGGTTGTGCGCTGACTCGCCATACATTACTATGGGACGCCATCTTTGTTTTACAGAGGAAAGCGGACATGATTATGGAAATTGCAGCAAATTCAATTGTTACAAAAATTCCCCTTGGGGAGATTGTACAACAGTTTTTTGCTACTGTTTTAGCTCAAAGTAAAAGGCTATGGTAGACATAAGCTATATAGCAGAGGTCTTCTTTCGAGAGCGAAAATGGCTCGATGGTGAATGGGCCTTAAGTTATCCAGGTTTTACAATTGTGCATTGGTCCGATGACATCATTGCAACTCTCTACAGTGTAGTTTAATACTGCTGCAGTGTGAATAGGCTGAAAGCTAAGCCAAACGCCAGACTGTCCAAAAATCAAGACATTCAAGGATGATGAGAGCTCTCAGGAGCATTCATCAACTTTCAGCATTCTAAGACCAACACTCAAATAGAATCAAGAGCTAGCTCATGAAAAGAACCATGCCAGAGCCAGCTCAAAGGAACACCAGGAGCCAGCTCAAGGGAAGTCAGCCCAGAAGAACAACCAGGAGTCAGCTAACAGGAACAACCAGGAATCAGCTGAAAGAAGCAACCAGGAGTCTGCTGCATGTTACTCTATAACTGCAACTTACAACCTCATTACCACCTCCATCAACCTCAACTCAGTAGCCAGTGTAGAAATTGCTTTGTGTCAGAAGTATTGGTGTTGGAAGTGCCTGCGTTGGGCACCAGAGCAAAAAAGTGCGCCAAAGGTGCACTTCTCTGCTAGTGTTCATAGTGGCAAAACAAGGGAGCTGATTAATGTCTGTGCCAGTGCACAGTCAGGCTTGCTAGACTGTCCACATAAGCATCCAGAAGTGTGGAAGGGGAGGGATAGTCTAGTGGCACTGTAGATTAAAGAACACCTTTTGGACCAATCAGATGCATTTGCCTGGAATCCCAGGTAATAGTATTCACAGACAACGAAGAAGACTGTGTGAAGCCTGTGCGATGAGTGTGGAGCAAGATGTGCTGCTGTCTTTGTGTTGGCTCCTTAGAACAACCATACTACTTGGTTAAGCAGCTGCTTAGGCCCTCTTGAAGCATGTAGCATATAAATGTAGTTCCAAAGTCAGTGATGAAGGAGCTCTGTTCCTCTGCAAGGTTTGTTACAACATGGTAATGCGGCTGAAGAGTAGCTGTGACAATCTTGAGAGAAGAAAAACATCCTTACGTTCCTAGCTTTGAGTACTGCTGCCAAAAACTACTACCCCTGGCTCAGGCTTCTAGGCAGTGGGCTTCGTCAAAGAATAAGGCTCTTAATTCGTTCATTGAGTTTCACTTGCAACAAAAGCGCTTTCCCCTCAGGTTTATCAAAGGACTCAGGAGCTGCAAATACATACTGAACTGTTGTTGAACTCATCATCCCTGCACATCGATTACGTCAATCTAATGGTGTCCTGACCTTTCTGCACAAATCATCAAGTTGGCTCTCCATTAGTGCAACCAAAGAGGACACCACCAAAACACATAATGAAACCCAGCGTCCCTGCAGATGATCGCAATAAAGCAGTAAACACTAGAAAATGACAGACTTCCCATGAGCAGTTGGAAGGTTAACAAATGTGTTCTTTCCATTAACAACACTCTTGAGGGCTTCCTTCTGTTGCAAAGTGAGGACCAAATCAGACTTAGATAAAGCTTTCAAAGCTAATTTCACTGCTCTTTCAAACAATATCTCCATGATAACTAACACTGCATGAGGTTGTTCTCTAGATATGGACCCCCCACACCTACAGTGTTGGTCATGAGTCATGTGAACAATAATCTAGAGGTGTTATTTAATCTATAGTGTTGCTGACCATCCCTCCCCTTCAGCGCCTCTGGGCACTTACGTGGGATGGTCTAGCAAGCCAGACTACAGCAAACATGAAGAACACACAGTGAAGTTCCAAAGGTATTTAGAAAGTATGGTGACTTTCTTTTGTCAAGCATATAGCTAACCAACTAGCTTAACTGCTAGATACCAGTTAAGGTTCAACATCACTTGATGGACCTGTGTAGGTCTCCTGCAGATGACGTTGGATGACAGGAGGCATTCTCACAAACACAACTAATAGTTGTAGCAGACTAGTAGTGTGCAACAAGGGTGCCTGCAGCCAATATGTGAGCGTTGCTAGTAGAAACTGGACCTTAGTGCCACACAGCATTTGGAAATGTCTGACACAATTCGGCTACTTTGAAAGGGTGAAAAGTGGCATTCAACAATTGCAGAGGACTTCAACCAACTGTAAATGTGCAGGAATGCCCATTTACATAATTCACAGCTCAGATCATACCTTTGCATGCTAGAAGTTGGCCTTGAAAACATATTTCGAAGTCCACTTACAGGTCTCTCAATGGTTTTTGGTAGCTGGAAATGTCAGTATCCACCTTCTGATGGGCTCACTGCCACCCTACTGCATTATGCCTGTATAATGCTGTCAATTAATGAGGTGAAACTAGAGAAAAGCGAACAAGCCACCTTTTTTGGCTATTTTGTATCATGCAAATGTAAACAAAATGGTGACGGGACTTAATTCAACTGATGATTTCTTACCAATAGTGTGGATTCATTTTGAACTTGTTGATCATTCAAAGGACACATCTGACTACCTAAGCATTGAAGAATGTCAAATTGGCCAAATATGCGAAGGTGCAATTTCTACTGGCAACTCTCAGACCAAGATAAATGTACATTCACCTCAAGAGTATGCTGGTGCAATATCTGTTGAAGTGTAGTCTCGTTCCCAGCCCACCACTCCCGCCAAGGAGGCAGTCACACTACGGCAGAAATGACGGAGACAGCAATGGTATGGTCATGTTTCATTGGTCGCACAAAATGTTTTCTACAGTCAACATCGCGTGAGCCTAACATACCATCAACGTTGCCGTGAGCCTAACATACCGTCAATGTCGCCGTGAGCTTAACATATCGTCAATGCCGCCATGACAATGGCTGCCACAGTGATGGCGAAGGTGACGGTAGGAACTAAAAGTGAGTGAATTGAGTGGAGATGATGGTGCTACCAGGGTAGCAACCTACCATGGAGCAGTGTTGAAGGAAGCCATCTGGTATTGTAACCGATTCCTGTTGAAGTTCGTAGCCGTGGAAAACTGCTGGTATTGCAATACCGGTGTCACGGTTTATTCCATCCCCCCAGTTTTGTATCCCCCCGGGTAAAATAAACTAGGATACTTTATCCCCCGACTTCGAATTTCTGAGTATTTCTTTTTGGTGTGTTTCACCTCGAGGGGTTGTTTTGACATCCATCAACTCTGCTTTGACAAGCAGTAGCTAAGATTCCGACCGTTTCATGCTCCTCACATGCTCAGGCTGTAGCGTCGATGTACCTGCACATAGATGTCCACCAGTTTGCGAAACTGCACGCCGTACTGCTACTCAAACACTTCTGCTCGTTGTAGTAGTGCCCTCTTGACATTCTTCGAGAACCCAGAGGATTACACAAGCATCCCAGCCATGGCAGAAGGATAAAAACCTCACACCGGTCGACAGTTAACAAGATCGATTTAGTCTTCTGCAAGGACTACGAAGGAAGTGCAGGGTTCGCAGATATCATCACCTAACAGTCTCTTCTGGTAGTAGTAAGTCTCATCCTGCAGCAGGGTGCATTTTACTAGCTTCTATCAGCATTTCTGTGTCGTTTAACCAACCTTCAGTTACCCGGGGGGATACTTTATACGGGGGGTAAAATAAACTGTGACACCGGACTCCTACGGGGACGTTCTTGGCAAGAGACAAGACACTGGATGATGCGAAGGTGGTTCTTGAGCTTGGTGGAGGTAACGCAAGGTCAAACAGTGGGACAAGCTAACCACCATAAAACATAACGTAGCCATTTTCAGTGGCAGGTGTGACAGATCGTTCATGTTCCGTAAACGTCACCATGACCGTCACCACCACAGTTGCTGTCATGTTTACCGTAGTGTGACCACCACCTAACAAAATGGCCATGGACAGTACGGTCTGGTATCATCGGGCAGATTCCTTGGCTTAACTTGATGCATCTCATTTAATTCTGGCCAATCAGATTGCTGCTTGGTCACGTGCCCACTGAAAACCACACACAAGCCTCATACATGAGATTTAAATTTGATGGTTTGCCTGTAAAGTTGGCATGTTTACGTTGATGGAATTTACATTTGGCAGTGTTGCAGTTTGAAATTGTGATGTCATTAATGTAAAACAGGCCAATTCACATTGTGTTTTACTTCATTGGTGGCATCTGGCATGGTTCCACCCCATCACCGTTTTCATAGTAACCAGCCAGCATAACATAAGGTTACATCAACTACACTGTGCAACACCATCTCGGTTATTATTGTAGCCACTCCAGATAACTGTAAATTTGTTTGTGGGCCCGTTTTCTGCCGGGGAATATGCCAATTTTGCTCGTTGCTTTGGGGTGTAGTCATTATACTTCACTCATTTTCCTTCTGCTTCTTTGTGATGACACTGAGTCCTTTTGTATGCACTGCTCTGTTGCTTCATTTGTTACCTTGAGGTCTTTCTCCTTCAGTGATGTTGAGCTGCAGACTTATTCATCCAGTACGAATGTGCTTCTCTTCTCTCTAGATATGTAAGCAAGCCATGACTCGCTCCTGAAAGTGCACTGTAGCCGCATTGGTGTCCAAAGCAGTATTTACCACATACTTCCGTATGCGCCGTATTACGCAGTGTGTATACTGCACGCTGAAGAAAAAGTTACCGAACTTCGGGTACGCATATGAAAACGGGTACAGGTACAAATACGGATGTAATCAACGTTATATACAGCGTTGATATGGGTTGAGCTACAGGCGTAGTATACATACGGCCTGTAGTATGGGGCACGATAGGAGTGCTAACTGTTCTTGCATCTCTGACATCAAGCAAGCCTCAAATGGTCTGCAATAGAGAGTCACTGTTACTTCATTAGATGCCTGAATCAACATCTGCATCAAAATTGTGTATCTTTGATTTCAGTACTGTAGCCTTCCTACTACCTTAATTACCACTTATCAATAGATAATCAGTATCAAACTTTGGCATTGAACAGCACCAGGACTGTACTGACCATATACTATGCATCAAAATACAACAAGTGTGCCAAACTTTCATTTCTATTTGATGCACCCACATATGAATTTGTCTGCATGGTGGTATGTTCTACATACTTTGCTGGATTATCATCCAATTGTAGCTTGCATTCCTCCTTAAGATGTACTCTATATGAAACAGGAAAAAGAATGGGTAAGGCAAAGAAAATGGTTGGATACAACAGTACTATATTCTACCTGGCATTCAATTATTTAAATAGCACAATTAAGCCTGCTGCAACATATCAATATAAAATATACCTTTATACAGTTTGTGACAATTCAGCATGATTGAAATTACAGTGCATATGGTTTTCCACTACAGTGCCATAACAGTAAAGAGTAAGGCATGTGGGACATGGCAGTGCTTCATATTGTGTATGGTAAATACTATGTCATACAACTTATAAAGGGAGCAGAACATTTGAACAGGTTACACAGTATTCATGCTAGATTTATTGCTGGTTGCCATGGCAACGCCAGATACATCAAAAGAAAAGGCTGGGGTAAATGTAATATTAAAGCTGTTTAATCTTAATGTCGGCCCCCATAACCTGGCCCCATGCACATGTGAATATGTATTCAGATACCGTAATTTGGGAAATGAATGCGGCTGTCTTATTAATGCTATAAATGTGAGTGGACAGGCTTCCACATCATTAAGAAAATGTTTATTTTCCCACTTGTTATATTTTGGGCAATTCAAGATGGCGGCACTCGAGGGGCCTACGCATTACAAGGCTCGCAATCATCTTTGTTCACATTTCGCCGTCTATCCATCAAACGAAAATAGAACATAGGTATGTGTTTTCACGGTAATGCTAGTAAGAAGCCTATTGAAAGACTCTCCTGTGAGATTTAGCTTCAAATATCATAAAGACCAAGCGACGGGCATTTTAAAATGGAGGCGCTCTGAGACAAGTCTACTATATAAGTAACATGAACACACGCACGCACGCACGCACGCACGCACGCACGCACGCACACACACACACACACACACACACACACACACACACACACACACACACAGAACACAGGAACGGTGAGGTAGTGGACAAACCCAAGAGTGACAGTGATTCTAATCCTTTTGCTGATATTGATGAACAGTAGCTTGATCACTTGAACAATTACCTTGTGACTATGCATGTGTGTATGGATGTGTTCCTGCATTATTTAAAAAAAAGCATTAATACTTCAGTGACTCAACTTGGGCTGATTTGCATTATTTTAACAGTGCATTTATTTCCCAAATTACGGAATATGCACTACACAAATGCACTAATTAGCAGAAGAGTGATCCATGTTTGGAACCTCTTCTTGGCCTTTAGGGGCGGATCGCACCCAGGGTGATCTTTGACCTCTGACCTTTGACCTTACTCCTTTTCTCCACCCCTGAGGGATACAGCCCAGTGCAACCCTTTCACGTCCTTATAAGGAGAACGGAGATCCTAACATGCAACCATAATTTAACCGAGAAGAAAAGATAAGAAAGAAGAAACAGAAAAAAATCGCTGATCACCCAGTTTCAGGGTCAACGCTGATAATGTAACTGGTTCTTGCCATGTGGCTACTATATAGGCATGCCCCATGCGATGCCAGGGCACGTGCCCAGATCATGCGGCTGTCCTGTACGACCCTACTGCAGGTCATGTGCTATGGTGCATGACCTTTGTCCTCGCGTGGGCGTACATGGCAGGCCCCGCATGGTTAGTTCAACTGGGCTACCATTAACCTTATTCAACTTTGAACCATTTAATGTCAGCCCCCCATAACCTGGCTCCATGCACATGTGATTATGTATGCAGATATATGCACTACACACATGTACTAATTAGCAGAAGAGTGATCCATGATTGGAACCTCTTCTTGGCCTTTAGGGGGTGGGCCACACCCCCAGGGTGACCTTTGACCTAACTCCTTTTCTCCACCCCTTGGAATTTACAGGGTCCCCGAGGCTGTAGCAATGTTATACATATGTGGGTTGGCTGTATCAGTCACCCTGAATATAGGGTTATAGTACCCTATTGACCCCCCTTACGCGTGCCTATATGTCACACAATGCGCTCACATATGACTCAAATAGCAGGCATAATATTATACAGGAGACCTACACTCAGGAAACCAACTGTTTTGATACAAAAGCCAGGTCCTCTGGGGCAGGTCCAATGTACTGTTGGTAAGCTGCGCTCTCCCATCAGCCAAGGAGCTTGATTGTGGTCTCGGGCACACCTGCCGCACTTGCTGAGGTAGCAGCCCCAATACAGAAGCTGTGCCCGTTGAACTGTGCTCCATTGACTCCTGCTGCTGCAAGTGCCTGCTAGACTCATTCCACAAACGTGTGGCAGTGCAAGGGTTGGAGGTGGTGGAGGTAGGGTTTGGCTAGTGGTAGGACCTTTGTAGCATAGACAAGATGGCCCACCAGTGACTGCAAGGTCTGCAGGTTGCGGAGACGAAGAGAGCGTTGCTACAAGTTTGCCAGCAGGGAAACAGCTGGCATCTAACGAATTACAACTTGTCTCCGCAGCTGGGGAACCCATTCCTGTGGTGGGTCGTGTTGTTCTTCCAGTGCAAGTAGGTGAATTAAAAGTGGAGCACCCTATGATTGTGGTCCAATCATTGATTACTCAGGTAATCCTGGGTATGGACTTTTTGCAGAAGCATGGCCTAGTTCTGGACTTTACAACAACGCCTGTTCATGTCACAGCACATGCTAGAATGAGTGGTGATGATGGTCAGAAGCAGGAGCTACAGCCAATTGTACAAGCTGGCAAAAAGGTGAAGGCCAAGGTATGCGCAGTAGAAGCTAAGATCCAGCTTACTGAACAGGTTATAGATGACTGTGCTACCGTATATCACAAAATGTTCGCGACCAATAATTTTCGCGAATTTCACAAATGAAGCAAATCCGCGAAAATTTCTGTCGCGAATTTTATATGCATATAATACCTATGATATAATAGTAACTTGTGTATGCGTGTGATGTCAGAATAAAATGGCGGATCAACAAACAGCGTGTAGCTCTTCCGTTTGCTGGATTTCAGAAGCGATTGCTCCTGCTATTTACACTAAAAAGGCTTTAATGTCTACCTTGTAGAGTCTCCTTCACAAAACCTATATTCGCAAACATTTCTGACACCCGTTTTGGCAGCGATTCGCGAAATTTTTAGGTCGTAAAAAATTTTGCAATATATGGTATCCCACAATTCGGTGCCACACCATCGCAATTTGAATTCCCTGAATGCTCCCCTACCTCCTCCCTTATTCTTGAGGAGTACAAGGACTTGTTTTGCACCTCACTGGGCCACACCAAACTAGCGGAACATTTCATCCCAATGGCTGGTACTCCAGTGAAAGTGCCTCCATGGAGGATTCCAGCCAATTATCATGCGGAAGTTGAGCAGCAGATGCATACCATGCTGGAAGAGGGCATAATCAAGGAGAGCTCAAGTCCATGGATGGCCCCAGCTGTATTTGTATGCAAGAAAACAGGAGAAATCCGACTATGTGTCGACTATCGGGAGCTGAATAAGAAAACAGCCAAAGACGCATACCCACTACCTCTCCTGGATGAAGTGCAAGACAGGTTGGCAGGGTCCACTGTGTTTTCCACCTTGGATTTACAATGTGGCTACTGGCAGCTTCCAGTGCATCCCAATGACCGACCAAAGACAGCTTTTTCTCCACGACCAGAGATGGGACTTTTCCAGTTTTGCTGAATGCCATTTGGTCGTTCAGGAGCCCCCGTCTCATTCCAGAGGCTCATGGATAAGGTTTGTTGTGGCCTACCATTTGTCACTACTTACCTAGATGATGTGTTAGTCTATTCAGCCACTGTGCAGGAACACCAGCAACACCTGGAGCTGCTGTTCCAGCGGTTGCCTCAGCTGGTCTCACCCTCCGAGGCAAAAAATGCCATATTGGGCTGTCCCAGGTTGTATATCTTGGTCACAGATTCTCGGCAGATGGCATGGAGCCAGACCCACAGAAAGTGGCTGCATGCAGTATGTGCGTGGCCCACACCCACGAATGTCAGTGATCTGAAGAGCTTCCTGGGATTGGCCTCTTACTATCGACACTACATCCCCCAATTTGCGGACGTACATTGCGAGCCCATTCCATCGGTTAATGGACAAGGATGCACCATTTGCATGAGATGCTGCCTGCTAAGCTGTGTTCGAAGTACTGAAGAATGAACTGACACAGCCCCAATCCTTGATCCAGAATTTCAGGCATCCTCGGCACCATTTTACATAATCTCTAATGCAAGTGCATTGAGAATCGGAGCTGTTCTGGAGCAGGATGGCCATGTTGTAGCTTACGTTAATAGAGTTCTCACTCAAGCTGAATGTAACTACAGTGTGATCCAATGCGAGTGTTTGGCTGTAGTCTATGGGATGAAGCAGTTTCGGCATTACCTCCTGGGCCTACTCTTCACTGTACTTACCAATCATGCAGTGGCTTTCAGCTCAAAACATGGAAGGCTTTTTGGCAAGGTGGGCGCTGGCTATCAAAGAATACGATTTTACCATCAGCTACCGGAAGGACTGCCAGAACAACAATGCTGATGCCCTGTCTCAGATGCCTCAGCCAGAGAGAGACAAAGCCAACACCTTGTCAATGAGCACTACCTCTAAATGTGAGCACAGTGCAGCCACCACTTGCAGTCCTTCAGCAGCAGCAGTGCAATGATCCGGTCCTCTGCCAACTACAGGAAGAACTGTCTAAAGAGGAAACAGGAAAATCACTCCCTCAAGGTTCTGCTTGGCGCCGGCCACAGCTGTGCCGCTATCGGCAAATTTGGTCCCAGCTCACTCTCAAATGGGGTGATATGTCTTAAGTATACTCCAGGACCAACCATGGATTCTATCATAGTTCCAGCCATTCCAGCTCCATTGCGAGCAATGGTCATTGCCCAACATCACGATGTTCCAGGTGCAGGACACTTAGGATCTGACAAGACGACAGCCAGAGTACAAGAAGTTGGCTATTGGGTGGGAATGTTACATGACATTGACCAATACTGCCGTGGATGTTCAGTCTGCCAGACTTCCAAACTTACACTGCCTCCCAAAGCTCCTCTGAATAGCATTCCAGTAGGAAGGCCATGGGAAATGGTAGCCATTGATATCCTGGAGGTTCCCCGATCCTATCGCAACAACCGGTACCTACTAGTGATCCAGGATTACTTCACAAAGTGGGCTGATGCTATCCCCCTACCTGACCAGACTGCCGTGCGCATTACAAATGCACTTGTGAAGGTATTCACTGACTACGCATGTGAGTTATGGCTATGTAAACAATGTGGTTCGGCCAATTTTGACCTTCGATTTTCGCTTATATCTCTTATAAGCGTAGCTAGATCAGAACAGGACAAGTACTACGGAAGAGACAAAGAACCTCTTTGTAACTCTGTGCATGACTTTTGTTAATAGAGCTCCATTACAGCGAGTTATATTGACGATCGCGAAGGCACCAAAATGGAGGTAAATGTCGTTGCCACATTGAAGGGAAAGTCTCAGACCAAAGAAAAGGGTATCATTCAATGCGCATCTGTGCTATCTAACTTTTCCATGTGGGCAAAGTTGTTAAACCATTCTGTTGTGAAGCTATGATGAGAAATCTGCGGCTACTCGATGGTTAGGAATGTTTAGGAATGGTTAGAGAAAAAGACCACTAATCTAATTTCTTCCCATGCACCCTCTATTCAATGGCATGCCCTTAGGCAAGTTACGTGTGCTTGCTGCAGCGTGCACTCCAATGGCGGTGGTGCAGGTTCTGACTGGCTGTAACTTGCGCTGGTGGTCTTTTTCTTCAGCCGTTGAGCGCATTTACTTTCTGGCACATGTGGTGGTGTGAATGGTGCGGGTGCTGGCCTGGGGCCACTGTAACTTGCACTGGTGGTCTTTTTCTATGACCAACTAGCACAGATACTCTACTGGCACATGTGGTGGTGGCTACTGTAACTTGCACTGGTGGTGGTCGTCTTCTATGACCAACTAGCACAAAATACTCTACTGGCACAGGTGGTGGCTACTGTAACTTGCACTGGTGGTGGTCTTTTTCTATGACCAGCTAGTGCAGATACTCTACTGGCACAGGTGGTGGTGGCTGCAATATTGTAACTTGCACTGTGTGGTGGTGGTGTTTTTTCTAGAGCAATGGCACATATACTGAATGCATGCATTGTAACTTGCACCGTGTGGTGGTGGTGGTGGCAGTCATTTTCATCTATGAATGCATGTGGTGGCCATAATATTGTAACTTGCACTGTGTGGTGGTGATACTATGTGGAAGCAGCTCCTGATGTGGTAGTCCGTTTTCTTGCAGCTCTAGCGCATAATATACTGATGTACTCATTGCAACTTCCACTGTGGTGGTGGTGATGGCGGTTGTATTTATCTTGTGGTGGTATAGTAGCTGGATATTGTGGCTGGATATAGTTGTGAGCAAGCAAATGTCCACTTAGTATCACAACTTAGCGGGACTGGGTTGGTGGGATATGCAATGATCCTCACTTTTCTCGGCCATTTTACGACTAATTAAGAAATCCTACTAATGACATGAACAGTTGGATTATCTGGCTAGGTTCACCAAGTGTCAGGACTGAGCAGGCCTGGCTGGTTGAATAATCAATACACCTCACATATGCCGGCCATTTGAGACTAATTAAGAAATCCCGCTAATAACATAGGAAGGTGGACCACTTGGATGTGTCCACCAAGTTTCACGTCTCAACGAGGTCAGTTGCATTAATATACAACATACCACTATGTATCAATATAAATGCACCATACATTAAGTGTTCTCCTATGCACAAATACATTAGCATTTTGCAGACTGCTTGTAGAACGAAGACCTAATTAAAAATTATATTATATCATATTATATTATATTATATTATTTACTTTAGATTAGTGGTGTATATTGTAACTTGCACTGTATATATTTGCACTGTATATATGTGGCAGGCGCATTTAGAAACGACGAATTATTCCGGTCCGGGATCTCAAATTCTTCACAGGAAATTGGCAAAAATTGTCGGTATATTTCCGTTTGTAACTCAGAAGCCATTAGTCCGATCACGTTGAAACGTGGCCATGTTGTGCACTGAGGTGTGTTCTTGCTGCCGACGTTGGAACCGTAGAAAAAGTCCTTCGTTTGGCAAAGTTATGGGCGAAAGTTCACTCACGATCGAGTACGACGTGCGGAAATGAGTATCTGAGTATCTTTCAACAGCAGCACTGCCTACTTTGGAAGCACTTACGGGGCATGTAAGTTTGGCACCCCAAAAATGTGGTCAATGTTAATAAAGGGCGTGACAGAGCACCCCAAAAATGTGGTCAATGTTAATAAAGGGCGTGACAGATTGCTTGATAGCATGTATAATATATATAGGCATTAGTTAATAGAACCTAGCTGACCACATAGAGCTAATATTTGACAGTATACAATAGTTCTTACAGGCCAGTGACAATACTGGGGCTGCTCTCTCTCCAACACTCTTTACTGGAAAGTCCTCCCTTGATCCCTCCATGGCTTCCAGAAGAGGCTGCCTGTGATGGTCCCATGCACAGCACTGCAAAAGCCAATGGCATACATCCTCCACCTCCCCACTGTCACATTCCTTGCATACCCTCTTCTCTCTCTTTATCCCATGCCACCTTCCCATTTCAATCTGGAAAGCAGTCATTCCACCCCTCAACTTCAACACCCTCTTCCTTTGACTTCAACAAACGCACAACTCAACTCACACTCCCCTATCAACTTCATCATGGACAACTTTGGTTTTACGTGCACTTCCTTCCTCCATTTGTCCTTAACATTTCTCCAAGCCACACTCAGCAACATACATTTCACTTCCACCTCTGACAGCTCCTTGACCACACCACCACTCGTGTCCTGCCACCCAAATTTACCAATACACCTGCCAATGCTTCTCATGCAGCTTCCCCTACCACACTCCACTGCCTGTGACACAACCTTCCTCAGCAAATCTGCCTTCATATATCTTACTTGTCAACATCTTATACCAAAAACTGCACACCCCTCACTCTTGCTTCCCACACTACTGGTAGAGATTCCACCTCCATCATCAATGATACCTTTGGGTGTAAGGTACCCACCCCAAGGACTTGTTCTATTGTCTCCAGATCTCTTGTGCACCCCCAGATCTCAACCCCATACAACATCACTGAGTCTGCCAAAGCACTCATCAGCTTCTTGAACATACCTACACCAACATCACCAATTTCTGCCTTACACTTGTTCATCCAGGCACCTAGTGCCCTCCTCCCAGCAGCAGCTTTCTCCTCCACCATCTCCTTGATCCCCAAGTGTTCATCCACAATGCACCCTAGACACTTATAGGTAGACACCATTGGGATCACTTCTCCATCCACCTGATATATACTCCACCTCACATCTCTCTACTGCCTTCTTCCTCATATCATAGCTGCCAAGGTGAAGAATTCTGTAGGCTTGAGATTAGGTACTATACTACTAGGCCCACTGTACTATATGGTAGGTAACATCTGCTCTAGAGCCAAAGTGAAGAACTTCCCAGGAGTGAGATCGTATAAATAATTTCCCTAGCTAGCTAGCTGTGTCAGATTTATGAATAATTATTATAATTATATGCAAATGTCATAGCAAAATGGCCGCCACGAAACGTATCAAGTGTTTTGGCATTCCAGTCAAGTGCTCATACTATAAATGGAACTTCAAGTCGGTATGAGAGTCAGATTCCTACATTAGGAGAGCTAAGTACTTTAATAGTAGGCAACAGTTAGAACTCGAACTCTCTTCTTGTCTGTTCACTGTCCCTGAGGCTTGAGAATTGCCAATCCAGGCATGAGAGCTTGAGGAATCGGTGGGAGGCATGAGACTCAAGCCCAGGGCGTGAGACTTGGTAGCTCTGTCATATGCATTATGCCCAACTTTCCTATATTGATTTTCACCCCCCACTCTTCACACCGCTTAACCAAAATATCCAAGCTCCTCTTCAACCCTTCTCTGTCAGGTGCAATCAAAGGAGTGTCATCAGCAAAAAGCAGACCCGATTGATAGCACAGCAGTGAACAGAGGGAGCAAGTATTCGAGTTGGAGCAGAGTTTTTAGGGGCTGCTGCAGGCAGCCCCTATATTGTTTTCATTTTGACAATTTGTTGTATATATGGCTTCATGTCCCACTTCCGGTAGTATAATATGCTGGTATGTATAATACATAAACTGTGGTAATATAACTGTGCTAGCATTTATATAATTATGTATTGATAGAAGTATTGAAGAAGAGAAATTTATATGGTCAGCCATTTTGTTTGCCTCTCTCACGCCGGAAACACCAAGGGAAGGACTTTGAAACATTGCTCTACGCGGAGCATAGGCATCTTCTGCCTTCAAAAGTTGTAGAACAGGCAACCACACCACCTCTGCTCCGAATACGTACAGGAAGCAGTGGGATAAACACCCAGCAGTTCGGCGACTTGGTTCACAGGACGCTTTCAATCATGGCTGCCCCCGTTGAAGGACTTCAGTTTCTGTCTTAGAGAAGTGACAGGAGCAACGTAGAAATTGTTGAGCCCCACAAATTCTGCATGCCAACTTTTGCAAAACAGTCTATAGCATGTAAAGCTTAAGCGCGCACAGTTAGCCTTCCAAATTTCCTCCAGATGGTGCGCATAGTGCGGTCGAACAAACTGCCTTCTGCCACAACAGAACCCTAGCCGCTGCAATGACTACGAGTGTGCTGTAAAGCACTTGCAAGTATCTGTGTGCCCTCCATCCTTGTCTCTCTCCTCTCGTCCATGTCTTTGAGAGAGCATGTATGCGTGCGCTTAGCATGTGTGTGCGTGCGTGCGTGCGTGCATATGTGTGTGTGTGTGTGCGCGCGCGCACGCGCATACTTATTGTGTTTTTGGCAACTGTGAGAATGTGCAAACTGTGTATAAGGTATGTAAGTGAATATGTCCATACGTTTTGACTCTATTCGTGTCAGCTTCAATCATTTGTGTTCATTCTTGCCTATGAAGTGTGTTCACAAATGTGCTGATGAATTACACAAAATTAGTTGCATTAGCTACTATACATTGATAACACAGCAGCGACCAGAGGGAGCAAGCATTTTGAGTTGGGGTGGCAGCCCCACGAGTTTTTAACTTGAAATACTTGTTTAACTGGAAATACTTGTTTCATTTATTATCACTCCATTGAAAATTTTGCTTCAATCTACCAAGTGCAAAAAATTAAAATAGTTGTTCACTATTTACACCTTTCTTACTGTGCAGCTGCTATCCACATTGCAGGCGTCACGTTCTCACAGCATGTGCATGTGTCACCTTGTCAATGGAACATGTCATGACAGTGTAAGCTCATGACATCTCATGATTGCACATGACCTGCTTGTATACATGCTGTGTTCATCCACGGATAGATTGGTGATGAAGTTATTAAGCACAAAGTGCCTTTCATACAAATGCATGGGTCCATTTCTCTACTGAATACAACAGGCATCCTCTGCCATGCCACACTACAACAAACTAAAACACTTCAGTGCAAGTAGGGCCTTCTCTACACACTAATAGTGGCTGCCTAGTCTCCATTTTTAGCTACAGTGAATTCAGATTGTGTTTCCGCAAGAAGTCCAACCATGAAGCACTTTGGTACAGTGAAACCTGTTTAACCCATTGTCAACTGCTGTCGACAATATTACACAACCTGTTTATGACCATTGTCAACTTTAGTATATAAAATGAATGGAACTTAGTTAATTTATCTGCCACCATCTCACCTTCCCACCATCATCACTTTAGAAGACACACAGCTGTCCAACTGAGCCCACCAATGAAGATACACAAACAGGCTCACATTGGGAAATAGTCAGTCACCAATCCCACCATTGTTGCCAAAAATGCTGCAACGGTCGCACCGATAACTCGTCAGTTCAATACAGCATAAAATCAATACAACTGCAAATACAGGAACTCACAGCAACAGCAACAGCAGTAAGCGCAATAAGAATGACCATAGCAACAACTACGGTACGTGTCATAAGAAAGTTACCATTCCACGCTCGTAGGTATATACAATCGTACCCGACCCGTAGTATGCTCGTACTTGTACCCGTAGTATGCTCGTACCCATACATCTGGTGCACTCGTACTCGTACCCTTAGTAGACTCGTACCCGTACCCCTGCTGCCTACTTGTATCCGTAGTACGCTCGTACTCGTCGTAGGTGGTACTTATCTTACCTACCTGCAAGGCGCAAATCCTGAGAAATGTTCACACAACAATCAAGGTGTCATTCTTACCTTTGGAGTGTTCAGTGTTTCAGTTACTCAGTGTCTCATCGTATCAAGGATGGTTTACTCGGACTACATGAAGCAGAGGATCCTTTACCACTACCGTTGCAGGAAAACCGCGCGAAGATTGCTCGCTGTTTGGTGAAAGAGGGACACTCCATTACGAAAGTGGGCGTTCTCAAGTTCCTTCGGCATTACACAGAGACTTGCCTGATTTCTCGCAAGCCAGGAACAGGCCAGGCTTCCAAGGTTACCCCCACCATTCGCGAGATAATTGAGAAGCAAATGGGGAAAGACAATGAGACAACTGGTAAGGAGCTGACAGGGATACTGGAAGCTGAAGGCATTAAAGCATCCATGTCAAGCGTACTTTGTTGGAGGAAGGACCTTGGTTGGAGTTCAAAGGGAACTAGCTACTGTCAGATGATTCGGGATGTCAATAAAGAGAAGAGGCTGAAGTGGGCACAAAAGAATAAAGCAATGACGTTTGAGAATGTGGTTTACACTGATGAAACAACAGTGCAAATTGAAACGCACAGGCAGACATGCAGCTACAAGCGAGGGTGCAAACCTCGGTACAAGCCAAAGACAAAGCACCCGCTGAAGGTCCTTGTTTGGGCTGGGATCAGTTGCCGTGGCAGGACTGGATTGTGTATATTTGAAGGAAGGATGAATGCTCCTTTATTTGTGTCCATTTTGCGGGCCTCTCTCCTTCCTTTCCTCAGGGACATATATCCTGACAGTCATCGTTTTGTCCAGGACAATGCTCCAAAACATTGTTCCAAGCTAGTCAGAAAGTTCTACAAGGAAGAGGGCATCAGCTGGATGCCAACAGCACCAGAATGAACATGAACCCAATACAAAACCTTTGAAACTTATTATGACATGTACTGTACGTGAAGTTAACTAGTACAGCTGCAAAGGACTACAAACAACAGTGTTACATGAGTTACAGAGGCCATGAAGTTTACTGTTACAGTTTGTTAGTAGTTACACTATCACAATTTATAAAGGCTCATGCTGTTACGCGTACAAGCAGTTGCATCATTTTAAATGATATCTCTTCTAAGACAAGGATGTTGTGTTCTAAATGCACCAAATCATCTTTAATGCAGTCTTCAGTGGCTTCAAATCTTGGCAATTTGTACACCATTTTATGGCACCATCATAAAGCATGAATGTGACTTGCTGTCATTAGCTCGATTCCTGTGCCATTTCAGCAATCTAACACTGGATGACAAACTGCCAACGTTACCTGCATGCCTGCATATACAATACACGGAAAATGTGTGACTACTAACCTCTAATTACTGTCTACTTCAAAATCCTTTCTAAGTTGCTCCAGGTATCTTCATAGACCAAAAAAACACTGTAGATCTTCATCAATCACAATCAAACACAATGTACAGCACGCATAACACATGTCTTGTGAGATTTCTCCATTTTTGGTCTTTACAGCGTTACAAAATCAGTCCGGGCCAAAACTAGTCCAGGCGAGAGCTAGTTTAAAGTGATACACCAGCACTTTCAGCTCGGTTGCAAACAAATCATTGCTAAAGTATTAGATAAGGAGAAGGTTAGCGAAGAGGCAGAGAAAGCTGGTGATCAATTGCAGGATTTCTCCCAGCACCTTGCCTTGCTGTGCAAAGCACCACAAGAGACCAACCCAGAAGAAAGACACCAGAATCATCATCCACAATGGCTAGATTTTCCTTCCTGAGAAGCAGAAGCAAGCAAGGGAAGGCATGACTGGATGAGCAATTTCATTGTCTTTAAGTATTGAATTTACTGAAGTATTCATTCACGATGGGACTATCATCAGCAGCAGATTGTAACACTACTTTAGATGGATCAGAAAGCCAGTATTTACTAGTTCTGTGAAGTAACCATGCAGACAAAAGACCGTGACCACTTTTGGCTCCCAAACATGGTCCTGAGTGTATCACTGGGGCTGATAAAATTTGCTACCAGACCACTATTCGTTGCCAAAAGTGGTCTGTAGAGGCTGATTTTGGCCAGGACCACTTCTTGCATGACAGGTCTACTCGTGCATGACAACAAGGATTTCGATTGAAGAAGCTTGTTCGGCTAGGTTGCATCACTGGTAGTTCATCAAAACACTTGTGAACGCACTTCATAGGCAAGAATGAACACAAATGATCGAAGTAGACACGAATAGAGTCAAAAAACTTTTTAACACACGTGCACAATGGCACAGTACATTAACTTTCGTACCTTATACACAGTTTGCACATTCTCAGAGTTGCCAGAAACACAATCGAGTACAAGCTCACACACAAACATACGTACATGCTCTTTAAGACATGGATGAGAGGAGAGGGGCATAGCCGCAAGTGCTTTACAGTGCACCCACAGTCATTGCAGCGGCTAGGGTTCTGTTGTGGCAGAAGGCAGTTCGCTCAACCACACATCTGAAGGATATTTCGAAGGGTAACTGCGCGCGCTTAATCTTTGAACGTTATACACCATTAGCAAAAGCTTGCATACAGAATTCGTGGGGCTCAACAAGTTCTACATCACTCCTGTCACATCTCTGAGACAGGGAACTGAAGTCCTTCAACAGGGCGGCCATGATTGAAAGTGTCGTGTTAACCAAATTGCCGAACTGCTGGGTGCCATCCCGCTGCTTTCTGTACATCTTCAGACCACAGGTGGTGTGGTTGCTCTACAACTTTCGAAGATGCCTTCGCTCTGCACAGAGTGACGTTTGGAAAGCCGGTTTCAAAGTCCTTCCCTCGGTCCTTCCGGCATGACGGAGGCAAATAAAAAGGCCGGCAATATAAATTTCCCATCTTGAATACTTCTGTTATTATATAAATGCAATTATTATATAAATGCAAGCACAGTTATACCACCATAGTTTACGTACGTATTATATCAACATACTCATTAGATAGTATTATACCACCGGAAGTGTAACACAAAGCCACACAACAAAATGTCAGAAAGAAAAAAATAAAGCAGTTGACTGCAGCAGCCCCTAAAATGGTAGATAATGGGTTAACACAGCCACCTTGGGCCGGCTCTAACTGGCCTTTTTTGAGAGGTGGCTACTCTACAGAGGTAGAATGCAATGCTTCAGCGCTATTTGGGTCCAGGAAGGCTGTCTGTTTTAGAGTCTGAGAGGTGGCTACCTAACTCAGTGACCATCTAGCCACGCAATGGTAGCAGTTGTTGCACGCGATTAGTTGCCTCCCTATGCTTGGTAATTACAATCGGCGGTCATTGGCGAGGGGTCCAACACGCGAGAAATCTTGTACTCCGTCACAGAAATCTAGCCTGAAAGCCAGAAATCCAGCCCAAATCCTGAAATCCATGTGAAATCCTGAAATCCATTTGCAATCCATCTGAAATCCAGAAATCTCGACTGAAATCCAATCCATGCACCATTATTTCTGTTGAGAAAATGGCGGTTTGGCTAGCGCGCTGGTGCCGGCTAGCCCTTCCACTAGTCCAGCCAGCTGGACTAGCCCTCCACCTATATGCCGAGCAGAGACTAGCGCAAGATTATGAATCGTTATATAAATATACTGACTAACACCAATGAATAATGGATCGACAGGTGCGTTCTTGTGCTTGACCTCGTGCGCAACTTCACACTGTGCTCGACCTCTGTCACGACCGTGTTCCAGCTGCAAGATCAATTATTGCCAGCTAGCTACATGTGAAACATAACAATAACTAGCCAAGCATGCAACCTAATCTATTCACCATTACTCATTAAACTGAGCTGATAACCCTAAGTTCCACTTTGAGAGCAGAAGAACCCTCCAATCTCCGAGCTGCGTACAGGCCTGCGCCAGCAAGCAATAAAGTCTTTAAGTCCTCAACGCCTCCGTTTTCAAAACAACGAGTACAGGTATTACGTTCGTGGTTCACACCTCATAGCAGTATTAGGTGTTATGTAAACAAATAACCACAACCTACAACAACAAGGCCTCATAGAGACCATACCCCATGCGCGTGGAGACTGTGTAGACCTAGCTTTATAAAATGAGTATACATGTATCTATCCGTATACGGATGCGGGCCGTCAGCAAACTTTCTGCATAATTATGGCCGCTGACTGTCTACTCTAGCTTGCTAGACTGTCCCGTATGTGCCCAGAGGCGCGGAAGGGGACAGAACGTCCGCGAAAGACTAGACAGTGCCGTTTTAATAGCTTTTGCGTGGTTGTTGCAGTCATCGATCATATACAGGTAGTTTTTTTTGCGAAATCCATCTTTCAGGAGCTAACTGAGCCTTGAAAGTGCCTTAATTGCACAAACGACCCAAAATTGTGGCCGGACAAACTGAGCCACAAACCAAACGCATAACCCCTATTGCACAATAGCGCACGGAGTAATAATGTGACGGCTGAGGTCTACCAGCGAGAGTCTGGGCTACGTGCTTTTGGTGACTAGACAGGTTAAGGTGCCGCACGCAAGCTATCACAGACGCTTCATTGCTAAGATCAGCCCGAATTGGCCTATAATGGCTTATAGAGTGACTTGCGTGGGCGGATCAAAGGAATTTTGAGTACTTTATATTGCGTAATTTTGCAGCGTGCTATATGGCCGTTCTTTATGGAAGTTAAAGAACGCTAGGTGAGCCATAAAGAACTCTAGCAGGAAATGCAAGCACTCAAATTTCCTCCTTACGCTTTTAAGGATGGATTCTGTCCAGTGTGGTCTGACTGAGATCACGAATTACAAAAGTTACTTTTCATTTCTGCCGAGGTGTGACCTCGCCGCTCCGTAAGTTAAAGCATAGCCTGCTACCCATCCTTCGCTTCTGAAAGGCAGCAACGAGTGCTCTAATGGCAGAGGAAGGGTGCTTCGCTAGTCCTTTTTGCGGCTCTTGAACTGGCAGTCCGAGCGAGCATCTGCGCACTAGCTAGCTAGCTAGCCAAACGAATAGTAACAACGGCAGCAAATAATTGTTCTTCTGCGATGCTGAAAAGAACATAGCGCAGCTCAGACTTGTTCCCTTAAGGCGCATTGAGAGTCTTCTTGCCAAGGACCGTTTTCGCCCATTACTGCTACAGCTACTCACTTCACTCTACCTTCCTCTGACCAAAATGCGAGGTAAGTTTGAATGGAGTCAACCAATCGGATTACAGATGACGCAATGGAATCAGCCAAATATGGCTTGCAGATGACGCAATCAAAAAATGGAAGACTGAAGGCCAACCGTCCGCCTGCGCAAGTCACTCTATATCATTTAAAGTGGGCTAGGAGTGCTTTACGTGATTTATGGCACTCGGTGTGGGGGTCTCGTTGCGTGATCGACCCCCACACCTCGAGCTATAAATCACATAAAGCACTCCTAGCTCACTTTAAGTAACATATACTGCTCAGAAACAGGTCACTAATCTAGAAATCCAGAAATCCACGTGAAATCCAAGTGAAATCCATTTGAAATCCGGTGGATTTCGAAATCTCGTACGCTTGAGTGAGTCGTGTCGGACCCCTCGGTCATTGGCTACTGCAGGATCGTAGAAAGGTAATGCCTACGCAAGGCCAGTCTGCAGGGACTTATGCACACTTTGCACCTATCAAATGTGGTTTCTTCATGCAATGAAATTACTTACAGCAATTGAGTGGATGGCTGATGTTCATCTGACATGATGGCCACTCCTTGCTTCGCTCTTCGATTGCTGAGTTGTGCGAAACGTCACGAAACGTCATAAACAGACAACATAGTCGACCCTAAACCGGGATAGGAAACTACGAAGGGGGCAGTGTTCCATGCTCATTAACCGGATATAGACTACAATTTTTGTAACTTGGCCGCTAATCCTGGGGTGACGATGATGTCATAATTATATTCATGGCCATCATAATCATATTCATAGTCGTGTGGTCGCCGCTGTATAAAAGAAGTACCTACTCGGGAGCTCGGGAGCGAGCCGTATCTAGTGCGCAGCGATGGCGATATCCTCTTCATCCGTGGATGGATCAGCGAGTGGCGCTTTACAGAAACTACATCTAGATCTATCGTTAGCATAGCTATTTTATATGCGAACATTACAACTGACCACATAATGATATTCATTATGTGCCATGTATATACGGCAATTACGTCATCAGAATTTAGGCAAGAAGGAAGGAGAGGGCACGCGACTGCACTACAAGTATACGGAGTTGAAGGAGTAGCTGTTAGCTCTTTTGACTGGATACGCAGCCTACCGTATACGGAAAAGCCTACTGTACACGTTTGTATACATTTCGTTCGGAATCAAGCAATATACGGAAAGTTTTTGAATGATTTCGCGAGTGCGGTTTCAGAGAAGAAGTCGACGATTTCGCCCGTCAGGTGTTCTTCAAATCGTTCGACGACGGTCCTACTCGGTGCAATATGGTCCTATTGAACTAGCGCAGGGCAAGGACAAGTATTGCTGTGAGCGGGGGAAACGTTTTTGGATGATTTGTTGTGGTTTACCTACTTTTTGCGCTATACGTTCTTTCTGACGGTTCGTGTGTGCTACTTTGGCAATGTTAACTACATGCTCTCGTACGTATACCTTCCGTCTGTAATGTGAAGTGAGCAAGAAGCTGTTTCTCCTTCCTATTTAGGCGGGAGGAGGGAAGAAGTAAGGCTCGCCGACTGAAGTACGCCCACGCAAACGGTTAACGAGCATGGAACCCACAGAGTTACAATTATTATTGAAACGTTAGCATGTATAATCAATATAATCTCGGGAGTTTCCTATCCCGGTTTAGGGTCGAGTATCTATGTTTAGGGTCGAGTATCTATGATTGGTCCGAATGCGTAGCACGTGAAATACTTAATCCGTAGGCGTTCCAAGCAACCGTAAATAGACAGAAGACCCCACTAATGATGTCATCAGTTGCCTGAACGCGATTAGCTGATTACGAATCCCGTGCGCACGGAAGTGCGGGTCGGAATGGCGCAAGACTATGACCATTACCATTACTCAATATTATATTGAACTTAACCCTCTGGCTCTGGACATCGTACTCGCACGTGCTGTAGGAGGCGCGGGTCCTTAGCAATGGCTGGGCAGGCTGCAATAGCAAAATCATGCGCTGTGGTATTCTTACCGGCACCGTTGACAATGATCGAGAAGCAGGTTTCCTTTCTGCAAGATCACAGAAATCCACTTCAGTCAGTGGAATGCACGACATGAAACATTCGTGTATGGTCAATAGACAAGATTATACAGCAATGCAAAGTGCATAATCTTAATCACACTTGTAACTATAGAGTGTGGGTGCCAAACTGAAGCCATTCCAGAGCACTCAATGCGACAAGGCATACTCCAGATGTACCGTTGTCGTGAGCACGGGGTACATGGGACAAGTCCAGACAGCGAGGACAGGGTAAGGGACAGGCACTACGCGAACGGACACTGGTAACGTGAATCAGGGGGGCTTTATTGAACAACAACAGCAGCAGTTACAGAGGGAGGGGGTGATCTTTTATAGATGCATGTGTCAAAAGTTCTAGACAAAGTGGCACTACACATTGTTACATGACAGCAGGTGATCAGAGCCTCTGGGAGACATGCCTTCACAACACAGACGTGATCGTCTAAAGTAGCATACACGAAAGGACCATGGGGAGAGCTCCCAACAGCATTGATTCATGTGTCCCACCTGTAGTGACTGAGTAGTTAGTAGTCACTGCTGTCGATTGCTGGCTATTATTATCATTATGCCATTATTATGGTTGTATTCTGTAGTGGAATGTATTAGTGATTATTATTCTTACGTATGTTGTACTATTATTGGTATCTGCATGGTTACGTAGTTGTACACGGTTTGTATTGTGCCTTTGTTCTATTGTTCATTGATTGTCTTGCTGAGCGGATCACTGTAACAAGTGCGGTGCATGAGCGTGGCCCGACCGACTGTTCCTGAAGTGTAAGAGCGTGCAGAACATTACATTTGGCGACGAAGGAAAGTCCGACGCGGGAGAGATGACCACACACGGACAGATTAGCGAGTTCCGCGGAGTGCCGGAGGAATGGACCTCATACGTGGAACGCCTGGAGTGTTACTTCTTGGCCAACGATGTGGCCGACGCAGGGAAGCAACGCGCGATCCTGCTGAGTTGCTGTGGCGCCTCCACGTACAGCTTGATCCGGAGTCTGGCCGCGCCAAGCAAGCCCACAGCCGTCGCGTACAAGGACTTGGTAGACAAAGTCCTTGTGATTCTATGGTGATGAACAAGATGGCGGACCGGTGACCGGTGATCGGTGATTTAGATCCTAATTTTCTCCTTACAAGAGACACTAATGCCTTCGTGCTGTCGGTGTAACGCCAGCGGCAAGTGCATCAGTTGTAAGTGTGTCAAAGAAGGATCGAGATGCGTCGATTGTCTACCGGGGAGATTAGGGAACTGTTCTAATCCCTCCAGATCCCATTCGATTCAATCGCCAAATGAAGAGACGAGGGTAAGGATGGCCGTTGGCAGTATTCAGCTGAGTGATCTACCTACAAACAACGTGGAGGAGTCCAGTAGCACTGGCGACGAATCAACCTGCCCCCTGCCACTGCCAGAGCCCTTCGACCTGCCTCAGTATGATCCCGCGGAAGCCCCGAATTTTGTATGGGGATCGCTGAAAGGAGAACAGTTCTGCAGAAAGATTGATGACTGCTATGATGAAATGGTGACATGGAAACGAAACATTTTCAAGGTACCATCAGGCAAGCAGGGGCAGGCCTTTGTCGGGGAGCTTGCGAGACTCTTTAGTTCCTTTGCTGAGGCTAACTCCATGGAACGGATTGCTCTGAAAGCAGCCATGGTCCTTCCACCCTTGATACTGCAAAAGCCATCAAGTCAGTCAAAAGCAAAGGACCATGCCCATTGTATTGAGCGAAGAATGAAGTTGTGGCTTGAGGGGGAGCTTGATAAGCTACTTGAGGAAGTCAGAGCCATACAGCCTACCTGTAACAAGAACGGATGCCAAAAAATCTACAAGCACTGCACGGAGATTTGCTGAGCTTATGATGGAGGGTAAAGTTCATGCCGCAACACGTCTGTTGGACAATAGTGGTGAAGCTAGATCAGGTGAGCCACTTGGTCTTGATGAAGTTATTGACACCCCAAATGGTTCATGTACTGTCAGAGAAGCCCTGTTGCAGAAGCACCCAACAGCACAACCATGTGAACCTTCTACCCTTCTCCCATCCACCAGTGAGACTGTGCCATTCCACCCTGTGATATTTGATGCGATAAATGCCTCCTCCATATGTGCAGCTGCCTTGAAAACCAAAGGGAGTCATGGACCCTCCGGTTTAGATGCTACAGCATGGCATCGCATGTGTTGCTCATTCAAAGGATCATCGAAGGAGCTATGCGAAGCTTTAGCCAAGACTGCCAGAAGACTTGCCAGTGGTCCAATTGATCCCCACCCAATCCTTGCCCTCACAGCCAGTCGTCTTGTGGCACTTAACAAGTGCCCGGGAGCCCGACCGATTGGGGTTGGAGAAGTGAGCCGGAGGATCATTGGCAAGGCCATCCTCTCAGTGATCTCTGTGGACATCCAGAAGGTTGCAAGCACGTATCAGCTTTGCGCTGGGCAAAAAGGAGGTTGTGAAGCAGCTGTGCATGCCATGAGGAGATTTTTCGAAAGCGAAGAAAATGAGGGGTTGCTTTTTGTAGATGCCACCAATGCTTTTAACACGTTGAACCGGGAAACAGCAATGAGGAACATCCAGGTGCTATGTCCATCATTAGCCAATGTTGTGTTAAACACATACAGACTCCCACCCAGTGTGTATATCAATGGCGAAGCCATAGTTTCAAAGGAGGGTACTACTCAGGGTGACCCCCTGGCAATGAGTATGTATGCCATTGCAGTCTTGCCTCTGATCTTGGAGCTAGAGAACCTAGCCAAGCAACTATGGTTTGCTGATGACGCTGCTGCCGCTGGAAGACTGCGAACACTGAAGCAGTGGTGGGATACGCTAGTTGAAAGAGGGCCTAAATACGGCTACTTTGTGAATCCGTCAAAGACCTGGCTTGTGGTCAAAGAATGCCATCTCGAATCTGCCAAGGCAACTTTCAGTGGCAGTGGAGTCCATATTACAACTGATGGAAAGAGGTACCTGGGATCCTACATCGGTCCAGATGACATGAAGGACTCATTTCTTCATGCCAAAGTCCAGAGCTGGATATCAGAATTGGAGGAACTAACTTTAGTTGCCAACTCTCAACCCCACGCCGCATTCTGTGCTTTCACTCATGGGATCGTGAACAAATGGAGGTACCTGCTCAGGACTACTGGACACACTGAAGATAGTCTACAGCCATTGGAAGATGCCATAAGACACAAGTTTGCCCCTGCCGTAACAGGACATTCGCAGTTTAGTGAGAATGAACGACAGATACTGTCACTTCCAGCAAGAATGGGGGGGCTCAGTATCTGCATCCCAAAGGAATTGGCCAAAGAGGAGTATGTGAACTCAGTTACAGCAACAGAACCACTAGTGCGAGCTGTCTCTGAGCAGAGGAGAGAGGCAATGGACGAATGTGCAAATGAAATGACAAAAATTAGAAACGACATCAAGAACCAGAAAAAGAAGCACATACAAGAGAGGACAGAAGCAATCCAAGACCATGCCTCAGGCAACATGAAGCTGGCAATGGATCTTGCAAAAGAAACAGGTGCCTCCAGCTGGCTTAGTGTTCTGCCCATTGATGAGTTTGTTTTTTTTCTGCATAAGGGAGCCTTCTGGGATGCTGTTGCCCTGAGGTACGGGTGGCAACTGCCCAATCTGCCAAAGACGTGTGTGTGGCAAGAGTCTCACAGTCGAGCACGCATTCACCTGTCCAACTGGAGGACTGCCAATAGTGCGACACAACGATCTAAGAGACCTCACTGCAGATCTCATGACTGAAGTATGTCACAATGTGGGCACTGAGCCGGAATTGCAACCCCTGTCAGGGGAAATGTTGAATGGTCGTTCTGCCAACTGTCAAGATGGAGCTAGAGTCGACATCAGGGTAGAGGGATTCTGGGTCAGGTCCCAAGATGCATTTTTCGATGTAAGGGTTTTTAACCCATTCGCATCCCGGAACTGCTCCCAGAGCCTCGATGCCACCTACCAACGCCATGAGAAAGAAAAGAGAAGAAGCTATGAACAGTGCATCCGGGAAGTTGAACACGGTTCATTCACTCCTCTTGTTTTCGCAGCGACAGGAGGAATGGGGAAAGCAGCCCAGGTGACCTACAAGAGACTGGTATCATTGCTGGCAACGAAAAGAGATCAACCATACGCCCAAACGATGAACACTATCAGGTGCATGATCAGCTTCTCCTTGCTAAAGTCCCAGATCAGATGTATTAGGGGTTCCAGATCATCCAAGGGTCATGCAATCAGGACCCCAATCAATGTGATTGCCAGTGAGGGGCGTGTCCCCTCCATCTAATTTAAACAATGAACTGTAGAGAATGACAGATATCTAGAACTTCTATTTCCATTATCATTCTTATATCATTTTTCAGGGTAGTGCGCATGTGTGCCCTATGTATAATGAATTCTTTGGAACCAATAAAGGTGTACGTAGATAGTAAAAAAAAAAAAAAGTAGACAAAGTCGCCGTGTACTATGCGCCCAGAAGATCCAAGATTGTCTCGTGATTCAAGTTTAACTCACGCTCACAACAGCCCGGTGAGTGTATCGCCATGTATGTGTCTGAGTTATGGAAACTTTCCGAATTTTGTGAATATGGTGCTACGTTAGATGATATGCTATGTGACCGACTTGTGTGTGGCCTTGCTGAAAGACGGGTTCAGCAGCGCCTCCTCGCTGAAGGGGATCTCACATTTGACAAAGCCCTGAAGATCGCCCAGGCCATGGAACTGGCAGAATGAGATGCCAGGGATCTCCAGCAAGCCAGTGCACACAGCAATGTACCAGTTCATAGGGTAGCCCAGCCACCAAGGACTGCCAGACAGGACAAGGATGGTAAACCGTGCCACCGTTGTGGAGGAAGTCACGACCCATCCCAGTGCCGTTTCAGAGATGTGCAGTGCCATGCTTGTGGAAAGAAGGGCCACATTAAGCAGGCATGCAGAAGCCAGAGCAAGGTCCCCAGTGCTACCGGTGGTGAGCAACCTCAGAGGCAAGCTGTCCACCTAGCCAAAGAGGGCAGTATCACTACACCGCCAGAACCGCAGGAGTACACATTGTACCCACTCCACGATCTAGCCACACGACCCCTGAAGACCACGGTGGAGGTGGAGGACCAGGAGCTCATCACGGAAGTAGACACTGGTGCCTCAGTCACCGTCATCAGTGAGGCTACGCTGGGAACACAACCTGCCCCACCACTCCAACCAACGTGAAACTGCGAAAATACACCGGGGAGGCAATCCCAGTGGTTGGAAGGTTGATGGTCAAGGTGCAATACCAGGGCCAAGAGGAGCAACTTCCCCTCGATGTCGTTGCGGGAGATGGGCCCAGTCTGTTGGGTAGAGACTGGCTTGCTAAGTTGAAGCTGGAATGGATGCATATGTTCAGCGTGCATGCCCAGGAGAGTCTGCAGGATGTCTTGGAACAACACAACACAGTGTTCAAGCCAGAGTTGGGCAGGATCAAAGGAGTTGAAGCAAGGCTCCACATCAACCCTGAGGCCCAACCACGCTTCTACAAGCTGAGATCAGTACCATATGCTCTTCGCCAGAAAGTGGAACAGGAGCTGGACAGACTGGAGGAAGCCAGAGTCATTGTCCCCACCCAGCACTCGGACTGGGCAGCTCCTATTGTTCCTGTTGTGAAGACTAATGGCTCAGTGAGGATTTGCGGAGACTATAAACTGACAGCTAACACGGCAACGAAGACTGAGTCCTACCCTTTACCCAGAATTGAAGACTTGTTTGCATCCCTTGTCAGAGGTAATGTGTTCTCCAAGCTTTACCTGTCCCATGCTTACTTGCAGCTGCCACTGGCTGAAGAATCACAACCCCTGCTGACAGTCAACACCCACAAAGGGCTGTACCGTTACTTGAGGCTCCCCTTCGTGGAGTACCTGGGGCACAAGATCTGCCCAGAGGGCCTGCAGCCAACTGAGTCCAAGGTGTGCGCCATAGCAGATGCCCCAGAGCCGAAGAGAGTGACAGAATTGAGATCATTCCTGGGTCTAGTGAACTATTATAGCAAGTTCTTACCCAACCTCGCCTCCACTGCAGCACCCTTGTATAACCTGCTGAAGAAGAATGCCTGCTGGACATGGGGCAAGACCCAAAAGGTAGCATTCAAGGGGGTAAAGGAGTTGCTACAATCGTCTGACCTGCTAGTCCACTTTGACCCAGAGGAACAGCTAATCTTGGCATGTGATGCCTCGCCCTATGGACTGAAACCATGCTATCCCATCGCATGCAAGATGGCTCTGAAAGGCCCATAGCTTTTGCATCCCGTACCCTTGCTCCAGCAGAGAAGAAGTACTCACAGCTTGACAAGGAAGCATTGTCCATCATCTTTGAAGTTAAGAGATTCCACCAGTACTTGCACGGCCATCAGTTCATCATCCTCTCAGACCACAAGCCACTCATGTACATCTTTGATGAGTCAAAGGCAGTGCCGCTCATGGCATCTGCAAGGATCCAGCGATGGGCTCTCACTCTCAGTGCCTACACTTACACCATCCAGTACAAGGCTGGGAAGGATCATGCCAATGCTGATGGCCTCAGTCGACTTCCCCTGGAGGATGCCCCAGCTGAAGTGCCGAGACCAGCTGAGACAATCCTCCTTATGGATCATCTTGCAGTTTCACCAGTGTCGGCTAGCCACATCCGACAACAGACAGACCATGACCCTACCCTGTCAAAGGTTAAGAGTTTCGTCAAGCATGGTTGGCCTGATGTATTGTCGGATACCAGTGACATGCAATCATACCATCGCCGGAGACTTGACTTGAGCATTGAAGATGGCTGCCTGTTAAGGGGAAGCAGAGTGGTGGTGCCTCCCAAATTGCGCAGTAGAGTGGTAGACGAACTACACGAAGGCCATCCAGGCATTGCCAAGATGAAGTCACTTGCTCGACAATATGTGTGGTGGCCAGGCCTGGATGGAGATCTAGCAGAGAGGGTGAAGCAATGCACCCCATGTCAGGAATGCCGTAAGAATCCACCAGCGGCACCACTCCACTCGTGGGAATGGCCAGAGCAACCGTGGAGGAGAGTGCATGCAGATTACGCTGGCCCTTACCTTGGACACATGTTCCTAATACTCACTGATGCACATTCCAAGTGGATGGAGGTACACATGACGAGGTCATCCACATCACTCGTGACCATTGAGAAAATGAGAAGCACCTTTGCGACATTAGGGCTACCAGAACAGCTGGTAACTGACAATGGCCCTAGCTTCACCAGTGGGGAGTTTCGCCAGTTCATGAGGAACAATGGAATACACCACATCACAACATCCCCCTACCATCCATCATCAAATGGATTAGCCGAGAGGGCTGTCCAGACATTTAAGTCAGGTATGAAGAAGCTGACTGAAGGAACCCTGGAGACCCGGTTGACTCGGTTCCTATTCCACTATCGGACCTCACCCCATGCCATAGGTCAGTCCCCAGCAGAGCTGATGCTAGGGCGACAGCTCAGGACACGCCTGGACCTGCTCAAGCCAGACATTGGCAAAAGAGTAAGAGCACGCAGCAGGAGAGAGCACACGATGCTCATTCAAAACCAAGAGGGTTCCAGCCTGGGGTGCAGGTCTACGCCAAGAACTTTGGTCAAGGGCTCCCATGGCTTCCTGGGGTCATCCAGGATTTGAAGGGTCCTGTGTCTTACACTGTGGAGCTCCAAGATGGTCATGCTGTTCAATGACACGTGGATCACGTGAGAGCTCGCACAGCTACAGTCCAACCATCGGTTGAGATGGATGACTATCCCATCATCAAGACACTATCTCAGAACACCAAATTACCACCAATTGAACCGCCACCTGCCGCAGTGGGGCAGAGTCTTCGCCTTTCCTCCCGCCCCCACAAGTCACCAGAGCACTATGATGCGACTGTGAGACATTGACTAATGGGGGAGGAGATGTTGTGACTGAGTAGTTAGTGGTCACTGCCATTATTATGGTTGTGTTCTGTAGTGCAATGTATTAGTGATTATTATTCTTACGTATGTTGTACTATTATTGGTATCTGCATGGTTACGTAGTTGTACACGGTTTGTATTGTGCCTTTGTTCTATTGTTCATTGATTGTCTTGCTGAGCGGATTGCTGTGACAAGTGCGGTGCATGAGCGTGGCCCGACCGACTGTTCCTGAAGTGTAAGAGTGTGCAGAACATTACACCACCCACTACACTGCCCTTCCCTTCTGCACAGTAGTAGACCTACTGCATCACTGTGAAAAGACATACAAAGAAAACCTTGGTAACACTATTTCTTTGATGTAGTAGTATACCATGCAATCATGCAGCATCTTCAATGTACATAGGTATACAAACCCTGGAGGTTTCAATGATTTCAAACAATGGAAGGAGATGGAAGAAGAGAGAACGTACACAGCATACATTCGAGATGATCATGTATATCATGTGAAATCAACCACCAATGGTAAGGGATGCACAAAACAAAATAAAATGAAGGAATGCATGCAATGCGCATCTAGGAATGCAATGCACAAAACAATGACCAAAGTGCCAGTGTCCACATACGGAAATATCCCACTCTTTACATGTAGGACAACCTATTGCATGGTGCATTACCAGCTATGAAACTACTGTTGTGCTTGAACTCTTTCTGGGACTGAAAAAAGGAAGAGTTCCAACTTCTTCAGTGTCTGTTCTTATGACTGATGATGGTAAATAAACCCAAACCCATACTGCTACACTGCAGCACCTCTTGTGTATGACATTCTATAAATATCAATGTATATACACATGTACAGTATATACCGTAAATGTTCTAAAAAAAATTGAAAATCTAAAGTTTGCAAACTTCCAGCGATCTTGCTTCGACCCGCTCTGAAAATTTGATTTATTGGCTGTCTCTAAAGTTCAGGAAAACCACTAATTTTGGCAAGGGTAAGGTTATATCGCCATTAATTTTGCCTCAATGCTTGATGAATACGAATGCTTCTCCAATACTGGGGCTCCACACCTCCTTGTAGACATGATATCCACAAATAATGCACGATACTGTTACAAAGAAAGCGGCAGCAGCAGCCATTTTCTGTACAGAGCTTTCCTAAAAATGGCGGCAGAGAACGCTCCAATTTCACGAGAAGGCTTCAATTTTCGCAAGAAGACAGCAAAGAAAATAATAATGCCTCCTAAATTTCAAAGGTTTAGATTTGAAATGCAGACAATGTTTACGAATAATTATTTTTAGAATATTTACAGTAGTACAATTGTGATTATCCTATGCAGACAATGTATTCTACTCTGCTGCCAAAAATGTCTATGGAGAAGATGTACGGCACTTCCTTTGTCTCTGGCATATCAATCGGTATGTATATACATATATCTAAGCCATACATTGGACAATGTGACTGTTGCTACTGTATATACACTGAAGTGAGGGCTTCTCAGCTGGCTCAGGCATCAGAAAGGGTTGGTTCTCCAATACCAGCTTCACAACAGGGTTGAAAACCTTGCCGACGTTTTGACCAGATGCTCTGGTCTTCTTCAGGGCGAAGAAGATGCCCTGAAGAAGACTAGAGCATCTGGCAGACACAGCAGCATTCCATTTAATGATGACTAAATTTGTAGACCACTGGACAGACAAGGCACCAGACTTCATCAGCTACTTCGAGCAGTACTATGTCCACCGCCCTGGTATTTAAATCACAATTTAGGCAGCCCTATGGCATGTTGTCTCATTACTGTTTATATTGTCATACCATAGAATAATGGGCGCGATGTTATTGTCACTTCATTCATGGAGACACTGATACTAACATGTATCTGGAAAGGTATACGTAAAATATAATAAATCATAATAACAGACCAGGATTCACCAGTGTTATCAGTGTTGTGTCATTTTGTGTACAGCTTTCACAACAATTTGAGTTTCACGATGGCTACACATTATGGTCTAGGCTCGATGTATCCAGTGAAGAGACCAGCTGGTCCTGGACATCGTTGACACTCCTGACTAACAAACCAAAGAGCTGCGCAATCAATGCCGAGTATGTACAGACTGGAGGATTGAGTTAATGGTATTCATCCATTACGTCAGAATATTAAGTAGCGTTACTATGCCCATGTGTGACATGTTGCTACATCATTTTAGAAAAAATGCTGTTATACACGCAGGGATACGTGGCTGCATACTCTCATCTCTTATCTACTCCTGATCTCAGTCAAGCGTACTGGCCAACAGTTGCCATTGGACGAGGAGTTAAAACAGTATGTTGTGATTAACGCTCACAAAGGTCTTTTCAGGTACACCTGTCTACAACTTGGCATTTCCTCAGCCCCAGGAATTTTCCAGCGTGCAATTGAGAGTGTGTTACATGGGATTCCCAGAGTCGTGGCTTACTTCGATGACATCCTTGTATCTGGAGCCACCCAGAACAAGCATTTGAGTACACTGGAAACAGTGTTTGACCAGTTGGAAGAAGCTGGATTGCGAGTCCAAGAAGATAAATGCCAGTTCATGTTACCATCTATCACGTACCTGGGGTACCAGATTGACACAGAAGGGTTGCACCCCCTAGAAGACGAAGTGCAAGCTGCAGTGAGTGCCCAAGAATGTCAGGAGCTGAAGGCCTACCTTGGCCTACTGACGTACTACAGCAAGTTCCTACCCGACCTGTCAACCAAGCTAGCCCCTAGCTCTGTACCTACTCCATTGGAAGAATGCTTTGTGGCACTGGAGAAAGAAACAAGCAATAGCATTTGAAGCATCTAAAGAACTGTTGACTTCATCTAGCTTTCTTGTTCATTTCAACCCTGAGTTGAAACTCATCCTGGCATGTGATGTTTCAGCATATGGAGTTCGTGCCATTCTGGTTCGCTAAATGCCAAATAGATCGGATCGAGCAACCAATTGGCTATGCATCTCACACCCTCACAGATGCAGAGAGGAATTACTCACAGCTTGAAAAAGAAGTTCTGCATGGCATGCATCTTTGGTGTGAAACACTTCCATGCTTACCTGTTTGTCACCATTTTGAGCTAGTAACTGATCATCAGCCACTTCTCGCACTCATGAGTGAACATCGTTCAACATCACCACAAGCATCAGCACAAATGCAGCGATGGGCACTGTTCTTGTACATGTACAAGTACATACTGCGGTTCAGAAAGACTGAAGCCCACTGCAATGCCAAGGCATTGAGCCACCTGCCACTGCCAACTGCACTGAAGGAAGTTCCTGTACCACCTGAATTGGTGTTGTTGAAACAGCACCTGCAGCAGTTGCCAGTAACAGCAGACCATGCACATCCGAATGTGGACCCAGAGAGACCCTGTTGTTGCCAAAGTGTTACAATTTGTTTAGTATGGCTGGCCGAATTGCGTGGATCCCGAACTTGCACCCTTTGCTTCAAGGAAAATGGAACTGTCTGTTCATGAAGGTTGCCTCCTATGGAGTGCTCAAGCTGTGGTCCCACTGCAAGACAGGGAGATGATGCTGAATGAGCTGCATCAGGGTCACCTAGGGGTGTCGAGAATGAAATCCTTGGCGAAAATGTACGTATGGTGGCCTGGCTTAGACAAGGACATTGAAAGCTCAGTCCAATCATGCACAGAGTGTCAGGCAACCCAGTCAGTTCCCTCTCATCTCCTCTGCACCCTTGGAGCTGGCCAACACGTCGCTGGTCCAGGCTGCATGTGGACTATGCTGGCCCGTTTCAAGGACACCGATCCTCTTGGTGATAGACGCTTATTTCAAGTGGACTGAAGGTTGGCCATTTCATGCAGCAACTTCAAGTGCAACTATTGAGAAGTTAAGAACTTTGTTTGCATAGTTTGGTTTGCTCGAGACCATTGTGTCAGACAATGGCACATGTTTCGTGAGTGAGGAATTTGAGTCTATTCTGCAAGCCAATGGCATCAAGCACTTTACATCTGCTCCATACCATCCCGCCTCTAATGGCTTGGCAGAAAGAGTGGTGCAGATAGTGAAGAACGGGCTGAAGAAGGATTGAGAGACAAGGGTTTCCTCAGTTACGTTTAGCAAGAATCTTGCTTATGTATCGCATAACTCCACAGGGCACGACTGGTGTGTCACAGCCAAACTTCTGTTAGGTTAGATGCCTTATTCCAGGCTAGACCTAATCAGGCCCAACATGGCCAAGCGCGTGGGGAAGAAACAGTTTGAGCAGAAAGCCAGTCATGATGCATCCCCTTGAAATCACTGTTTCCAGGTAGGAGACAGAGTGAATGTCTTGAGCCACAGGCCCAGAGAAAAATGGACCCCTGGCCACATTGTGAAGATCACAGGTCCAGTGTCTCTTCAGCTTCAACTGGAAGGTGGACAGTTGATTAGGTGTCATCAGGACCAGATTCATCATCGGGTTTTAGCCAAGCCAACAGAACCAATGGTTCAAGAGAGGGAGATTGTTGTGGATTCATCTGCCGTTGAGACTCACACTGAAACACCAGAACCAAGAGAAACATCTGGTTCTTCCATTCAAACCAAGGAACCATCAACCACTGATGCAGCTGTAACTCCCTCGACTGATTCTTTGACAGCTCGTTATCTACATCAAATGCAGAAAGAACCTTACAGTCTTGACCCCTCATCTCACTGATGTTTTGATTTTTCTTATCCTGTGTGGTTACGTGCTTGTATTGCATGTGCTATCCTTTTATGGGAGGAGGAGTTGTATCTTACGTATGAATATCATTATGCATGCGTGTATGCTTATATAAGTGCCTGTATCTTAAGTTTGGGGCAGTGAGTTGTTGTAGTTGTTGTTGCTTTAGTGACTTGTTGCAAGTGTAAGTTCTGTTGCTGTGGATTTGCATTGATATTGTTGTGTTCAAAGTGAGAGTAGCGTTCTCAGTGAATTAAGATATCACACAATTATTGCTGATTGTTGATTATGAAGTATCACGATTAATCGATTATTTGGCAATTGCAATAGATAGCATTGTCCCTTGCACAACATAATGGATCCCACAAAATCAATGCAATGTTTTCATATTAAAGCAAATTAGTGGCAAGTTTTCAATGAAGAAGCACAGCATGGAAGCCATCATATTATGATGTACAACTGCCCCTACAAGAAGGGAGGTGCCAAGAGGTTGCTAGAAGTGAGCAGAATTATAAGTACCTACGACAGGGGTGAGTGTATGGTAGATCAGTACAGATGCTCGTGGATACAGGGTCTGATCAAACCATGGTAGCAGCGCCAAATTCATTGATTTGTTAAAGGTCAAAGGTTCAGATCGGGTGCCCATTGTGTGTGTACATGGTAACACAGTGACATACCCCACGGCCAAGTCCAGGTGGGGACTTGGCAGCAGCAGGCTCAAGTGATGGTAGCACCAGAACTACCAGTGGCTGCGCTACTGGGGCAGGATTTGTATGACCCAGTTGATAGGGGAAGCCCCACTAGAGGTTTGATGGTGGTTGCCAGGTCAGCCAAGAGAAGGGGCGAACAAGATGTTGCCAACACTGAGGATAGCCAAGGGCTGAGTTTGGATGTACCCAGTGATGAGTCAGTTAGCCCAGAGGAGCCAACAGCTAATGATGAGAAATTGACACCTGAGGTTCCCACAGAGGTAACTGAGTCATAGACTCCCACAGAGTCAGGGAAGGAGTTGACAAGTACAGAGGACAAAGTGCAGAAACAAGTAAACAAGGGTTGCCAGCCACTGCAGTGGAGTTGAGAGCTTGCCATGGCGGCAAAGTGACCCCACCCTAGAGAAAGCCCATGACTTGGTCATTGAAGGACCATGCAGCAGAAGGAGAAGGAGTTAATTTCTACCAACAGGAGGGACTCCTGTACAGACACTGCATGGCAGCCAAGGGTCAGCAGGGCTAGCCAAAGCCTGTGAGCAATTGGTACTACCCAACAGCATTGGTTGGTAGTGTTGCATCTGGCCCATGATGTGCCGATGGCCGGACACCATATATACAATCACCAAAACCAAGGATCGAATCCTCCAACGCTACTACTGGCCAAGGATCTTTGTGGAGGTAGCCAGATACTGCAAGTCCTACAAGATCTGTCAGAAGAGCCAGCCTCGATGACCAGCTCGTGCAGAGATGGTGCCAAAGCCCTTGGTGCCACTACCCTTTCAGAGAGTTGCAATGGACACACAGGCACCTTACCGTGTACGTAGAGAGGCAACCAGTTCATACTCACTTTCTGCGACTACGCAACTCGGTACGCTGAGGCAGTGCCCCTTCCAAGTGTGGAAGCACCACACGTTGCCAAGGAGCTGATGTCCATCTTTTCAAGGCTAGGGATCACGAAACAGATACTGACAGATCAAGGTACCAACTTCATGTCAGCCACCCTGGAGGAAGTATATCATTTACTGCAAGTGGAGAGAATCCGCACTCCCCCCCTACCACCCCCAAACTGACGGGTTGGTGGAGCACTTTAATGCTACGCTTAAGCTGATGCTGAAGAAGTTTGTGAACAAAAAGGGGAGGATTGGGATGAGTATTTCCCATACCTATTGTTCGCCTACTAGGAAGTACCCAAGAGTCAGATACCAGATGCATAAATGCAGTAAGTAATGCAAGCAGAAAGTAAAGTACAGTGAAGCATAATATTATGTGACCAGATGCAAGTTTGGGTTCCCACGTGACATTTGTGAAGCAGGTTCATTGAATGATGTTGATGATTGCCTCAAGTCAAGGACAAAGATATACCACATTCCTCACACCGAGCATGAAATACGAGTCAATGATTACAGTCCTTTGCTGCTGATGATGTGGAAGGCAAACATGGATGTGCAATTCATTGCCGAATCGTCACTAGTTATTGCTCACTATCTGACGGCTTATGTGACAAAGGCAGAAAAAAGCAACATGCAGGATTTGTGGCAGGAAATCAGTTCCAACAAGAGTGTCTACAGTCAGCTTTGGAGCTTTGAGTGTGGACTCTATGAGGTGAGTGATCTGCTGCTTGGTGACCATCTGTGTGAAAAGTCAGCCACAGTCCAGTGGATTGATGCGACATTTCCACACAAAAAGAAATGCAGGTTGAAGAATCACAACAAGCTACAGGAGCTTGGAAAAAGTGATCCAAGCTCAACTGAAATCTTTGAAGATAGTGTTGTTGACACTCACTATCCTCAAAGGACAAATGACATGGAGAAGGTTTGTCTTTACAATTTTGTCAAGTACCATGTAAAGTGCAAGGATGATAACTCGGGGCAGCGCAAGTATTGCAAACTTGTCAAGCCATGCCTTCCCTATCATAGGCTCTTTGACCCTAATAATTTCTGAACTAGCGAGAAGAGTATTTCTACTCCATGCTGCTGTTGTTTCTTCCTTTCAGAGACAAAGGGTCTCTTCTTGCACAAGTCGAATCTGCTGAAGCAGCCTTCATTCGATTGATGGAGTCCAACTCTGGAATGTACAAACATCATGACAGATTACAACAGATGCTTAAAGCAACAGCTAAAGTGAAGAAAATCAATGAAGCGAGACAGGAGGAGGCAAAGCAAAATGATAACAAAGAGGATGAAATCAATGGACCCTAAATTGTTGGGGAAGCAACAGCAGCTATGAATGATGTGCAAGACCTGCAAGCCAATTGTGTGGACGAGATGAGTCTTGAGAAGCGCATCGAAATGTTGAATGCAGATCAGACACGTGACTTTGAGCGTGAGTCTTTTCATCTTAAACACCAACAGAGGCATGAGTCGGGTGACTGTAAATGCTCAAAACTGGAACCACCACATATGTTTGTTAGTGTAATGGGAGGGACAGGAAAGTCTTTCTTTATTGAAGCCATCAGGGCTCAAGGGGCTGCAATATGGAAAGACAAGCAGGATGCACTTCTCTGTGCTGTAGCTGTACCCACTGGGGTTGCAGCCTTCAATTAATGTTGGTGGCGTGACAGTACACCGTCTGTTTCAGTTACCCATTGGGCATGAAGGTAAAGAAGCTGGCTATTGGGGACTACCGAGTAAATCATTGAAGATCATGTGAGCCACACTTCGAGATGTCAAACGTTTTTATTATGAATGAAGTTTTGAATTCCATGCTGTTGAGTCTGAACTTAGCCTACCTTCACCTGCACTTGGAAGAAGTGTTTGGGACTGACAATTGGTCTGGATCAATCAGCATCCTCTTTGTTGGTGATCTCCTGCAGCTGCCTCCAGATAATGGTGCACCTGTGCTTGATAAACTGAACACCAAAGCAGTTTTATCAAAATTGGGCTGCATGACATTCATGAATATCTGGAAGGAGACGGTAGTGTATGATGAGCTGACACTCAATGAGCACCAGAAGAAGGACACACAGTTCTGTGAACTTCTGGATGAAGTTAGACGAGAGTGTGTGTCTGAGAAATGCATCAAGATTCTGCATGGAAGAGAGACTTATCCAGGGCCCAATGCAGATAAGTTTGAAGAATTGATGCAGTCTGGTGAGTCACTGGTGTGCCTGTTTCCGACACGAAAGGCATGTGAAGAATTCAACATTACAATGAGATACTCGACAAGTTGCAGTGCAAGACTGTCAAAATTAGATGCACTAATGAAGTGGACAACCCCGTCAGCATGCACAAATGGAGCAAAAAGAAAGCAGAGGAGCTAAAGAGGCTGAACAAAGACTGCAACCTGACTGCTGGTTTGGAGGCTGTGCTTTGTATTGCTGTAGAGGCTCGAGTGATGCTGTGCAGAAAGATTAACACGAGCTAGGGCTTAGTGAATATGGGGTAATTGGCACTGTTGTGGCCATTAGCGTGCACAAAGTCACTGTGAAGTTTGACTACATGAGCACAGAATATAATGTTGAAAAGGTGAAGAGTAGATTTCTGGCCATGAGAAGAGTGTATGTATACAGGCTACGATTTCCACTCATTCTAGCCTATGCTGTCACAAGTGCTAAGGTCTGTCATTGAACTGTGCCACGATGGACCTCTCTGACAGGGTCTTCAGTCCTAGCTGGCATGGCATATGTTGCACTGTCATGGGTTTGAACAATTGATGGGGTGCACCTGGTTGCCTTTGATCCAAAGTCAATAATGGTGAGCTCATAGTGTTTGCAGGAAGTCAATCAGCTCAGACAGTTGCATAGACCAGATTTGCCCATCTATGTTATACCCAGTGAAGAAAGTGCCAGCAGTAAACGAAAGCTTAGTGGCACTTGTGGGTTAAGAAGCCCATGCAAGCAGAATTCCACTGTGACCACAAGGCATGCTCAAACGTCGACGTCAGGGTGTCTGACAAAGCAAAATGCAGTGCAAGTAGCTAAGAAACTAGCATGCACAACAATAGACACCAGTGAAGGGAATGGTAATCAACTGGAACGATCTCACTTTCAATTTCACCCAGTTGATAGTGAATGGCAATTTGAAGCACGCAAAAGGACAGGTGCTCACTACTGACGACCTTGTCACTTTGGGTGTGGTGGACCCAACTGCCTTCTGACATGGCCCAACTTCCAAACAGTGAGACAGATCACTCCAGAGGCAATCGCCTCTTTCGATCACTCTCATTGATCATCACAGGGTTACAAGAAGACCATCTTGCAGTGAGAGTAGCAATCCTGAACCACATGAAGCAGATGGTGCCTTTCTTTTGCGAGGACATGTACCTCAGAGCAGCATTGCAGAGTACATACAGAATACTCACATGGACATGGACGGAGCGTGGGGTATATAGTGAGATTGAAATGTTCACTTTGGCTCATCTGCCGCAGACTAACATTTATTCGTTTGACACTGATACCAATCAGTGGTTACTGTACAGCCCTCAATGCATAGACCACAGTTTGCCAATTAAAAGCAGTGCAAATTAAATCTATGTACATCATGCATTACCCAGAGCATTTTGAGGTAGTCTCATCTGCTGTGAGGCACACTGATTGGAGTAAGCTTATGCAGTTGAGACAGTGACAATCATGATAAGTGTGCCCATCCATTGGCTTAAATGGTTTGCTCCATGCATTGGTGCATGGCTTGCATTGTGGATTGGGTGGTTTGCTCTGTGGATGGGTGATTTGCTCTGCATGTGGATGGGTGGTTTGCACTGTGGATTGGGTGGTTTGCTCTGTGGATGGGTGATTTGCTCTGTGGATGGGTGGTTTACTCTGTGGATTGAGTGGTTTGCTCTGTGGATGGTTGATTTGCTCTGCATGTGGATAGATGGTTTGCACTGTGGATTGGGAGGTTTGCTTTGTGGATGGGTGATTTCTGTAGCAGTGATTGAGTTTATTAGTTCTGTTCTGATTGGATTGGTTTTCTGAGGTTGGAGTGGTTCACTAGCACACTGACTTAATAGGGTTTACATACTAATAGTATACAAATACATATGATTATTTAGGAGGTTTGCCAGTAAATTTTGATGGTTTCTATAATAATTATACAGTTTTCATTATATTTTTACAGACAAATATGTCATAAAATACTTGTTAATAATTTTGTAACTTTGCAGGCAGCACCCAAACGTACAGATAAGAATTCATCGTGTAGTGCTATTCGCACATAAGAATTATCATTGGTATACCAACATTTACACTCTCTCACTTCTCTTTGCAGAATTCTACTTTCACAGAATTGAAGATACATGTACTTTCTCCTCCTGTACACATTACAACAATCTAACGATTTGTGTATACACGGACTTTTACACTTTCTGGATGTGGTGGCCTGTGCAGGGACGGGGTGGTTTGGTTAATGACTGCTGTGGTTGTTCGGTGGTCAGGGTGGTTTCCCCTGCGGTTGAGGTGAATTGTTTGTGCACTGGCTCAGCCAGATGTATCCATCCAGAGTATGGTTATTTACAGTATTTAGGTTATACATTTCCGCAGCTTATATGTCATTATGTTTTGTATACCTTGCAAAGTAATGGTGAAGTGCAAGACTCAAATTTACAAGGTAGAATTCACTTACTATCACATGCACCTAGCCATTCATTGAAGTCATCTGAAGAAGGTGGCTTATTTCACATGAAGCCTTTACTCTCTTCTCTTTGCAGCATTCTACTTCTCAAAATGAAGATGCCTTACTCTGCAGTACACGTCATAATCTAAATGCTTGTGTACAGTACCTTGCAATCAGTGCTATGTTACAAGATCACCAGATTCCGAACATGGACTGAACTAAAGCAGGTAAATCCTCTTCGTAAATAAGCAAATGCACCACAGTGCACGTGACAGAAAATTAGTTGATGATTGTGGATCCTTCTTCTTGCAGCACTCCACTATGGTAATTCTCAAAACCTAGAAAGTTGCTATCATGCACAGGTGTCCCAAGAATCAGGTCATGACCAAGTCTGGATTGAAGATATCAATTACATCAAGGATACATAATTATGTACAAGCTAAGAACGAACAAAAAGAAAGGTATTTATGAGCGACATTTGTGAGCAGAGGCCCAAGATCAAGTCACGCATGACCATGCACATCTGGATTACTGAAGTCCAGTACATCAAGCAAGAATACAGTACGAATACAGGCAAATGCCATACAAACAAATAAATAGCACAACAGTACAACATTTCATTACACATCATTATAGCAGTTACTTGTATTATATCAACTGACTGTCATTTTAAATCTAATAAAATTAATATAATGTCATTGTCAAACTGTATAATAGTATACTAATGGTTTTCATTAATTTTATCTCTGAACATAAAGTTTGAAAATTCATTTGGCTTTGCGGAATGAGAATCTGAAAGTTACAAGTCCATTACTGCACTACAAAAGAGCAATAACTGCATTAGCAGTTAGCTATATCAGTACACAAGGGAGTTGGAATGTAACTTAGCTCACACTCCATAAGAAGTGCAGAAACTAGAAATAATAAACATTTTCTACAAAAATATAGTAAGGATGTAGGGATGGCACAATAAGTACAGAAACAAGTGAGGGCTGTTACACAGTGGAGCATTCACCATCATCCCTACATTCAAGGATGCAGGACTATACAGTGTGGCATCCTTGCATGTAGGGACCATGGTGTATATAATTTATGCTCCACTGTGTAACAGCCCTCACTTGTTTCTGTACTTTTGTGCCATCCCTACATCCTTACTATTTTTGTAGAAAAGTTTTTTTCTTATAAGTGTGTGTTATATATGTTGCCACGAGGCAATATGCAATGTGTTAACAATTTTTATTTCGTTATTTATAAAAGGAAGTGCTTTGATGTGGTTTACATTGATTTGATACATTGCATGATGCCATGACATATTTTGGATACAAATTACATGGCTGCTTAGCTACATGTACATATAATTATCAAATCTGCATTGCATACTGTCTAATGCACAGAGCGGAGCACAATCTGTCTTCTCTGCACAGCCCAGGGTGCATGCAAGACGCAAAAGGATGCACTAGCAGACAGACTAACTTGCATTATATTAGGACAGAGTGTAAAATTTCAAAAGAACAAGGTCACTTAAATTCTCCAAAGTTTCAAAGTTTCTTTTAAAAAGTAGCTATGTCAGCGATAGGCTAAGCTCTATGGTCCAATGGCAAGTGTGTATGTAGGTAGGCGATGAGCTGGTTTTCTTGGCCTTGCTAGACTTGGAGGAGCCTCCTTTTGTGTCAGCATCCAAGGTGTACTTGTTTCTCAGTTGTTGCCGCTGTGCTTCTCGTGAGTCATGGATGTACTCCTTGTGTCTTGCCCTCTCCTCTTTCTTTCTCTGCATCTCTCTGTCCATCAGAGCCTTCGAAGTCTCTGCATCTGCAGGGGAGGGTGAGGGAAGAAAGGTATACAGGCTCACTGGTGAAGTGTACAAGACACAAGAAACACAAATGTTTGAATGATAGCTATATTAAACATACTGTATGGCTGGAAATTTCGGCAGAGAATGTATTTTGGTGGATTGGCGGCTTTCAGCAATCTACCAATATTTCTTCCACCAAAATATTGCGCAAATTATTGCATAACCATAGCTTTCCTGTGCAAAGTACATTGGCAGTTGGATGCTCCAGGCCTGTAGGCTAATCATTGGCATGGAGTTCACTTCAACAGCTGCTCACGAGGACACCACGTTTTCAAAGAGTTTGGTCACCGCAGGTGGGAGAAGAGCTGCCTTAGCTTGTCAGTGTTAGGAAGGCAATGCAAACGGCGTTGTGAATGCAGGCGCTGTGAAGACCGGCGTTGATATCGTTGTTGTTACTTACTTTGGCAGATTTTGGCAGCCAGTCTCCATTTTTGCATCAGAGCAGTATGATTGCGTACAAGGTCGCAGGTAACAGGTGAGCATCAGCAGTTCTACCACAAAAAAGCTTGGAAGCGCCTTGCAAGTTGAAGAATTCCAAGACAAGACTGAGGATCTGAATGAAAATAATCCAGATTTGGCCAAACAACGACTTACGTACGTAGTCCTCAGTCACACTTAGGCCTCATTACTAAAATAGCAATCTAGCTCTGCTCGTCCCCCCAAAGAGGCCACACAAAGGGGGGGGGGGGGGGGGCAGAGCATACATATACACAAGCTATTAGACAATTGGGCTATAAACTTTGTGCAGCTCAGTAGATGGCGTGATCACACACACGCACACGCATACACACACACACACCTCTGCTATTCTCATCTAGGCCCAGTCCCTTTTCAAGGTCTCCAACAACACCGCTCAGCTTGGAGGTGACCATTCCGGTGGCTATGTCTAACGTCATCTTGGACACTCGTGTGGGTGTAGCTTACAGCAGGGCAGTACAGATGGGATGGGTAAGGGATGGGTCGTGTTGTGTCAATAAAGGGTGAGGTAAACACAACACGCGTTTGAGAGCTGCTACTAGTTCAAGATGGCGGCCTGTCACTGACAACGCGCACACTCAGCAGGAGCTATGGTAGGAGTCGGTTCGCAGTCGATATCGCTGGCTCAGTGAACCTGTAGGGAGAGATAGGAAATGGAGAGATGCTTGGATGTACCCTATGAACAGCCCATAAAGTCTAACTCCTATCTCACGCTACACCTCAGGTGTAGAGTGTGAGAGAGAGGAGAAGTCCAATCCTATCCACTCAACACAGGACAATAATTGACAGTGGCACAGATGAAAGAAGACCTTGCCGGGACGATATAGCCTCTAGGAGTCTAGGAGCTCATTCGTGTGCTCTCCAGACAAAATGTTCGGCGCAATATAAAGAGCAGCCACTCTGTCCTACAATGTAGCTGTAACGTACCAGCCACAAACCGTCACAACGATCAGTGAGTCAGCCAAAGACGGGCAGGTTTTCCTCCTCTGCCTCCTCTATTCATATTCTTGGATACTATTTCCGTTCATTCTCCGGATACTCCGAAGTGTACATGTGTACAAGCTTGAATACAACACACGCTTCCTTTCCAGCGAGTCCTGCCATTCCTCAGCCCAGACAGTGCACTGACGTCAACAGCTAGCTAGAGCTTAAGACTCCAAGTGCAAACAACTTTACTTCACCATTCAGTAGAACGTTACAGAGAATGCAAACACAACACACAGGCAACTCCGCCTACATACTTCAGCAATACAAGAGAGATGAACTGGCAAAATAAAGTAACTTATATGTTCATGTGCTATTGTTGTGTGTAGACGGTATACATATGTAGAGGTATATATACTATACTATACTGCAGTCTACTTTGTGTGTAGGTGAGTCTATTCACAAGGGTTATATGAACGGGTTCCCCGGCTGTTGCTGTTGCCATGACGATTGTCCAGCAGTGTTGGCAGGGATTAGGGGAGGCGGAAGGAACTCTGCTCCTACAGAGAGAAGTGGCACAATGTAACTGTGTACACACTAGTGCGTACATGTGTACTGAGAACAAATTCATGTTATTAGATAGTGAATAGGTGTTGCGTAGACTACCTGTACCACATTGCATCACAGACACCAATTATTGTTGTAGTGTGTCTCTTATCCCTTACTGTATGTACACATCTTCAGAGTCACACACCAGGTCTCAATCTGACCACATCTGTTCCCTTCCCTTTCTCTTTACCACACAAAACTCTTCCTTCACTCACTATCATCTTTATCCTCTGTCATCCCACCCTCAACTTCTTCAACCATCCACCCCCCCACATCCTTCACTCTCCCACTCCCTCACCCTCCCAGTCTCCCTCACCCCTCACCCTCCCACCCCTCACTCTTGCATACCTGGCTGAACATTTCCTCCACTGTTGCCCTTCATCTCAGCCAGGGTGGGCTGACGTGGCTTTGACTGCTGGAAGGGGTTAGATGTAGTGGGTTGTGGCATGGGGTAGCTCGGCATAAAGGGGTTGCCTGCTGGCTGCCCACCCCCTCCTGTTGTTGGTGGAGGGAGGGAGACCAGAGTGTCCAGGTTTACAAGAGCAGAGAGGTCACCAAGGAACTGCTCTTCAACCGAAGGAAGCTGGGGGGGGGTTACAGGTCATGTGATAAGCATATGACTGTCATGTGACTAAAATGTTTACACAGAAAAAGTTAGCACAGATCCTATATGTACATCTGGACTGAAGCAATCATAAGTAACACATTCACATTGGTAGCAGCTTGCCATGGTTAACGATACCAAGTCTGCACATGTCACAAACTCCTCCCCATGACCGCCACTGGACAGGGTCTACAAACTGCTCCCCACGACTGCCACAGGACAGGGACTACAAACTGCTCCCCATGACCGCCACAGGACAGGGTCTACAAACTGCTCCCCATGACCGCCACAGGACAGGGTCTACAAACTGCTCCCCATGACTGCCACAGGACAGGGTCTACAAACTGCTCCCCATGACTGCCACAGGACAGGGTCTACAAAGTGCTCCCCATGACCGCCACAGGACAGGGTCTACAAAGTGCTCTCCATGACTGCCACAGGACAGGGTCTACAAACTGCTCCCCATGACCGCCACAGGACAGGGTCTACAAACTGCTCCCCATGACTGCCACAGGACAGGGTCTACAAACTGCTCCCCATGACTGCCACCGGACAGGGTCTACAAAGTGCTCCCCATGACCGCCACAGGACAGGGTCTACAAACTGCTCCCCATGACTGCCACAGGACAGGGTCTACAAAGTGCTCCCCATGATTGCCACAGGACAGGGTCTACAAAGTGCTCTCCATGACTGCCACAGGACAGGGTCTACAAAGTGCTCTCCATGACCGCCACAGGACAGGGTCTACAAACTGCTCCCCATGACCGCCACAGGACAGGGTCTACAAAGTGCTCTCCATGACCGCCACAGGACAGGGTCTACAAACTGCTTCCCATGACTGCCACAGGACAGGGTCTACAAAGTGCTCCCCATGACTGCCACAGGACAGGGTCTACAAAGTGCTCCCCATGACTGCCACAGGGCAGGGTCTACAAAGTGCTCTCCATGACTGCCACAGGACAGGGTCTACAAAGTGCTCCCCATGACTGCCACAGGACAGGGTCTACAAAGTGCTCTCCATGCTCCCCATGACTGCCACAGGACAGGGTCTACAAAGTGCTCCCCATGACCGCCACAGGACAGGGTCTACAAACTGCTCCCCATGACTGCCACAGGACAGGGTCTACAAACTGCTCCCCATGACCGCCACAGGACAGGGTCTACAAACTGCTCCCCATGACTGCCACAGGACAGGGTCTTCAAAGTGCTCCCCATGACTGCCACAGGACAGGGTCTACAAAGTGCTCCCCATGACTGCCACAGGACAGGGTCTACAAAGTGCTCTCCATGACTGCCACAGGACGGTCTACAAAGTGCTCCCCATGACTGCCACAGGACAGGGTCTACAAAGTGCTCCCCATGACTGCCACAGGACAGGGTCTACAAAGTGCTCCCCATGACTGCCACAGGACAGGGTCTTCAAAGTGCTCCCCATGACTGCCACAGGACAGGGTCTACAAACTGCTCCCCATGACTGCCACAGGACAGGGTCTACAAACTGCTCCCCATGACTGCCACAGGACAGGGTCTACAAACTGCTCCCCATGACCGCCACAGGACAGGGTCTACAAAGTGCTCCCCATGACTGCCACAGGACAGGGTCTACAAACTGCTCCCCATGACTGCCACAGGACAGGGTCTACAAACTGCTCCCCATGACTGCCACAGGACAGGGTCTACAAAGTGCTCCCCATGACCGCCACAGGACAGGGTCTACAAAGTGCTCTCCATGACCGCCACTGGACAGGGTCTACAAAGTGCTCTCCATGACTGCCACAGGACAGGGTCTACAAACTGCTCCCCATGACTGCCACAGGACAGGGTCTACAAAGTGCTCCCCATGACTGCCACAGGACAGGGTCTACAAAGTGCTCTCCATGACTGCCACAGGACAGGGTCTACAAACTGCTCCCCATGACTGCCACTGGACAGGGTCTACAAAGTGCTCTCCATGACTGCCACAGGACAGGGTCTACACTCTACAGACCAACTCTCATTTGCTTTGTTTCGGAACTTCATACGCACTGTGTTTATTACAGCCTAGTCCAGACATAACATTGTATGTGTGCTATAAGAACACGAAGAAACAGGACTGAGCTGGATCCTACTTAGTGCCAGGATCTGATCATCCAAAACAGTCTAGCTCGCAATCTAGTGTTGACATAGATTGCGAGCTAGAGATTTTATACAGCAATGCTGCTCATGTTTATGTATAATACCATGATTTCGACTCCAGTACCCAGTGTGGACAACCAACTTGAAAACAGGTGTATGTACGTAGTCACACCAGAGCTGGAAGCAAGATCCACCCACTCACTTGATTAGTGTCTTGCTCTGTGCCTGTAGGCTGGAGAGGAGGGAGGGCTGCTTCCAGTTCATCGATGCTAAAGGGGTTGCCTTGCTCCAACAAGAAGTCCCCGTTGGTAGAGGGCTGGGCAGAGCCGGACCATGGGCTGGTTAAGAGGGGTGAGAGGGGGGGATGTGAGGGAGAGGGGGAGGATGAACGGAAGGAGAAGGGAAGGGAAGAGAAAGAAAAGCAATATAATAATGCACTCCATGTGCAGTCACACACACACACACACACACACACACATGCACACACACACACATGCACACACACACACACACACACACACACACACACACACACACACACACACACACACACACACACACACACACACACACACACACACACACACACCTCCCCTCCACCCTCACTCACTTCGTCTGCTGTTGGCTGGAGGTAGTAGCTGTCTGCCCACCCCAGGGATTGCTCTGTGCCACAGCAGAAACCCCAGGGGAAGGCCCCAGTCCCCAGGGGTCTGCTGAAGTGCTCACAGCTGAGGCAGAGGTGCCCTGCTTAGTGCTGGGCCCCGCCCATGGGTCAGACTGGATGAGGGAGTCATAGGAGGGGGGAGGAGGTCGCTGCTTACCCCATGGGTCTAAGGGAGGAAAGAGGAGGGGGGACGAGTTAGGCAATGGAGAGCAAATGGGCTTGCCCCCCGGGAATACCCCAGTGTGATGTGTTGAATTACGTAGAATGAATAGGGGTAAGCTGATGGTACTTGTTTGGGTGGGAGATCAGAGCAGCAGTTCAGCACACTCTTGAACACATGACTAGACAGACCATTTAATGTAACATTGCATTGATCACATATCATAAATTAGTGCTACTTCACCTATTGTACTATATTTATTTAAACCACATTGATATTGACGGTCTGAAGAGGGGGGGGGGAGCTGTGAAGGATTCATGGGTACTCAAGGGTTGATACCTTTCAAAAATGGCCTAGAGACCACCCAGGGCTCTACCTCTTACACTGTTAGGTATACCACATTGTGGCGCGGTACTATAGTGGGCCAGGGGAGTATGACACGCCCTACCCTGTGCTGTGCTGGGCCCCACCCACACCCTTACCTGCCACACCATCTGTGCCCCACCCACACCCTTACCCGCCACGCCATCTGTGCCCCACCCACACCCTTACCCGCCACACCATCTGTGCTGTGCCCCACCCACACCCTTACCCGCCACACCATCTGTGCTGTGCCCCACCCACACCCTTACCTGCCATGCCATCTGTGCTGTGCCCCACCCACACCCTTACCCGCCACGCCATCTGTGCCCCACCCACACCCTTACCCGCCACACCATCTGTGCTGTGCCCCACCCACACCCTTACCTGCCATGCCATCTGTGCTGTGCCCCACCCACACCCTTACCCGCCACGCCATCTGTGCCCCACCCACACCCTTACCCGCCACACCATCTGTGCTGTGCCCCACCCACACCCTTACCTGCCACGCCATCTGTGCTGTGCCCCACCCACACCCTTACCTGCCACGCCATCTGTGCCCCACCCACACCCTTACCCGCCACACCATCTGTGCTGTGCCCCACCCACACCCTTACCTGCCATGCCATCTGTGCCACTGGTCACTCCAAAGTCCAGGCCCAATAGATCTCCATCACTCCCATTATCAGTGGGTGGGTCCACCTGCCCCGCCTCCTGTTCCTCTCCCTCTCCAGCCTCTCTCTTGCTCAGCTCCAGTACAGCCTTCAGACTCTCCTCCTCCTCTTTCCTGCAGCACAAGACATACGCACAAAGACACAATGTATACTTACATGTGTATGCTGTGTGTGTGTGTGTGTGTCATTACACGAAGAACAATGGAGACAGCGGAGGCATGTATGAGTGGTGCCAGTAAGAGTGCACAGCTTATCTCATGGATACATGTACTGTACAACATCATTGCATGTGTGTTAAATGTGCTTGCTAACTATGCACGTTAGCACACTCTAGACATGTGACATGATACCCAAGTTCCCCTCACTTGTACACACATACTCTACACGCTTTGAGCACACACACCTCATCCTGTCCTCTTTATCAGCCTCTTCCTTTGAGATCCGAAGAGCAAGCTCCAGTTGGAGCTGTTCATCTGTAGGGGAGTTTGGACGAGCTTGTTCCACAGGTCGTTCACCGCTACCGGGAGGGAGGGATGGGGGAATGCACACACACTTAGACAACAGGAAGGTGGTTACAAGAGGCACCCAAACATGGCAGCCACAATGGAGAAGTGCGAAGTACGTAAGCACTACCACAGCAAGCAGACTTTGCATCGGGGCTGTCCCCTTGTCACACACTCCTCACCTGGCAGTTGGGGAGGAAGCTGCTCCTGTTCCGTACTTGGGATCATTGGAGGAGCTGGCTCTGATTGGTGAGGGAGAGAAGGGGGTAAAGAGAGGGGGTGAGAGACGTAGAGTTAGGATGCTCTCTCTGCCAGCTCCAACTAGATAGGGGACATTACTATTCCCTCCTCCCTTTCCCATCACTGACACCAATGCTCCTAAGCCCTCATCAACACTACACCACACCTCCCCCTCCCCACTCCTCTCCCTCCACTTACTGCTGTGTTCTCCCAAAGTCTCCACTGACACCGCCGGAATTGGCCTGCTGGAGTCTGGACCGAGCCTGTTTCGCCCTTTCCCTCTCCTCCTTCAGTCTCTCCTGGTCCTTGAGCAAGGCTACGAGGTGCTTTGCCTTCTCACGCACTGCAAAAGACACACAAGGAACCACATCAGTACAAACATACATGCAATCACTGCATGGCAATTGACACCGCCATGTACACACAGTGTGCATCACACATACTGTATGTACGTGTATCGTGTGCTGGGATGGAGAGTGGGTGGTGGTGTGTGCACATGTTTGGATTATGTATGCACATGGGAGCTTGCAATTGCTGTCACAATGTTACAGTCCCCTACAGTGCTCCCTCCACCTTACCATTGCTGCCCTGGTCCTTGCCATCCTTGTCCAGAAACTGAAAGTCCTTTAGTGTCTGAATGGAGAAGAGGTTGTCCACGCATTGCCTCACCACGCGCTCTGAGCCATTCTTCACCAGGTACTCCAAGAGGACAAGTGACTTGTAGACGTGCCTCCAGTTCTTCCCGTGGTCATTCAACCTCTTCCACACCATGCTCATGATCTCCGCATAGGCTTGCCTGAGGGGGACGGAGGGGAAGGGTGGTCACACTAATTGAATACAAAGGCAGCCACTAAAGGTCACGCTGCCAATCATAGTCAGTGAGCCATGAGTAGTGGTTTTACACAGTGGCCATGTACGTACACACACACACACACACACGCACACACACACACATGCACACACTACTCACACGCTGTAGGTCATCTCTGCCAGCTCTGCCATCAGTGTGCTGGGAGGCCCCCACGGGTCATTGCTGGTCGCCTCGCGTACCTTCACCTCCGCCTCTGTGAAGTTGTACACCACATTCTTCCTGCACAGCAAGCAGACAGCAACAAAGAAGACAATTAAATGAAGAAATATGAACTACATAAAGTAGAGTTTAGTCATATACACACAGATCTGTAGCTGACATGAAGTTTAATCAAGAAACAGATGTACACACAAGAGAGCTTAGCCTGATGGTATGTTGTGTACAGCGGGAGGTCATCATCAAACTAGGTATCATGTTTGTACAGTTAAATGTACCGGAAACAGTTTATCGCCCACAACCAAGGCATGCCGCATGCTGTGGGTACACAAATTTTCAAAGTAGTGTAGCAATATACATCACGTCTGTAGTGAAAGGTACCATGAAGTGCTTACAGCCCGTTTGCACTATGCAGTGAAACGGTTCCGGAACAGTTCTTACTGTAGTGTAAACGTGGAACGGTTCTAAAGCGAACTGTTCCAGGTGGAACGGTACCACCTCGGGTAGGTGGTCCGAACCAATTCAAACCGTTCCATTCGCTAGTGAATACAATACAGCTGGTAAGCGGCCTTTCGCGCCACTTGTCTTGGCGAAACAGAGTAGCCGGAGAGCACAGTAAAGCTTTGGTAGTTCAATCCTTCAGTGGCGACCTGTATCGTGCTCTAAGCAGGTAAAAGCAATGGCTGGTGTTTGGAGTGACACAGAGGTGCTTCTTGCGGTCGAAATGTGTATGGGGAGAAGGCCGCTTAAGCAGTAATTTACTAATAACTGCGCCTTTCATTCAAGAAATTCGGCGCCTGCGCAATGAAAGTCATCAAATAGGTGTGCTCACAGTGGCAACCTGTTCACACTAACTTGTTGTGATCATCACACCCTACTCTTAACAGGGAGGCTAAAGGGTTACAGAAGGGAACAGTGCACAAAGTGCTAATTTGATGACTCCAAATGGTATAAACACACTCTATGTGCTTCACATGCACCACCTATCAAACACAATTACAACACCATCACCACCTACTCACTACATACATGTACATGTACAAACAACCCACAGCAAGATATGCTACGTACAATAGTAATAAGAACCTCACTCTACGTGGCGCTGAATAAGGAAGCTGCCCATTGTGGTGGAACAGTGACATTGAGTGGCATCAATATGGAAGCCAGCAAACAAAAGCAATGGCTCTTTGGAGCAAACTGGATTACCCGAAGAGGCTCCACAAACACAGGCACATTTTCAATACACTATGCATATTGCCTCCACCCCAAACCTAAGCTATATAACACTAGTACAGTGGAACTTGTCTACGACAGTCACCCACTTTATGAGCCAGCTGTATTGACCTATATAGAGAGGTGGCAGCTCTACAGAGTTAGACTGCAATGATTCAGTGCCATTTGGGGCCAGGGAGGTTGGCTGTTTTAGAGAGGTGGCTGCCTTACTCAGTGACCATCTTAGACAGGTTTCATTTTAATAAATTCACAGACATGCAGATACACACTCACAGTGGCAATGTGTGCACACACACACAAACACACACACAGATGTACAGACCCATCCACGTGCACCACACGACCAGATGCACCCAACACCACACCATACATGGAGCTGTATCCTAAACAACATGACATCATTTCCACACGGTGACTAGAGCTGGCGGCCTGCTGATTAGTGGACTAGCCCTGAGCAACCACAGACATGGAAAGCTGTAAAATGGTAACTCTAGCACTGAATGGAGCGTGTCTACAACACTGAGTGGGAGTAAGTAGGCTGGAGCAGTCTGGGGATAGAACACCTCCATAACTCAAAGACGGTCAGTGCACGGACACATTGCACATTAGTTTCCAATGCTATGCTCTGGAGCAGTGGCTTACAGCTGGGGGTAAGAAAGTCCATACATACACTCACATACTTTTCACTTCGTGACAGAAGTATGTGACTGCTATACAGCAATCAATCCACACCCACACATGCAGTTTGGTTGTTTCATAAACATGGCAGAGTTGTACATTATGAAGTTTACACCTATGCACCAATGGCTGTAAGGTGCACACTGTGCTTCACACCATCAATTAGAATGTGTCACTCAGTGTACACTGCCAGTATAACAATACAATACACTACAAATAATACTATTTCACACCTTTAGTTGAGTGAGCCTTACACCAACCAGAACACACACACACACTTGTCACTTGATTTCAGAGGATTGGAAGTGCCAGGTAAACAAACACAAACCCAGTCCAAGCGCATACTGAAGGCATTCAGCTATTACAAAGCACTTACTTCAGGAATTATAGGAATGACCGAACCCCTCCCCCAACTTTCCCCAGGTGGGACGGACGTTTAAATGTTTTCACACTAGACAGTACGGCCAGAGAAAGACTACAGTCTGAAGCGTGTAGATGCCATAAGGAAGGGCGTCAGTGCCGTCTCCCACCACTCACAGGTTCCTTCGGATGGTCGTCATGTTGCCGGCAATACGGAACTTGCGTTTCCGGGCGTTCTATCCCCGCTCCTGCGGTTACTCTTCTTGACAGAAACCACTTAGTAGTTTATGAAACTCTCTTTCGTCCTGGTACACACTGACGTACAGAACGCTTCACGGCTGGTCAGGAAAGAGGGGATATCCGAACAAGTCATGCGAAGAAAGCCGCCATCTTAGCCGTGATCCTCTTTGTGTGAAATTCCTGTCCATAAATAGGTATTGGTCATGTTACTGTATAAAGTAATACATGCATACTTCGGTATACTATAAAATAGGCGTGTTAACTATATTAATTTGGGCGGAAAACCCCTTGATTATAATCAAAATGGCTGGTCGAAGACTACGTTTTGATGCCGACAAGGTCGAGGCTCCAGCTCCACACTCTGGGCACAATATTTCTCGAGAATGCCACGATGAAAGCCCAGACAGGTAAACTAATAATGATTACTTTAGCGTGCCCGGGGGGGGGGGGGGGGGAGGGGGGAGGGGAAGCTTATTGATTGGGGGTTTAATAAAGATCAAAGCAAGCAAAGTGCAAATAAGAATACTGTTACATATGCCCTAGGACACATGGTTCCAGGAGAGACACTGTGAAGGTGCAACTGGGCATGGCAAGGGCGGGTGATGTATGCATGCAGTGTTACAATAATCTCTAATTTAACAGTGTTGGATTAGCTATGTGGCCAGGTGATACACATAAACATAAGAATCATTCCATAGTCAGCATGCAATGAACAGTTAGTTATAGGAGTGAGTGGGATGAGTTACATGCGTCATCTAGTCTGGCATCACTCCATGTCTATAAATACCCACCCCTAGTCTAGTGAGCCAAACCTGGTGGGTGGGTGGGATCTGGCTCACGAGGGGGTACCCCACACCTTAATGAACACACTGTTATTCATCTGCTTCCAGTAGTATTGCTGCTCACGTAATTGAATACAACATTGCATACCTGCTACCTGTCTCCCTTCTCCTCTCCTTCCCTCTTCCTCCTTCTCTCCCTCCTTCTCTGCTCTTGCCTTCTACTGCCTAACCTTCTAACCCTCTTGTTCTGTTTACTTTCCATCCCCATCTCCCTTGGTCTCCTTCCAGACTTCGATCTATCACCTTGTCAGAAGCAACACGGGCCTCCTTTGGTTGTACACAGGAAGACTCCCCAGAGGCAACCCCATCCCTGTCCCATTTCAACTTTGATCACAACCTACGTCGGAGTGAACTCGTTGAGCAGGCTATCCCCTATTTTAAGAAGGCAGAGGAAGCAGACTTTACCAATGCAGAAGTCATCATTCAGGTACACATGCATGCTTAGCTGTGTCCTCACTAGCTCACATTTTACATTATATTCTTGCTTTGTTGGTCACCTACTCTTCCGTTACTGTCCAGTTACTTTTCCACTAGTCTGATTGTCTCCATTTTCACTAACCTTTCCAACCTTTTCAACCCTATCATCCCCAACTGGGTAGTTCAGAACCTCTCAACTACTCCCCCCTCTCCCCTCTCTCCCTCACACACAACCCCTCCACTCCCTCTCTCTCACTTGCAGTCCATCCAATTCCATCTTCTTCCCTTACAATTCGCCTCCTCCTCCACCTCACCCTCCTCTCCCCCACCCCCTCCCCCTCCCCTCTGTATAGGGCCTCAACTTTATGATGCGTGCTGCTAGTCTTGGCAACAATGATGCTATCCTCTACCTAGACGACTTTGTCAACAATCTGATCTACGCTGTCATCCCTGAGGATGGACCGACCTACCACACCATACACAAAAACGTAGAGTGGATCAGGAAGTTTTTGGAGCTGAGCGAAGCTAACCGTCGACTCTGGAAGGTGTCATTGAAGAACTTCCTGATCATGAGCTTCCATCGTAAGACCCTCCAGAGGAAGAGGTTTGACGAGTCTGTGTACAGGTTGATGGAGGAGATGGATGATGTGAAGGACAAGAAGATGCTTTCTGTTGTTCAGAGAGCGTTGCTGAGGACTGCCGTTCAGTTTAGCCCCCGTCAAGATGAGGTGTGTGTGTAGGGAGGGGATTTGATGGTGTATGTATGTGTGTTGGTGTGCCTGTGTGAGAATGCGGTTACCACCATGTGTGTGGTTGTGTAGTGGGTGGTATGTTAGCATTGAAACAGGTTTCTGTGGGGTATCACACATTCCAGACTGTCACCTATGTAACTTGTGCCATTGTGCACATTTTGACTACTCATAGGACAGATACACACAGTGCACGTGACATTAGTCCCAATTTGATATGTGTGCCTTATAAAACCACAGCTGCCAAACAATGGAGAATTTCTGTGAAGTCATCAATGTGTGTGGTCTTGCACTCACTATGCTCCTCCCCCAATCCTGCCCCGCCCATGCCCCATCCCTGCGCAGGTGACAGAAGAGGCCTACTGCTGGACAGTGATCAAGTATACAGAAGGAGACCTCACCATTGACTTTGCACCTGAGGACATGTCTGAGGACCAGCTGGAGAGGTTCCACAAGGCCAGCATCTTGGAGAAGGTACAGAGAATGGAAGGCAGTCAAGCCTTCAGCATATGCTTCAACTCCACATGTTGTTGCAGATTGACCTGCCAAACTGAGTATTCAATAGTATAATTTTGTAGATGAGCAATCTATCACTTTGTACACCTCAGCACAAGTTTTCACTCCAGACCAGTCTGTCAACAACGTACATGTATTTGTGCTACTGTAACACTAGGCTGTCTTTGTAGTGTATGTATTTGGGTAGTGTGAAAATTATCAAAATCTGTGAAGATTATGTGTCTAATTGTTGTCCAATCAAGCTGTGTGCTTGTGCGTGCTACTCCTGAGGATACAATGTCTATTTTATATGTGTACCATGGACATCTACAACATGCAGCTATTTGCTGGACACATAGTGCCATTTCATTTCGTTTCTCCTTCTTGCTTTTCTCTTGCATTTGACGTGCATACACATGTACACGCACACATACAATCCCCCCACCCCTACACGCACACATGCATTTCCCCCACCCCCCCCCCCCCCCACACACATGCATGCATATGTACACAAAACACAGCTGCTCAGCCACCCGAATAAGAGTCTAGAATTCATTGCAAAGGAAGAACTGCCCAAATATGCAAACAGACAAGGCACGCGGTTCATGCAAGGATTCATCCCCACCCAAGAGATCATCCTTTTCATGGCTGCCCTCTTTGCTGTGTCGCTCAACAAGTTCATTGCAGTGGCAGCGTTCTGCATCTTCTGTCCCTGCCTTGTTGCTCTCATTGTGGCAACCTTCCTTCTCCTTAGCAACCAGGACAAGTCCAAGGGGCAGTTTGACGCCTGGGTCCGCTACCTCACTCGCAAGCGAAGAGTTCATGTGGACCCCTCCTCCTCTGAAGTTCATCAGCTGGTGCACCTCACAAACTATTACATTGTCATCTTTGGGCTGTTTTGCCTTCTCCTTGTCTCGTTCCATGCAGCGAAAGACATCATCTTCCTACCCGAGCTCCTAGTTGGTGTTAGTGGCACTATGTTTCTGGCTTGCTGCCTTATTAGGAAATTTTGGCGCAAGCGGCGTTTTGTGATCCTAGCTCTGGGAGCCAAGATAGCGATCATGCTAATGTGCATGTTTAGCAAGCTGCTGCCGCTTTTCATCAAATCTCTTCCAGGCCTGCTACCAGCTTGGATCGGTGATACAAGAGTATTCACGTTCCTTTCTTCCAGTATACTCAGTGCACATGATCAGTTGGTGGCATCACACTTGGTGTACTATGTGGTGTTCTTACCCCTATCCATCGTTCATGTTATCACTCTGGGCGCCGTCTTAGTGCAGTGTGTGAGTGGTGGGAAGATGTATGCCTTCACTATTGGTGGCCCATACCTTGTGAGCTCACTGTGGTGGCTCCTCTGGATGGTATTCTTCCATTTTCTGGTTACAACCTCTGGCAATGCCATTAATTGGACATGGCTGAGTGTGTCTCATCTCCCATTTCTCATTCCGGGTGTCCTGTTGCTGAACTTGGCCAATTTAGCTTTTCAGTATGGAATTAAAATTTCGATTGCATTTGTAGTTGTCATGGTGATTGCTCTGGTGGTCTTCTCATGTTTCCACTTTGGAGCTAAGTTAGTCAGGGTGCCTTACATTCGACTGGTCACCTTTGACCATTTGATAATTGTCACCATCTTTATAGTCCCACTAATACTGCTAATGGGGATGGCTGACGTCTACACTGTAACAAACAAAGCCTCATCCCCCACCCACTTGAAATGGCAAGACTATTGTGAGCACTGCGGGCAACGCAAGCGGCAGGAAACTAATATGGCTGAAGTTCAGTACCGATGTGCTAATCTGATTGGACGCAGGGCTAGTAACCTGGTTGGTAAGGTCAAATCTGTGAGAGTGGTAAAGAGGGAAAATGTTTACGAGTCCATTTTTGACAAATTCTCATTTTTTGGCCGCTTGAAGGACGCCGCTTATTGTTACTTTGGTACCAATAAGGGACTGTGTGGTGTAGAGGCTACTGACCTGTCCACCTCTGACACTGCGTGTGGAGATAACCCCTGCAATTTGCGTAGTCACGACTCCTTTACGTTCAAGATTGAGCTCTCTGAAGTACAAGATGAAATGCCAACACATAACACACAGTGTGGTGATGTGCAAGTGGGGCTTAGCGCCGAACATGCCTTCAAAGACCTAGTTTTTGACTTGAGGTCATCAATGACAATCACTTTCAATGCTACCTTAACTGATGGATTGGGATCAGACGAAGTTTCAATGAAAGCTGAAGCGATAGCTTTCATCTCAGGGGAGTCAGTGTCAAAGCACAACACAGAGGAATGGGCAAAGCAGGAAGCAGAGCAGAGAAATTCGGCAATAGTTGAAATGGCCATCAAGATGTGCAACCAGTCCCTCAACCACTTCCAGACATTTGTGCTTGGAAAGGTGTACTGTGAATTTTAGAGTGCCGAGTGCACAAGTGTGTATTGCCAATAGTGCTGCTTATCTAGGTACGTAGATATTAGTTTGCTGGGCTGTATTACAATATTAATTGGCAGTTTTGCATGCATGGTATAGATTGTACTGTTAACTGTAGTGCTGTGTTGTATGCACTGTAATCAAATTGATATTAATGATACTGCAAAGCAATCTGTTGACAAATGGTCTTGTGATGCTTAATTTCTGTAATAATCATTTAGGCTTTAATTAGTAATGTAGCTGAAGACAATATTATAATGTATGCACACTAACTGTGTGATTTGGTGCTAGATACTCATCAAGTACTAGTGCCTTTGAATTCAATTGAAATTGTACTTCAGCGTTAACTAAAATTAATGTGAACTGTGTTTGTTGTGTATTGTGTGTACATATTGGTTTCCTCTGCATGTGTTGTCTTATCGCTACTTTTCATGTTGAGATGACTTGTGAGAAGGGGAACAGGTGTGAGATGTTACTGCTGCATACTTCCAGCCAGATGCAACAAGTGAACTGCACCACTTGAAACACATCACAATACACCAATACTTTGGACCAGGTCATCACTCACAAGTTGGAATGACACTTGTCAGATGGTGCTAACACATTGATGGTCCTCTCCTCTCCACATATTCACCCTACCTTCCACTCCACCCATGCATAACTCACCCACTCACCAACATGCTATTCATGCTCATGGTAATCCTCCCACACCTCATACATATTCCTACCCTCCCACAGTTATGCTCTACTCACATGCACTTCCTCCATACCACAACATTCTCTCCCATCCTCACATACACCTACTCTTCCCTTCTCCCACGCCCTTGCCTCCTCCCACACACCTTCCTCTACACTCCCCTCCCCCCCCCCCCCATACCATCCTCCCTCACTCACCAACGTCCTCCCCATAGGACCACAGCCCCTCCTCTCCAAAGGTCTGACTCCTCATCTGTCTCTTCTGTTGAGTACCACTGGGGGACTTGGCAAAGCCATGAGTCGTCAGGTAGACATCATCATGACCTACATACGTACATGTGACACAGACAGTGCCTCTAGTCTACAGGCACCATTCCATGTACACAGTGCCTACAGCCTACAGGCACATGTCAGCATAGGTACAACCTACGCCTAAAGGCACACTCCATCACAGTGCACAGTACAAGCATACGTATATAGGCACAATGTCTCGAGTCTACAAAGACACTATTTCATGCACACAGTACATACATACATAGGCAGCAGGCAACACACTGATCCTACAAGCCCTCCCAATATTGGCACATTTAGAGTACAGGCATATACAGCAAGGGTTTAGCCAGGGGGTGTTGGGGGGGGGGGGGGGGGGGGGGGGTTTGGACGAAGGCTTTCCCTCCTGACTGTGGCCATGTATTATGTGCATTTAAATAGTGTGAGCAGTGCTCAAGATGGTATACACCTCTAACACAGAGAGGAGAGCGGCATTCATTCTCACTTGTCTCCTCAAGGGCGTGTTCCTTGCTACGCTGTGGCTGTCCAGCAGCTCCCAGACGCCGTACACCCACTGAAGGTGTCTTCCTACCAGCTGTTGGGGGCTTTGGAAAGGTGACAGCACTTTTGGAGGTCCTCAGTCACTTCTTTAAGAGAGTGACTGAGGGGAAGTGAAGAAGAGGGGGAGAGAGGGGATGGGATTGAGAGGGACATAGGAGGGGGAGAGGAAGTGACAGAGGTAGGGGAGGGGAGAGGCAGGGAGAGGTAAGAAAAGTACACTTGTCTACTCAAACGTCTCATTCTACCAAACACCTAACTCCTCAATCTCCTGCCACCACTCACCAAAGGCTGAATATGGCTCTACAACCTTGAAAGACTTGATGAGCTCCTCCTCCTCCTTCAGTCGTTTGATCCTTCCCCGCAGGTCCTTGCTCTTGACCCAAGCAAGGTGCTGGTAGGCACGCTTGGTGGTCACTGCCTGAGCAACAGTCAAGGCAGCCTCACGTTTGAAGTGGTCCCTGGAAGAACAGGAAGGGAGGGAAGGGGAGGGGAGAGGAGGGTGGAGAGAGGAAAGGCTCTCAGATAGTACACTAAGTTCAGGTGTTTTGTGAGGAATGTGCATACATATGTACGTAGGCAGGCAGATATGTTAATACACTATTGTACAACTTATATTCTCACTTCCAGACTCCCTGCCACCGACAGCGTACCATGTTACTTTCACCATCCCATCCTTGCACCAACATTCATGAACTCTCCCACCCCCCTCACCACTGCCCTCTCCTCACCTCCCCTACTCTCCTGCCCTCCCCACACCTCCCCACCCTCCACACACCCCTTTTGCCCTCCACACCCCCCTCCACCCACCACACACCTGTCCCATTGAATCACGTCCTCCTGTAGCTCTCTCTGCTTCTGCATTTTCTTCTGCTCAAGCCATTGTGCAACAGTTGGTCGCCGTGAGTAACCCATTTCAAAGACACTCTGATCCAACTTCCTGTTCTGGTCCTTGGCCTCTGACAGCACCTCACCAATAGCATGGTTAACCACCTTAGGGACCAGGAAGAAGGTCAGGTGCAGATTGTGCTGTGTGGGTGTCTACACAAAAGAAGCGCGCTGTGGCAACCACCACATCTTCAACATGAGGTGCCGTGACAAAGGAGTAAATCCCGTCAAGCCTTAGGATCAAGCCACCCGTGAAGACCAGAGAACGTTACAGGATTGCGGAGCGAGCAGGCAGGGCCTTCCTGTCGGCTCGCACACGCGAGACCTACCGGAGCAGGTGCGAACTTAGCTCAAAGATTCGCGCCCTTCAATCCCAACTGCAGGCTGAACTCCTCATGGAAGACTACCAGAAGGTGACCAGGCTCAGCTACGCGGCAGCCGAGGACACCCATGCCAAGGCCAAGTTGAACCAGACTAAAAAACTGGAGAAGCTCATGGACACTCACAGGCGGGACAAACATCGCGGACTGTGCCCCCAGGGGCTGGAAAGGTGGGTGGTCAACCTAACGGATCGTTCAGTTTCCAAACCACAGGAGGACGTACTGAAGCTGGGACTGAACTTTGCACCAACTCCAACCAAGCTTCCTGAGGTAGACACCATAGCTGCAGTAGAGGAAGGAGCAAGGCAGCTGAGTGAAGAAGATGCTGAGGATCTCCGGGGAAGGGTATGTGGGATCCTCAGGCATGCCAAGCCTCTGAAGGACAACCTGACCAAGGAGCAGAGGAAGGCCCTGAATGAGCTGAGAAGCCTGGAGGATGAAGTGATCCTGCCGGCTGACAAGGGTAATGCCACAGTGATGATAACGAGAGAGGACTATGACAGGAAGATGAGAGGGGTGTTGGATACAGCCACCTACAAACGACTGAAGAAGGACCCTACTGCTACCCAGGAGGGAAAGCTGAGTTGAAGACTGAAGGGGCTGGAGAAGGATGGAGAGATCACAGGGCATCTATACCACCAGCTCAGGCCATCCGGCAGCCAACCTCCCATGATCTATGGCCTCCTGAAGATCCACAAGGCAGAAGTCCCTCTCAGACCCATTGTCTCATGCATTGGGGCCCCTTCTTACCAACTCTCCAAACACATTGCCTCTCTCATCTCCCCCTTAGCAGGCAAGACGGACTCACATGTGAAGAACTCCAAGCATTTTGTGGAGGTGATGTCAGACCTGAGGGTTGAGGAGGACGAGATGCTGGTCAGCTTTGACGTGTCGTCCCTGTTCACCAACGTGCCCATCGATGAGGCGGTTCAGGTCATTCACGACAGACTGCGAAGGGATAAAACGCTGGTGAACAGGACCACTCTCTCTCCTGACAGGGTTGCAGAACTGCTTGAGGCGTGCTTGAAGTCCACCTATTTCTGCTACGGAGGAGAGTTCTATAAGCAACGGGAAGGTGCAGCAATGGGTTCCCCTGTCTCAGCAGTTGTGGCGAACCTGTACATGGAGTTCTTCGAAGAACTGGCACTCAGGTCCACCTCAACCAAGCCCCGGCTCTGGAAGAGGTACGTGGATGACACCTGCTGCATCGTGAAGAAGGGCACAATGGAAGGACTCCTGAGCCACCTCAACCGTGTGCGGCCATCCATCAAGTTCACTGTGGAAGTGGAGAAGGAAGGGAGCCTCCCCTTTCTCGACGCCCTGCTCCAGAGGAAAGATGATGGCAACTTGGATGTCACTGTCTACAGGAAGCCCACGCACACGGACTGGTACCTGGACTTCCGGTCCCACCATCCATCTCACGTCAAAAGAGGGCTGGTCAGATGTCTGTACGACAGAGCAAGGAGCATCACCACCAGGCAGGAGAACTTACAGAAGGAAGAGTGTCACCTCACCGAGGTGCTGAGACAGAACGGTTACCCCAGTAACTTCATCCGCTCCTCATCCATTCCTTCCAGGCGAGATGTGGAGACCACTGAGGCGCCACTGCCGGAGGAGGGACCAGACCCCCACTGGTGATGCTTCCCTACATGGAAGGAGTCAGTGAGGACATCAGACGGGTCTATAGGAAGTTCGGCATGAAGGTTGTCTTCAGGTCTGGACTGTCTCTACGTTCCATGCTAACCAAGGTGAAGGACACACTGGCGCTGGAGAAGAAGTCCAAGGTGGTGTACCAAGTCCCATGCAGCTGTGGCGAGACCTACATTGGGGAGACACTGAGGAGGCTCAAGACGAGAATGAAAGAGCACCAGGATGCCTGTCAGAAGGGGACACTGGAGAAGTCAGCCCTTGCAGAACATGCGTGGGAGAACCACCATCCAATCAGATGGGACGAGACAACAGTGATCGACCAAGCCAGGACCCCCAAAGAACTGATGCTCAAGGAGGCAATCCACATCAGGCTGAACCGCCCCTCCCTCAACAGGGATGGTGGGCTGGAGCTGCCTGGATGTTGGATGGCCGCCTTGAGGAAGGCAATCTCGCAACTTCCGGTGACACCCCTTGATGTGGCTTCCGGTGACAGCGCATGATGAGATGCTAGGCTATAAATATGATCAGTGCTCGCGCTAGCATATCTTTGCCCTGAAGAAGACCAGAGCATCTGGTCGAAACGTCGGCAAGGTTTTCAACCCTGTTGTGAAGCTGGTATTAGAGAACCAACCCTTTCTGAGGAGAGCTTAGCCTGATGGTTAGTCTCGCATAGCCCAGACCCTTTCCTCCATTTCCGCTGTTGCGTAATAGGGAGGAAAGGGTCTGGGAGTTTTCCTAAGCACAATTAACCCTCCTCGTATCTAGGCAATTGCCATTATTCTAACCTAACTACTTCCTGTGGCAAAGGGGCAAGGGCATGCTCGTGACAAGTTGGGAGGCAACCTGTGGTGCCTCCCACGACTCGGCAGGTGGAAAGGCTGTCCACCTGCCATTCATTGAGGGGCAGCCCCTCCACCAGGTGCCCCTGTATGCATGGGAGCACTGGTTAGAGCTAGCTGCTGCTGGGCTGCCCCTGCTTTGCCTGCCTGTGGGTTGCTGCTGCATGGCAAACCCTTGCTGATCAAGTGAGGTTAGGGGCTACTGCCCCTCCTATGATTAGCTGCTTGCAATTGAGTTGCACTGGCAACCTCTGCTGCGAGAGCTATGGGCTGCTGAGCCCTCTAGGCTTAGCTTCTTGGGTTGCGCTGGCAACCTCTGCTGCAAGTGCAATGGGCTGCTGAGCCCTCTAGGTTTAGCTGCTTGGGTTGAGCTGGCAACCTCTGCTGTGCATGCTATGGGCTGCTGAGCTGCCTAGGCTTAGCTGCTTGGGTTGCGCTGGCAACCCTTGCTTTTGGTGCCTGCTGGCCCGTTGCTAGGCTGGTACGGACTTTTGGGGATACTCCATGCACACGAAAGTAATCACCTAGGGTGATTCATCCCCCAAAGTCAGTACATATAATTATGCTAGACACCCCCCTCTGGGTAGCCGTACTCTGTACCCAGACCACTACTGGTCTGTCGCTCAGCGTCAACAAGTTCTCAATGGTTAACTCAAATAAGTATGTCCACATCAGCCAACTGAAAAGTACAAGGCATGCACTGAAAGATGATTGAACTGACCTGCACTACAAAATTTGCCATTATGACTCAACGCAACTCAACAGTAGTTTGGTGTGTGCTAACATGTGGTTTGGCTTATACGTGTATGCCACATATGAGTCCCTGCTCATCTTCCTAAGCTCGCTGACAGTTGTGCCAAGGTCTGCTGAGGCATCCGAATATATCTCAGATAGGAGTCGCTGGCCCATCTTCCCAATGTCTGGGTTGTAGAATCATGGATCCCACATGCTGCTGCTGTGGTTGCTGCACCAATCCTGAATGAGTGGCCGGAGTACCCTGTTGGATCGATGCCAGCTGCTGTGAGAGTTGACCTCAGGAGGCTAACCAGTTTGGCTCGAGTGAGTGGCTGAAGGTCATCTGTCTGGAATAGTGGACCCTGGTCAAAACCCCGTGCCGCCAAGTACGCGAGCATTGCTGCTATCGGACACAACTCATTGTTGGTCCTGCCGATGAATAGATTGATGCCCTGCCATGCTGGTCAGTCTTGGAGCCTTTAAGCGATATTTGAATTAGCGAGGGGCTCTGCAAGTCATCCACCACAATGTCCATGGGGGTCAAGTGCCATGCTGGGTCAAATGAGTTAACTGATGGTGATGTCATCTCAGGAACTCCCTGGGATGTGCTCAGCCCTCAGTTTAAAGTCACATCTAGCACAGAAAAAATTGATGCACCGCAGTAAGTGCATTAACAAGTTGTCTTTGCAGGACTGGGCTGTGATCACTTGGACCAAAGCCATGTTGTCGCACTGGACCAATACCTGTTGGTGACGCCATTCTGGGCCCTAAACAGCACATGTAACAGCGATGGGGACTAGCTCTTTAGCAGCGATGCTCTGTGGTATTCATTCTTCATCCCATGAATGCTGTAGCCATGCCTGTCGCCAGACTGCGCCACAGCCCCATGCACCAGAGGCATCTGAGGAAAAGATGACAGTCGGAGTCCATTTTGGATTGTGGACCTCCATCATGCTCCATGCATTCCAAACTGAAATGAAGGTCTCCCACCATGCCAAGTCAGCTTGGAATTCGGCATCCAGCTTGACCCAGTGGTCTGGGTGTCTTGCTTTCATGGATAAATCTGTCATGCGCCTTAAAAAGGCTCGGCCTGGGTGTACCACTTTGCAGGCATGTGAGAGCTTCCCCACTAGTGACAGTAATTCACGTTTCTTGCAGGCTTACTTGGACTTCCACAGCCTGATCAGAGCCTTCAGTTCCTCCAGCTTTTGCTCGGGCAGGCAGATCTCCCTATGCTCTGTATCCAATGCGATGCCCAAGAATGTGAGTACTGCCGATGGGCCTTCGATCTTCTCCCTCTTCAACGGCACCCCTAGCCACTCACAGGTCCTCAATATTAACTCTAGGTTGTCCCTGCATTCGGTGGTGTCCGGTTGGCCCATTTTTAGAAAGTCATCGATGTAATGTGTGCTCCAGGACACACCCTGTTTGAAGAAGGTCCATTCCAGTGCATCAGCAACTGCTGTAAATATCTTGGGGGATGACCTGAGCCCAAAAGGGAGGGTTAAATCAAGGTAAACTTTTCCACCCCAGCTCATGCCCAGTAGGTGACGATCTTCTGGGTGTACCGGGATATTCCGGAAGGCGTGAGCTATGTCAACTTTGGCCAGCATGGCGCCTGGGCGTAGCCCCAAGATATGGGCGATAGCTTGGTCCACGGTTGGATACTGTACTGAGCATAACTGAGGGTTGATCCCGTCGTTGACACTCCTGTGAGGTGGCGAGGATAGATCCAGGATCAGGTGCCACTCTCCATTCTTCTTAGGTATCACCCCAAATCTGCTCACCTGCACTAGGGGGACTCCTGCCCGCTGCCAGCTCAGTGGCTAGGTACTGCTCTACTGGTCTAGGATTCCTTGCGGCTGATAACATGTTTGCCGATAGCGACGATCTTCTACTGCTGCTGTACTGGTACCCAATTGACAGGCCTGAGACGACATAGGCAGCTAGGGCCTGGACTGGGTGCTGGCGTAGGAGGCCTTCCAAGCGGTGTGGGAGTAATGGTGTGACAATGTGGGAGGCTGATGAAGGGATTGAGATAAGGTGTTCGGGTGTAGGCTTGCAACTCTCTAATTGAATCAACTGGTTAGTGTCTATGTGTCCTATACAAAATAATTCATCTGTATTCATTGGAGGAGCTGTTTCTCTAATTGGGTGTTGACAGGGGCCATCAAAAGGTTCCCAGTGGGTAATCAGGTCTGGGTCATGTGGAAAATCATGGTTTACTGCAACTGACTCTATCTGCTCACTTCTGCGGGCCACTGTGGAGGCCCCCTCGCGGAAAGGGGGGGCTTGGGTTGTCTGAGGTCATCTCTGCTAAACTTCTGGTCACTCTGCACGCTTTAGCTGGGTGTCCTGGTGAGTGGCAGTCCATGCAAATATGGTTAAATATGCAATGGAGCCGTGTGCAGCGGCTGAAGTTCCATGCCCTGCAGATCTCGCCTGGGATGGAGTAAGGAGCAGTTGCTCTCTGACGGGCAGCTCTTGACCCCGTAGCCACTTCGCTGGGTCCCTCTGGACCCCCATCTTTTGTGGGGGATGGGACAATTGCCAAATCACTGGCGCCCTTTGATAACTTTGCACTTGTGAAATAGTTAGTCCAAAGGGACACGTCTACCTGTGACCATTGAGTCAGCCTGTTGGCTGCTGCCAAACGTCTGAAGTGGGCATCGTATGCCAGCCATGGGGTCCCTTCATAGTCAAGACTGGCTTTTGTGAGCATTGATGAGTAGCCGAGGAGGTCCTGCACACGCGCAGGGTGCTTGAGAGCCATTATGCTGATGACCGAGTTAAAGCAGACCACCCACTGCTGGATTGACGTAATCCTTTTCGGTTCCTTGGGTTTGTCTCTGTTTGACATCAAGTCCCTCAGTGTTACCTCAGGGGCTCCCAGCCTGCTGGGAAGCAGCTCGCTTAGCTCAACAAATTCCCCCTTCCAAATTTTTTCAGCTAGCTTTCTTGAGACTGGGGGGAGTGGATACCCACGGGGACTGCCTCGCTAGACAAGGGGGCAGGAAGTGGTGAAAGTAGGCTAGCTAGGGGTGTCATTGGCTGGAGCCCTGAGCCATGTTCCACAGTTGCTGGGCTGCCCAGGCTCATGATCGGGGTGAGGCTGCTACTGCTTGCTGGACCCGCTGTGGGCACCGCCGACATCACTGGCATGCCCGACAGAGCAGTGGTTGGGGGCAACAGACCCCCACTGGGCATGCAAGCTACCCCCCGCTACCCACTGGGAACGTATCATTGGGAGTTGTGCTGGCTGGGGCTGCTTGGGTCGCCAAGCACTGGTCCACCATCTCTCTGAGGTCGCGGGTGGCGTCTGCGACCGCTGCTCTCGCCGTGTCTTTCACCAAGGACTGCACTAGCTGCAACGCTCTTTGGTTTTCCTCCGTCAGAGGTCGTTGCTGCCCCGCTGTGGGTGTGGGGGCTCCTTCGGGATTCTCTGCCATTGTTGCCGGACGCATGCTCAACAATGAGTCAGTTCTGTTGGCTTGGGAGTTGCCCACGCTCGCTTAGAGAACAGCTTGGCCAGCCAACACTGAGCATGTGACCCCTGCCCCTCTCACAGCTGTTTCACTTGTATCCCGCGTGTACAACTTAGTAGTTCTTGCGCAGTAGCAAAATGGCGCCCATTGCTGTATGCTAGCCATGTATAAGGATATCAGTCATCCGGGTTTTCCTAGAGAAATGATATACAGCATTTGATCATTGGTATTATTATAGACGTTTTGGTGTAGGTCCCATCTTACTCCTTTTTTTCTGCAGGTTTCCAGAACTGGTATGTTTTATATTGTAAACACGTGTATATTTTAATACTAAATGTCCATTACGCACATACATTCCCCAAAACTGCAGGAAAAATAAGGAGTAAGATTAGACCAATACCAAAATACCTAAACAATTACCAGCAATAAGATGCACCGAGCCGTTTCTTCTGAAAAACTCAGAGGAATGATATCCGTTATACATTGCTAGCATAGGAAAAAGGACGCCATTTTTCGAATGCAAAAATGTTGCGCAACAACTAAGTTACCCCGGCGAAACAGCCGTGCTCTGTATGTGCAGCTGGATGCTTGCCAGACCCTCCATGTTAACAACCTTTAACCCATTAAAGTGTCAATTGGTCATGTTATTGTATAAAGTAATACATGCATACTTCGGTATACTATAAAATAGGCGTGTTAACTATATTAGAGTGAGTGATCAATCCTCGGACACCGTATATTCTCAGATACACGCAAGGTATTCTTGGATACTTGTACGGTATCCTCAGTTGGCGCGTAATTCGTAATCCCCTGTGACGAATCCAAGTGAACGATGCTGCAGAGCAGAGCTGGAGGTTTAGCTCGTAAGCGTCAAGTTGCCAGGAGTCGACCTCGGGATACTAGTGGCGATGTTTGTGCGCCTGCTCCACCTCCCAATCGCCCAAAGAAGCTGAAACAGTGGTCAGAGGAGCAGATGAGCCTTGCTGTGGAAGCAGTAAGGTCAGGAGAGATGGGAGTATGAAGAGCTCATCAGGAATTTGGTGTCCCCAGGAGCACCCTACATGATAGAATTTCTGGGAAAGTGCAAGAGGGAGCAGTCAGTGGGCCCCAGGCTTACCTTACCAAAGAAGAAGAAGATAGCCTGGTACATATCCTGGTGGAATGTGCACAGTTTGGGTTTCCCAGAACTCGAAAGCAGGTCATTTCCATTGCACAATCCGTGGCCATTAAACAGCAGGATGGCGTTGAGGTATCCAGTGGCTGGTGGCAAAGCTTTTGACACAGGCATCCAGAGATAGTGCTGAGGAAGCCTGAAGCTCTGTCCCGCGTGCGGTACATTCCCCAGAGCACCATAGATCAATATTATGATCTATTGGAGCAAACACTGCAGGACAATTAATGGGCTGGAGAATCACCCAGAGCTGCTTCTTAACTGCGATGAAACAGGAATTTCGCTGGATCACTTGCCAGAGAAGGCTGTTACATCAACAGCCATCCAGCACACGTATGCCCCTACGTCTGGAGATAAGACACACATCTCTGTCTTGGCATGTGTCAGTGCTTCGGGCCAAGTACTGCCTCCAATGGTGCTATTGGAAGGGAAGCATCTGGAGCACAGTCTAACAGTTGGGGAAGTGCCTGGTACCATGTATGGCATGGGCAGTGGGTGAATGGACACTGAATTGTTCCAGACTTGGTTCTTCAATCACTTCCTTGAGCTGGTGCCAAAAAGGAGACTACTCCTTTTGCTTCTGGATGGCCACTCTTCTCATTTCAACCCAGACATGATAAAGATGGCTGCCAGAGAGAGCATTATCATATTCTATTTGCCTCCCCACAGCACCCATGTATCCCAACTGCTCGACAAAACATGCTTTTCGCCACTCAAGCAATTCTGGCGACAGCAGTGTACACAGTACATGATGAAGAATCCCTACAAAAGGCTCACAAAGTACTGTTTTTCAGAGCTCTTCTGCCAAGCATGGTTCCAAGCCATGACACCATCAAATGCTGCTGCAGGGTTCAGAGCCACAGGGATTTTTCCTTTCAATTGTGATGCTATTAAGCTACCCAAAAAAAGCTGAATGCCAGGATGCAGCAAAGTCCAAGCCCATTGAGATAGGCAGCATCACTTTTCTTCCTGTATTCAGCCCGAGTCAGTCACAAGCTGAGCGGAGAAGTGCAGTTTTTTAGCTACCCCCTGTTTGCAGCATCTTGGAGGAGTCCACAGAAGACTGCGAAGTGTGCATGTCTGACAGCCCAGCGCACCTGACAGACAGCAGTGAGGAAAATGAATGTGCAGTGTCAAGTCTGACAAGCTACCAGCAGTCTCCTGATCAGGCTACATTCACTGAAGAAGAGAATTAGCACTTTAGAAAGCGGCAGGAGGAATGTTTTGACATAACAACTGACTGCCGGTACAACCCATGGCTGAGCCTTCAGGAAAGCACGAAGAACTCCTCAGTGAATGTAGAACAGCATACATTGAAGCAGAAGCCAAAGCAAGCATCAACCTTTTTGGGCTTGGAGCTTCTTCCTCTGCCTCCTCACCCAAAGCCATCAGGTTGTGCACGTGTACTCACTAACCTGCTGTGCTTACAGGAGCTAGAAGAAAAGCAGCAGAAAAAACAAGAAAAGGAAGTAATGAAAGAGAAGAAAAAGAAGGCAAGGGAAGAAAAGTGGAAGGAAAAGGAACAATTAGCAAAGGAGAAGCAAGAAAGGAAGGAAAAGAAGAGGAAGGAAAAAGAAGCAATTGAGCAAAGGTTGGCATGTGAAGCAAAGAAGTGTGGGCATCCATCTGCAACAAAGTGGGTCCAATGCGAGTCCTGTGATGAATGGTTCCACTGTTTGTGTTATGGCATCAAACCCAAGGATGCTCATGCCTGCAAATTCAACTGTGCAGCTTGCTCTTAAGCCCATATTTTCTTGAGCAACAAAAGCAATATGATTTTTTTTTGAGTTTCATTCTGATGCTCCAACCCAAGTATGTCTTTGTTCTGTTTGACTGGTATTTTGGCTTGTTTTGAGTTTATTTTTTCCATCCTAGACTTGTTTACAACTTATTTTGCATTTCTGTATCATTTGACTGGTTTTGGAGCTTGATTGGCTTCGCATGGCAGGGTGAAACGCATTTCCGACAATACATTAACGCGTCCGAGTATTGATTTATCGGTGGCCTTCCAGGAAGTGGCTATTAGATCGCGTAAAGGTGGGAGCGCGGCAGCAAGCCTAGCTGACGGTATTCTCCAGTCAGCAAAGTATCTGTTTCCATAGACATCCCGTGTCTTTCATGTTTTTCCTTGTAATCGCATACCAGAATACAAAAGTGTCCGAGAATCGATCACGTCCTCTAATATGGGCGGAAAACCCCTTGATTATAATCAAAATGGCTGTTCGAAGACCACGTTCTGAAGCCGACAAGGTCGAAGCTCCAGCTCCACACTTTGGGCACAATATTTCTCGAGCATACCGCGATGAAAGCCCAGACAGGTAAACTAATAATGATTACTTGAGCGTGCCGGGGGGAAAGCCAAATCATTATTGATTGGGGGTTTAATGAAGATCAAAGCAAACGAAGTGCAAATAAGAATACTATTACATATGCCCTAGGACACATGGTTCCAGGAGAGACACTGTGAAGGTGCAACTGGGCATGGCAAGGGCGGGTGATGTATGCATGCAGTGTTACAATAATCTCTAATTTAACAGTGTTGGATTAGCTATGTGGCCAGGTGATACACATAAACATAAGAATCATTCCATAGTCAGCATGCAATGAACAGTTAGTTATAGGAGTGAGTGGGATGAGTTACATGCGTCATCTAGTTTGGCATTACTCCATGTCTACAATTACCCACCCCTAGTCTAGTGAGCCAAACCTGGTGGGTGGATGGGATCTGGCTCACAAGGGTACCCCACACCTTAATGAACACACTGTTTTTCATCTGCTTCCAGTAGTATTGCTGCTCACATAATTGAATACAGCATTGCATACCTGCTACCTGTCTCCCCTCTCCTCTCCTTCCCTCTTCCTCCTTCTCTCCCTCCTTCTCTGCCCTTGCCTTCTACTGCCTAACCTTCCTTCCCTCTTGTTCTGTTTACTTTCCATCCCCATCTCCCTTGGTCTCCTTCTAGACTCCGATCTGTCACCTTGTCAGTAGCAACACGGGCCTCCTTTGGTCGTAGGCAGGACGACTCCCCAGAGGCAACCCCATCCCTGTCCGATTTCAACTTTGATCGCAGCCTACCTCAGAGTGACCTCATTGAGCTGGCTATCCCCTATTTCAAGAAGGCAGAGGAAGTAGACTTTACCAGTGCAGAAGTCATCATTAAGGTACACCTGCATGCTTAGCTGTGTCCTCACTAGCTCACATTTTACATTATATTCTTGCTTTGTTGGTCACCCACTCTTCTGTTACTGTCCAGTTACTTTTCCACTAGTCTGATTATGTCTCCATTTTCACTAACCTTTCCAACCTTATCATTCCCAACTGGGTAGTTCAGAACCTCTCAACTACTCCCCCCACTCCCCCTCTCCCTCACACACACAGCCCCTCCACTCCCTCTCTCTCACTTGCAGTCCATCCAATTCCATCTTCTTCCCTTACAATTCCCCTCCCCCTCCCCTCTCCCTCCCCCTCCCCCTCCCCTCCCCCTCCCCCACCCCCTCCTCCTCCCCTCTGTATAGGGCCTCAACTTTATGATGCGTGCTGCTAGTCTCGGCAACAATGATGCTATCAACTACCTAGACAACTTTGTCAACAATCTGATCTACGTTGTCATCCCTGAGGATGGACCGACCTACCACACCATACACAAAAACGTAGAGTGGATCAGGAAGTTTCTGGATCTGAGCGAAGCTAACCGTCGACTCTGGAAGGTGTCATTGAAGAACTTCCTGATCATGAGCTTCCATCGTAAGACCCTCCAGAGGAAGAGGTTTGACGAGTCTGTGTACAGCTTGATGAAGGAGATGGATGATGCGAAGGACCAGAAGATGCTTTCTGTTGTTCAGAGAGCGTTGCTGAGGACTGCCATTCAGTTTAGCCCCCGTCAAGATGAGGTGTGTGTGTAGAGGGGATTTGATGGTGTATGTATGTGTGTTGGTGTGCCTGTGTGAGAATGCGGTTACCACCATGTGTGTGGTTGTGTAGTGGGTGGTATGTTAGCATTGAAACAGGTTTCTGTGGGGTATCACACATTCCAGACTGTCACCTATGTAACTTGTGCCATTGTGCACACTTTGACTACTTATAGGACAGATACATACAGTGCACATGACATTAGTCCCAATTTGATATGTGTGCCTTATAAAACCACAGCTGCCAAACAATGGAGAATTTCTGTGAAGTCATCAATGTGTGTGGTCTTGCACTCACTATGCTCCTCCCCCAATCCTGCCCCGCCCATGCCTCACCCCTGCGCATGCAGGTGACAGAAGAGGCCTACTGCTGGACAGTGGTCAAGTATACAGAAGGAGACCTCACCATTGACTTTGCACCTGAGGACATGTCTGAGGACCAGCTGGAGAGGTTCCGCAAGGCCAGCATCTTGGAGAAGGTACAGAGAATGGAAGGCAGTCAAGCCTTCAGCATATGCTTAAACTCCACATGTTGCTGCAGATTGGCCTGCCAAATTGAGTTTCTATAGTATAATTTTGTAGATGAGCAATCTATCACTTTGTACACCTCAGCACAAGTTTTCACTCCAGACCAGTCTGTCAACAACGTACATGTATTTGTGCTACTGTAACACTAGGCTGTCTTTGTAGTGTATGTATTTGGGTAGTGTGAAAATTATCAAAATCTGTGAAGATTATGTGTCTAGTTGTTGTCCAATGAAGCTGTGTGTGCTTGTGCGTGCTACTCCTGAGGATACAATGTCTATTCTATATGTGTACCATAGATCTAGACATCTACAACATGCAGCTATTTGCTGGACACATAGTGCCATTTCATTTCGTTTCTCCTTCTTGTTTCTCTTTTGCATTTCACGTGCATACACATGTACACACACACATACAATCCCCCCACCCCTACACGCACACATGCATTCCCCCCCCCCCCCCCCCACACACGCATGCATACATACACAAAACACAGCTGCTCAGCCACCCGAATAAGAGTCTAGAGTTCATTGCAATGGAAGAGCTGCCCAAATATGCAAACAGAAAAGGCACGCGGTTCATGCAAGGATTCATCCCCACCAGAGAGATCTTCCTCCTCATGGCTGCCCTCTTTGCTGTGTCGCTCAACAAGTTCATTGCAGTGGCAGCGTTCTGCATCTTCTGGCCCTGCCTTGTTGCTCTCATCGTGGCAACCTTCCTTCTCCTTAGCAACCAGGACAAATCCAAGGGGCAGTTTGACGCCTGGGTCCGCTACCTCACTGACAAGCAAGGAGTTCATGTGGACCCCTCCTCCTCTGAAGTTCATCAGCTGGTGCACCTCACAAACTATTACATTGTCATCTTTGGGCTGTCTTGCCTTCTCCTTGTCACGTTCCATGCAGCAAAAGACATCATCTTCCTACCCGAGCTCCTAGTTGGTGTTAGTGGCACTATGTTTCTGGCTTGCTGCCTTATTAGGACATTTTGGCGCAAGCGGCGTTTTGTGATCCTAGCTCTGGGAGCCAAGGTAGCGATCATCCTAGTGTGCATGTTTGACAAGGTGCTGCCGCTTTTCATCAAATCTCCTCCAGACCTGCTACCAGCTTGGATCAGTGATACAGAAGTATTCGAGTTCCTTTCTTCCAGTATACCCGGTATGCATACTCGGCTATCAGTTATGGTGCTCATACCCCTATCCATCGTTCATGTTATCACTCTGGGTAACGTCTTAGTGCAGTGTGTGATTGGTGGAAAGATGTATGCCTTCACTATTGGTGGCCCATACCTTGTGAGCTCACTGTGGTGGCTCCTCTGGATGGTATTCTTCCATTTTCTGGTTGGAAGGAAGCCCTCACTTCATTTTCTGGTTGCCATGACAACCTCTGGCGATGTCATTAATTGGACATGGCTGAGTGTGTATGGAATTCAAATTTTAATTGCATTTGTAGTTGTCATGATAATTGCTCTGGTGGTCTTCTCATGTTTCCACTTTGGAGCTAAGTTGGTCAAAGTGCCTTACATTCGACTGGTCACCTTTGACCATTTGATAATTGTCACCATCTTTATAGTCCCACTAATACTGCTAATGGGGATGGCTGACGTCTACACTGTAACAAACAAAGCCCCATCCCCCACCCACTTGAAATGGCAAGACTATTGTAAGCACTGCGGGCAACACAAGTGGCAGGAAACTAATATGGCTGAAATTCAGTACCGATGTGCTAATCTGATTGGACGCAGGGCTAGTAACCTGGTTGGTAAGGTCAAATCTGTGAGAGTGGTAGAGAGGGCAAATGTCTACGAGTCCATTTTTGACAAATTCTCATTTTTTGGCCGCTTGAAGGACGCCGCTTATTGTTACTTTGGTACCAATAAGGGACTATGTGGTCTAGAGGCTACTGACCTGTCCACCTCTGACACTGCGTGTGGAGAGAATCCCTGCAATTTGCGTAGTCACGACTCCTTTACGTTCAAGATTGAGCTCTCTGAAGTACAAGATGAAGTGCCGACACGTAACACACAGTGTGGTGATGTGCAAGTGGGGCTTAGCGCCGAACATGCCTTCAAAGACCTAGTTTTTGACTTGAGGTCATCAATGACAATCACTTTCAATGCTACCTTCACTGATGGATTGGGATCAGACGAAGTTTCAATGAAAGCTGAAGCAATATCTTTCAACTCAGGGGAGTCAGTGTCAAAGCACAACACAAAAGAATGGGCGAAGCAGGAAGCAGAGCAGACAAAATCGGCAATAGTTGGGATGGCCATCAAGATGTGCAAGCAGTCCCTCAACCACTTCCAGACATTTGTGCTTGGAAAGGTGTACCGCGAATTTTAGAGCATGTGCTGAGTGCACAAGTGTGTATTGCCAATAGTGCTGCTTATCTAGGTACGTAGATATTAGTTTGCTGGGCTGTATAACAATATTAATTGGCATTTTTGCATGGTATAGATTGTACTGTTAACTGTAGTGCTGTGTTGTATGCACTGTAATCAAATTGATATTAACGATACTGCAAAGCAGTCTGTTGACAAATGGTCTTGTGATGCCTAATTTCTGTAATAATCATTTAGGCTTTAATTAATAATGTAGCAGAAGACAATATTATAATGTATGCACACTAACTGTGCGATTTGGTGCTATAGATACTCATCAAGTACTAGTGCCTTCGAATTAATTTGAAACTGAACTTCAACGTTAACCAAAATTAAATATAATGTGAACTGTTTGTTTGTTGTGTGTTGTGTGTACATAGGTTTCCTCTGCATGTGTTGTGTTATCACTACCTTTCATGTTGAGATGACTTGTGTGTGTTGTGGAGAGTCAAGGACCTTCATAGGAAGGACCTTCATTGGAGAGGGACTCTTGGTCTTCTTCCTTGGGGATTTCCTTGTGCTTTGGCCCAGACCCGTGGACCCTACAAGACTGTGGTACTGGGCAGTGGAATCTGAAGGGGATTTTGTGCCCCTTTTGCTAGGGGACAGTGGTCTGGACCACTCTACAGACTGAATTCTAAGGGATGACTCTGAGACAGACTTAATGGAAGACTGTGTGCTGGTAGGGTGAACAGATAGAGGAAGAGCAGGTGGACAGGGAAAGCAAGAGGGAGAGGGAGAGCAAAGTGGGAGAGGGAGAAGGAGGAGGAGAGCAAGAGAGAGAGCAAGAGGGAGAGGGAGAGGAAGAGGGAGAGGGAGAGCAAAGTGGGAGAGGGAGAGGGAGGAGGAGAGCAAGAGGGAGAGGGAGAGGGAGAGCAAAGTGGGAGAGGTAGATGGATGAGGAGAGCAAGAGGGAGAGAGAGAGGGAGGAGGAGTGGGAGAAGCAAGTGGGAGATGGAGGAGAGGAAGGGGGAAAGGGAGTAAATGGAGAGGGGAAGGAGAGGGAAATGGAGGGTGGAGAAGGGAACGGTAGTAACTTTAATGTACGCACACATTTATGAACAGGATAATTTAGTGATAATACACACAGTGTGGACACCATGCTGCGTGTGCACACACTGACTCACTTCTTGTACTCAACTTGGGAGGTCGGTATTGGCTAGGGTGCACAAACACAAGTGATCTGTTGCGTGGTGAGTCCTTAGGACCTGTAGCACGAATGTACTCAGGATGATTCAGCCTCTTTAGTGAGGAGACAGTGGGGGTCTGTTTACCTCGGGCTGCAGCATGGGGGGGGGGGGGGGGAGAAGGGGAACAGGTGTGAGATGTTACTGTTGCATACTTCCAGCCAGATGCAACAAGTGAGCTGCACCACTTGAAACACATCACAATACACCAATACTTTGGACCAGGTCATCACTCACAAGTTGGAATGACACTTGCCAGATGGTGCTAGCACATTAATGATCCTCTTCTCTCCACATATTCACCCTCCCTTCCACTACACCCACTCATAACCCACCCACTCACCAACATGCTTTTCATGCTCATGCTAATCCTCCCACACCTCATACACATTCCTACTCTCCCACATGTATGCTCTACTCACATGCACTTCCCCCATACCACAACATTCTCTCCCATCCTCACATACACCTACTCTTCCCTTCCCCCACGCCCTTGCCTCCTCCCACACACTCTTCCCCTACACTCTCCTCCCCCCCCATACCCTCCTCCCTCACTCACCAACGTCCTCCCCATATGACCACAGCCCCTCCTCTCCAAAGGTCTGGCTCCTCATCTGTCTCTTCTGTCGAGTACCACTGGGGGACTTGGCAAAGCCATGAGTCGTCAGGTAGACATCATCATGACCTACATACATGTGACACAGACAGTGCCTCTAGTCTACAGGCACCATTCCATGTACACAGTGCCTACAGGCACATGTCAGCATAGGTACAACCTGCTCCTAAAGGCACACCCCATCACAGAACACTTAATACAGTACAAGCATATATGTAGGCACAATGTCTTGAGTCTATACAGGCACCATTTCATGCACACAGTACATACATAAGCAGTAGGCAACACACTGCTCCTACAAGCCCTCCCAATATACTGACACATTTAGAGTACAGGCATATACAGCAAGGGTTTAGCCAGGGGGTTTCAGGGGATTCTGACGAACCCCCCTCCCTCCTGACTGTGGCCATGAATTATGTGCATTTAAATAGCTAGAAGTCTGGCACACATGTTAGCTAGCAGACAGTGTCTCGTTTAACGGTAAACAGTTATGTACCAGATCCCACTCATCCGTTGGCGGCCATTTATTCATGACATCATACAAGTCACACGGTGTGCATCCTTGGTACTAGAACCCCCTCCCAGAATCCTGGCTACGCCCTTGTACAGTAATAGGCACACTGTCTATACAGGCACACTTATAAGCACACATACATGCACACTGCTGCTACTGAGAGTGCGAGCGGTGCTCAAGATGGTATACACCTCTAACACAGAGAGGAGAGAGGCATTCATTCTCACTTGTCTCCTCAAGTGCGTGTTCCTTGCTACACTGTGGCTGCCTAGCAGCTCCCAGACGCCGTACACCCACTGAAGGTATCTTCCTACCAGCTGTTGGGGGCTTTGGAAAGGTGACAGCACTGGGGCTCCCTTTGGAGGTCCTCAGTCGCTTCTCTATAAGAGGGAGTGAGGGGAAGTGAAGACGAGGGGGTAAGAGGGGATGGGATGGAGAGGGACATAGGAGGGGGGGAGGGAGTGACAGAGGTAGGGGAGGGGAGAGGCAGGGAGAGGTAAGAAAAGTACACTTGTCTACTCCAACTTCTCATTCTACCAAACACCTAACTCCTCAATCTCCTGCCACCACTCACCAAAGGCTGAATATGGCTCTACAACCTTGAAAGACTTGATGAGCTCCTCCTCCTCCTTCAGTCGTTTGATCCTTCTCGCAGGTCCTTGCTCTTGACCCAAGCAAGGTGCTGGTAGGCACGCTTGGTGGTCACTGCCTGAGCAACAGCCAAGGCAGCCTCACGTTTGAAGCAGTCCCTGGAAGAACAGGAAGGGAGGGGAGGAGAGGGAAGGGAAGGGGAGGATGGAGAGAGGAAAGGCTCTCAGATAGTACACTAAATTCAGGTGTTTTGTGAGGAATGTGCATACATATGTACGTAGGCAGGCAGATATGTTGATACACTATTGTACAACTTATATTCTCACTTCCAGACTACCTGCAACCGACAGCCTACCATGTTACTTTCACCATCCCATCCTTGCACCAACATTCATGAACTCTCCCACTGCCCTCTCCTCACCTCCCACCCTCCCCTCACCTCCCCTACTCTCCTGCCCTCCCCACACCTCCCGCCTTCCCCACACCTCTCCACCCTCCACACACCCCTTTGCCCTCCACACCCCCCTCCACCCACCACACACCTGTCCCATTGAATCACGTCCTCCTGTAGCTCTCTCTGCTTCTGCATTTTCTTCTGCTCAAGCCATTGTGCAACAGTTGGTCGCCGTGAGTAACCCATTTCAAAGACACTCTGATCCAACTTCCTGTTCTGGTCCTTGGCCTCTGACAGCACCTCACCAATAGCATGGTTAACCACCTTAGGGACCAGGAAGAAGGTCAGGTGCAGATTGTGCTGTGTGGGTGTCTACACAAAAGAAACGCGCTGTGGCAACCACCACATCTATAACATGAGGTGCCGTGACGAAGGAGTAATCCCGTCAAGCCTTAGGATCAAGCCACCCGTGAAGACCAGAGAAGGTTACAGGATTGCGGAGCAAGCGGGCAGGGCCTTCCTGTCGGCTCGCATACGCAAGACCTACCAGAGCAGGTGCGAACTTAGCTCAAAGATTCGCACCCTTCAATCCCAACTGCAGGCTGAACTCCTCATGGAAGACTACCAGAAGGTGACCAGGCTCAGCTACGCGGCAGCCGAGGACACCCATGCCAAGGCCAAGTTGAACCAGACTAAAAAACTGGAGAAGCTCATGGACAGGTGAGACAAACATCGCAGACTGCGCCCCCAGGGGCTGGAAAGGTGGGTGGTCAACCTAACAGATCGTTCAGTTTCCAAACCACAGGAGGACGTACTGAAGCTGGGACTGAACTTTGCACCAGCTCCAACCAAGCTTCCTGTGGTAGACACCATAGCTGCAGTAGAGGAAGGAGCAAGGCAGCTGAGTGAAGAAGATGCTGAGGATCTCCGGGGAAGGGTATGTGGGATCCTCAGGCATGCCAAGCCTCTGATCGAAGGACAACCTGACCAAGGAGCTGAGAAGCCTGGAGGATGAAGTGATCCTGCCGGCTGACAAGGGTAACGCCACAGTGATGATAACGAGAGAGGACTATGACAGGAAGATGAGAAGGGTGTTGGATACAGCCACCTACAAATGACTGAAGAAGGACCCTACTGCTACCCAGGAGGGAAAGCTGAGTCGAAGACTGAAGGGGCTGGAGAAGGATGGAGAGATCACAGGGCATCTATACCACCAGCTCAGGCCATACGGCAGCCAACCTCCCAGGATCTATGGCCTCCTGAAGATCCACAAGGCAGAAGTCCCTCTCAGACCCATTGTCTCATGCATTGGGGCCCCTTCTTACCAACTTTCCAAACACATCGCCTCTCTCATCTCCCCCTTAGCAGGCAAGACGGACTCACATGTGAAGAACTCCAAGCATTTTGTGGAGGTGATGTCAGACCTGAGGGTTGAGGAGGACGAGATGCTGGTCAGCTTTGACGTGTCGTCCCTGTTCACCAACGTGCCCATCGACGAGGCAGTTCAGGTCATTCACGACAGACTGCGAAGGGATGAAACGCTGGTGAATAGGATCACTCTCTCTCCTGACAGGGTTGCAGAACTGCTTGAGACGTGCTTGAAATCCACCTATTTCTGCTACGGAGGAGAGTTCTATGAGCAATGGGAAGGTGCAGCAATGGGTTCCCCTGTCTCAGCAGTTGTGGTGAACCTGTACATAGAGTTCTTCGAAGAACTGGCACTCAGGTCCGCCCCAACCAAGCCCCGGCTCTGGAAGAGGTACCTGGATGACACCTGCTGCATCGTGAAGAAGGGCACAATGGAAGGACTCCTGAGCCACCTCAACAGTGTGCGGCCATCCATCAAGTTCACTGTGGAGGTGGAGAAGGAAGGGAGCCTCCCCTTTCTCGACGCCCTGCTCCAGAGGAAAGATGATGGCAACTTGGATGTCACTGTCTACAGGAAGCCCACGCACATGGACCGGTTCCTGGGCTTCTGGTCCCACAATCCATCTCACGTCAAAAGAGGGCTGGTCAGATGTCTGTACGACAGAGCAAGGAGCATCACCACCAGGCAAGAGAACTTACAGAAGGAAGAGTGTCACCTCACTGAGGTGCTGAGACAGAACAGTTACCCCAGTAACTTCATCCGCTCCTCATCCATTCCTTCCAGGCGAGATGTGGAGACCACTGAGGCGCCACTGCCGGAGGAGGGACGCAGACCCCCACTGGTGATGCTTCCCTACACGGAAGGAGTCAGTGAGGACATCAGACGGGTCTGTAGGAAGTTTGGCATGAAGGTTGTCTTCAGGTCTAGACTGTCTCTACGTTCCATGCTAACCAAGGTGAAGGACACACTGGCGCTGGAGAAGAAGTCCAAGGTGGTGTACCAAGTCCCATGCAGCTGTGGCGAGACCTACATTGGGGAGACACTGAGGAGGCTCGAGATGAGAATGAAAGAGCACCGGGATGCCTGTCAGAAGGGGACACTGGAGAAGTCAACCCTTGCAGAACATGCGTGGGAGAACCGCCATCCAATCAGATGGGAGGAGACAACAGTGATTGACCAAGCCAGGACCCCCAAAGAACTGATGCTCAAGGAGGCAATCCACATCAGGCTGAACCTCCCCTCCCTCAACAGGGATGGTGGGCTGGAATTGCCTGGATGTTGGATGGCCGCCTTGAGGAAGGCAATCCCGCAACTTCCGGTGACACCCCTTGATGTGGCTTCCGGTGACAGCGCATGATGAGATGCTAGGCTATAAATATGATCAGTGCACGCTCTAGCATATCTTTGCCCTGAAGAAGACCAGAGCATCTGGTCAAAATGTCGGCAAGGTTTTCAACCCTGTTGTGAAGCTGGTATTAGAGAACCAACCCTTTCTGAGGAGAGCTTAGCCTGATGGTTAGTCTCGCATAGCCCAGACCCTTTCCTCCATTTCCGCTGTTGCGTAATAGAGAGAAAAGTGTCTGGGAGTTTTCCTAAGCACAATTAACCCTCCTCGTATCTAGGCAATTGCCATTATTCTAACCTAACTACTTCCTGTGGCAAAGGGGCAAGGGCACGCTCGTGACAAGTTGGGAGGCAACCTGCGGTGCCTCCCAACCACTCGACAGGTGGAAAGGCTGTCCACCTGCCATTCATTGAGGGGCGGCCCCTCCACCAGGTGCCCCTGTATGCATGGGAACACTGGTTAGAGCTAGCTGCTGCTGGGCTGCCCCTGCTTTGCCTGCCTGTGGGTTGCTGCTGCATGGCAAACCCTCGCTGATCAAGTGAGGTTAGGGGCTGCTGCCCTTCCTATGATTAGCTGCTTGCAATTGGGTTGCGCTGGCAACCTCTGCTGCGAGAGCTATGGGCTGCTGAGCCCTCTAGGCTTAGCTGCTTGGGCTGTATTGGCAACCTCTGCTGCGAGTGCAATGGGCTGCTGAGCCCTCTAGGTTTGGCTGCTTGGGTTGAGCTGGCAACCTCTGCTGTGCATGCTATGGGCTGCTGAGCCGCCTAGGCTTAGCTGCTTGGGTTGCGCTGGCAACCCTTGTTTTTGGTGCCTGCTGGCTCGTTGCTAGGCTGGTATGGACTTTTGGGGATACCCCATACACACGAAAGTAATCACCTAGGGTGATTCATCCCCCAAAGTCAGTACATATAATGATGCTAGACATCCCCCTCTGGGTAGCCGTACTCTGTACACCAACCACTACTGGTCTGTCGCTCAGCGTCAACAAGTTCTCAATGGTTAACTCAAATATGTATGTCCACATCAGCCAACTGAAAAGTACAAGGCATGCACTGAAAGATGATTGAACTGACCTGACTACAAAATTTGCCATTATGATTCAACGCAACTCAACAGTAGTTCGGTGTGTGCTAACATGTGGTTTGGCTTATACGTGTATGCCACATATGAGTCCCTGCTCATCTTCCTAAGCTCGCTGACAGTTGTGCCAGGGTCTGCTGAGGCATCCGAATATATCTCAGATAGGAGTCGCTGGCCCATCTTCCCAATGTCTGGGTTGTAGAATCATGGATCCCACATGCTGCTGCTGTGGTTGCTGCGCCAATCATGAATGAGTGGCCGGAGTACCCTGTTGGATCGATGCCAGCTGCTGTTAGAGTTGACCTCAGGAGGCTAACCAGTTTGGCTCGTGTGAATGGCTGACGGTCCTCTGTCTGGAATAGTGGACCCTGGTCAAAACCCCGTGCCGCCAAGTACGCGAGCATTGCTGCTATCAGATACAACTCATTGTTGGTCCTGCTGATGAATAGATTGATGCCCTGCCGTGCCTGGTCAGTCTTGGAGCCTTTAAGCGATATTTGAATTAGCGAGGGGCTCTGCAAGTCATCTACTGGGGTCCATGGGGGTCAAGTGCCACGCTGGGTCAAAAGAGTTAACTGATGGTGATGTCATCTCACCCGACCTCAGGAACGCGAAGAACCCTAGACAGCATGCCGACTACAGCATCATGTTGTCCCACTTGTGTGGTTCCCGGTCCAATGCTGCCTTGACTCTCCTCAGGACGTACGGTGTTATGGGAAGGCGTGTGTCCTTTGCTTTGGGTTTCGACCTTTTAGCCCTTTTAAAGCTAGTTGAAGCTGCAATGCGCCTGCATGCCAGTGGGTCCCCAAGCCCCTGTACAATGTGCATGTGACGGATGGCCGAGAGATAGGACCTCACTGAGCTGTGGGCTAGGCGTAATGAGAGGTGAGTGACGAACAGGATCAATATGGATTCTCGAGCTGGCAGTGGGGATACTCCCATACAGTGGCAGAACTGCATGAATTCTGACTGGCCGACCCGATAGGCCTTGCGAGAGCTCGGTGCTAAGCTGTCCCTGATGAAGTCCTTAGCCACTCCTTCCAGGCCGGTGACGTCCACTCCGGTTGCCGGTTCGTCAGAAAGCTCCACAAGGGGGATGGGACCGGTGTAGGGCATCTGTGCGCCTGGGGAGTTGCCTCGAAGAAAACTGCATGTGGTTACGAGAGACAGCATCAGCTGGAGTGTTGGAACTCCCTGGGATGTGCTCAGCCCTCAGTTTAAAGTCACACCTAGCACAGAAAAAATTGATGCACCGCAGTAAGTGCATTAACACGTGGTCTGTGCAGGACTGGGCTGTGATCACTTGGACCACAGCCATGTTGTCGCACTGGACCAATACCTGTTGGTGACGCCATTCTGGGCCCTAAACGGCACATGTAACAGCGATGGGGACTAGCTCTTTAGCAGCGATGCTCTGTGGTATCCATTCTTCATTCCATGAATGCTGTAGCCATGCCTGTCACCAGACTGCGCTACAGCCCCATGCACCAGAAGCATCTGAGGAAAAGATGACAGTCGGAGTCCGTTTTGGATTGTGGACCTCCATCATGCTCCATGCATTCCAAACTGAAATGAAGGTCTCCCACCAAGCTAAGTCAGCTTGGAATTTGGCATCCAGCTTGACCCAGTGGTCTGGGTGTCTTGCCTTCGTGGATAGATCTATCATGCGCCTTAAAAAGGCTCGGCCTGGGTGTACCACTTTGCAGGCATGTGAGAGCTTTCCCACTAGTGACAGTAATTCACGTTTCTTGCAGGGCTTTCTTGGACTTCCACAGCCTGATCAGTGCCTTCAGTTCCTCCAGCTTTTGCTCGGACAGGCGGATCTCCCTACGCTCTGTATCCAATGCGGTGCCCAAGAATGTGAGTACTGCCGCTGGGCCTTCGATCTTCTCCCTCTTCAACGGCACCCCCTAGCCACTCACAGGTCCTCAATATTAACTCTAGGTTGTCCCTGCATTCTGTGGTGTCCGGTTGACCCATTGTTAGAAAGTAATCGATGTAATGTGTGCTCCAGGACACACCCTGTTTGAAGAAGGTCCATTCCAGTGCATCAGCAACTGCTGTAAATATCTTGGGGGATGACCTGAGCCCAAAGGGGAGGGTCAAATCAAGGTAAACCTTTCCACCCCAGCTCATGCCCAGTAGGTGACGATCTTCTGGGTGTACCGGGATATTCCGGAAGGCGTGAGCTATGTCAACTTTGGCCAGCATGGCGCCTGGGCGTAGCCCCAAGATATGGGCGATAGCTTGGTCCACGGGTTGGATACTGTACTGAGCATAACTGAGGGTTGATCCCGTCATTGACACTCCTGTGAGGTAGCGAGGATAGATCCAGGATCAGGCGCCACTCTCCATTCTTCTTAGGTATCACCCCAAATCTGCTCACCTGCACTAGGGGGACTTCTGATCTCAGGAATGGCCTGGTAATCCTGCCCGCTGCCAGCTCAGTGGCTAGGTACTGCTCTACTGGTCTGGGATTCCTTGCGGCTGATAACATGTTTGCCGATAGCGACGATCTCCTACTGCTGCTGTACTGGTACCCAATTGACAGGCCTGAGACGACATAGGCAGCTAGGGCCTGGTCTGGGTGCTGGCGTAGGAGGCCTTCCAAGCGGTGTGGGAGTAATGGCGTGACAATGTGGGAGGCTGATGAAGGGATGAGATAAGGTGTTTGGGTGTAGGCTAGCAACTCTCTAATTGAATCAACTGGTTAGTGTCTATGTGTCCTATACAAAATAACTCATCTGTATTCATTGGAGGAGCTGTTTCTCTAATTGGGTGTTGACAGGGACCATCAAAAGGTTCCCAGTGGGTAATCAGGTCGGGATCATGTAGAAAATCGTGGTTTACTGCAACTGACTCTATCCGCTCACTTCTGCGGGCCTCCGCAGAGGCCCCCTCGCGGAAAGGGGGGGCTTGGGTTGTCTGAGGCCGTCTCTGCTAAACTTCTGGTCACTCTGCATGCTTTAGCTGGGTGCCCTGGTGAGTGGCAGTCCATGCAAATATGGTTAAATTTGCAATGGAGCTGTGTGCAGCAGCTGAAGTTCCATGCCCTGCAGATCTCGCCTGGGATGGAGTAGGGAGCAGTTGCTCTCTGACGGGCAGCTCTTGACCCCGTAGCCACTTCGCTGGGTCCCTCTGGACCCCCATCTTTTGTGGGGGACGGGACAATTGCCAAACCACTGGCGCCCTTTGATAACTTTGCACTTGTGAAATAGTTAGTCCAAAGGGACGCGTCTACCTGTGACCATTGAGTCAGCCTGTTGGCTGCTGCCAAACATCTGAAGTGGGCATCGTATGCCAGCCACAGGGTCCCTTCATAGTCAAGACTGGCTTTTGTGATCATTGATGAGTAGCCGAGGAGGTCCTGCACATGCTCAGGGTGCTTGAGAGCCATTACGCTGATGACCGGGTTAAAGCAGACCACCCACTGCTGGATTGACGTAATCCTTTTCGGTTCCTTGGGTTTGTCTCTCTTCGACATCAAGTCCCTCAGTGTTACCTCAGGGGCTCCCAGCCTGCTGGGAAGCAGCTCGCTTAGCTCAACAAATTCCCCCTTCCAAATCTTTTCAGCTAGCTTTCTTGGGACTGGGGGGGGGGGGGGAGTGGATACCCATGAGGACTGCCTCGCTAGACAAGGGGGCAGGAAGTGGTGAAAGTAGGCTTGCTAGGGGTGTCATTGGCTGGAGCCCTGAGCCATGTTCCACAGTTGCTGGGCTGCCCAGGCTCATGATTGGGGTGAGGCTGCTACTGCTCACTGGACCCGCTGTGGGTACCGCCGACATCACTGGCATGCCTGACAGAGCAGTGGTTGGGGGCAACAGACCCCCACTGGGCATGCTAGCTACCCCCCCCCCCCCCCCCGCTACCCACTGGGAACGTACCATTGGGAGTTGTGCTGGTAGGGGCTGCTTGGGCCGCCAAGCGCTGGTCCACCATCTCTCTGAGGTCACAGGTGGCATCGATCTGTGACCGCTGCTCTCACCGTGTCTTTCACCAAGGACTGCACTAGCTGCAATGCTCTCTGGTTTTCCTCCATCAGAGGTCGTTGCTGCCCCGCTGTGGGTGTGGGGGCCCCTTCGGGATTCTCTGCCATTGTTGCCGGACGCATGCTCAACAATGAGTCAGTTCTGTTGGCTTGGGGGTTGCCCACGCTCGCTTAGAGAACAGCTTGGCCTACCAACACTGAGCACGTGACCCCTGCCCCTCTCACGGCTGTTTCACTTGTATCCCGTGTGTACAACTTAGTAATTCTTGTGCAATAGCAAAATGGCGCCCATTGCCGTATGCTAGCCATGTATAAGGATATCAGTCCTCCGGGTTTTCCTAGAGAAATGATATACAGCATTTGATCATTGGTATTATTATAGACGTTTTGGTGTAGGTCCCATCTTACTCCTTTCCAGAACCGGTATGTTTTATATTGTAAACACGTGTATATTTTAATACTAAATGTCCATTACGCACATACATTCCTCAAAACTGCAGGAAAAATAAGGAGTAAGATTAGACCAATACCAAAATACCTAAACAATTACCAGCAATAAGATGCACCGAGCCACTTCTTCTGAAAAACTCGGAGGAATGATATCCGTTATACATTGCTAGCATAGGAAAAAGGACGCCATTTTTCGAATGCAAAAATGTTGCGCAACAACTAAGTTACCCCGGCGAAACAGCCGTGCTCTGCATGTGCAGCTGGATGCTTGCCAGACCCTCCATGTTAACAACCTTTAACCCATTAAAGTGTCAATTGGTCATGTTACTGTATAAAGTAATACATGCATACTTCGGTATACTATAAAATAGGCGTGTTAACTATATTAGAGTGAATGATCAATCCTCGGACACCGTATATTCTCGGATACATGCAAGGTATTCTTGGATACTTGTACGGTATCCTCGGTTGGCGCGTATTTTGTAATCTCCTGTGATGAATCCAAGTGAACGATGCTGTGGAGCAGAGCTGGAGGTTTAGCTCGTAAGCGTCAAGTTGCCAGGAGTCGACCTCGGGATACTAGTGGCGATGTTTGTGCGCCTGCTCCACCTCCCAATCGCCCAAAGAAGCTGAAACAGTGGTCAGAGGAGCAGATGAGCCTTGCTGTGGAAGCAGTAAGGTCAGGAGAGATGGGAGTACAAAGAGCTCATCAGGAATTTGGTGTCCCCAAGAGCACCCTACATAATAGAATTTCTGGGAAAGTGCAAGAGGGAGCAGTCAGTGGGCCCCAGGCTTACCTTACCAAAGAAGAAGAAGATAGCCTGGTACACTTCCTGGTGGAATGTGCACAGTTTGGGTTTCCCAGAACTCGAAAGCAGGTCATTTCCATTGCACAATCTGTGGTCATTAAGCAGCAGGATGGCGTTGAGGTATCCAGTGGCTGGTGGCAAAGCTTTCGACACAGGCATCCAGAGATAGTGCTGAGGAAGCCTGAAGCTCTGTCCTGCGCGCGGTACATTCCCCAGAGCGAAGTGAGGGCTTCTCAGCTGGCTCAGGCATCAGAAAGGGTTGGTTCTCTAATACCAGCTTCACAACAGGGTTGAAAACCTTGCCGACGTTTCGACCAGAGCATCTGGTCGAAACGTCGGCAAGGTTTTCAACCCTGTTGTGAAGCTGGTATTAGAGAACCAACCCTTTCTGATTCCCCAGAGCACCATAGATCAATATTATGATCTATTGGAGCAAACACTGCAGGACAATGGGCTGGAGGATCACCCAGAGCTGCATTTTAACTGCGATGAAACGGGAATTTCGCTGGATCACTTGCCAGAGAAGGCTGTTACATCAACAGCCATTCAGCACACATATGCCCCTACGTCTGGAGATAAGACACACATCTCTGTCTTGGCATGTGTCAGTGCTTCGGGCCAAGTACTGCCTCCAATGGTGCTATTGGAAAGGAAGCATCTGCATCACAGTCTAACAGTTGGGGAAGTGCCTGGTACCATGTATGGCATGGACAGTGGGTGGATGGACACTGAATTGTTCCAGACTTGGTTCTTCAATCACTTCTTTGAGCTGGTGCCAAAAAGGAGACTGCTCCTTTTGCTTCTGGATGGCCACTCTTCTCATTTCAACCCAGACATGATAAAGATGGCTGCCAGAGAGAGCATTGTCATATTCTATTTGCCTCCCCACAGCACCCATGTATCCTAACTGCTTGACAAAACATGCTTTTCGCCACTCAAGCAATTCTGGCGACAGCAGTGTACACAGTACATGATGAAGAATCCCTACAAAAGGCTCACAAACTACTGTTCTTCAGAGCTCTTCCACCAAGCATGGTTCCAAGCCATGACACCATCAAATGCTGCTGCAGGGTTCAGAGCCACAGGGATTTTTCCTTTCAATCGTGATGCTATTAAGCTACCCAAAAAAGCTGAATGCCAGGATGCAGCAAAGTCCAAGCCCATTGAGATAGGCAGCATCACCTTTCTTCCTGTATTCAGCCCGAGTCGGTCACAAGCTGAGCGGAGAAGTGCAGTTTTTGAGCTACCCCCTGTTTGCAGCATCTTGGAGGAGTCCACAGAAGACTGCGAAGTGTGCATGTCTGACAGCCCAGCACACCTGACAGACAGCAGTGAGGAAAATGAATGTGCAGTGTCAAGTCTGACAAGCTACCAGCAGTCTCCTGATCAGGCTACATTCACTGAAGAAGAGAATGAGCGCTTTAGAAAGCGGCAGGAGGAATGTTTTGACATAACAACTGACTGCCAGTACAACCTATGGCTGAGCCTTCAGGAAAGCACGAAGAACTCCTTAGTGAATGTAGAACAGCATACATTGAAGCAGATTTCCTCCTCTGCCTCCTCACCCAAAGCCATCAGGTTGTGCACGTGTACTCACTAACCTGCAGTGCTTACAGGAGCTAGAAGAAAAGCAGCAGAAGAAACAAGAAAAGGAAGTAAATGAAAGAGAAGAAAAAGAAGGCAAGGGAAGAAAAGCGGAAGGAAAAGGAACAATTAGCAAAGGAGAAGCAAGAAAGAAAGGAAAAGAAGAGGAAGGAGAAAGAAGCAATTGAGCAAAGGTCGGCATGTGAAGCAAAGAAGTGTGGGCATCCATCTGCAACAAAGTGGATCCAATGCGAGTCCTGTGATGGATGGTTCCACTGTTTGTGTTATGGCATCAAACCCAAGGATGCTCATGCCTGCAAATTCAACTGTGCAGCTTGCTCTTAAGCCCATATTTTCTTGAGCAATAGAAGCAATATGATTTTTTTGAGTTTCATTCTGATGCTCCAACCCAAGTATGTCTTTGTTCTGTTTGACTGGTATTTTGGCTTGTTTTGAGTTTATTCTTTTCCATCCTAGACTTGTTTACAACTTATTTTGCGTTTCTGTATCATTTGACTGGTTTTGGAGCTTGATTGGCTCCGCATGGCAAGATGAAACGCATTTCCGACAATACATTAACGCGTCCGAGTATTGATTTATCGGTGGCCTTCCAGGAAGTGGCTATTAGATCGCGTAAAGGTGGGAGCGCGGCAGCAAGCCTATCTGACGGTATTCTCCAGTCAGCAAAGTATCTGTTTCCATAGACATCCCGTGTCTTTCATGTTTTTCCTTGTAATCGCATACCAGAATACAAAAGTGTCCGAGAATCGATCACTTCCTCTAATATGGGCGGAAAACCCCTTGATTATAATCAAAATGGCTGTTCGAAGACCACGTTCTGAAGCCGACAAGGTCGGAGCTCCAGCTCCACACTTTGGGCACAATATTTCTCGAGCATACCGCGATGAAAGCCCAGACAGGTAAACTAATAATGATTACTTGAGCGTGCCGGGGGGAAAGCCAAATCATTATTGATTGGGGGTTTAATAAAGATCAAAGCAAATGAAGTGCAAATAAGAATGCTATTACATATATCCTAGGACACATGGTTCCAGGAGAGACACTGTGAAGGTGCAACTGGGCATGGCAAGGGCGAGTGATGTATGCATGCAGTGTTACAATAATCTCTAATTTAACAGTGTTGGATTAGCTATGCGGCCAAGTGATACACATAAACATAAGAATCATTCCATAGTCAGCATGCAATGAACAGTTAGTTATAGGAGTGAGTGGGATGAGTTACATGTGTCATCTAGTCTGGCATCACTCCATGTCTATAATTACCCACCCCTAGTCTAGTGAGCCAAACCTGGTGGGTGGATGGGATCTGGCTCACAAGGGTACCCCACACCTTAATGAACACACTGTTATTCATCTGCTTCCAGTAGTATTGCTGCTCACGTAATTGAATACAACATTGCATACCTGCTACCTGTCTCCTCTCTCCTCTCCTTCCCTCTTCCTCCTTCTCTCCATTCTTTTCTGCCCTTGCTATCTACTGCCTAACCTTCCTTCCCTCTTGTTCTGTTTACTTTCCATCCCCATCTCCCTTGGTCTCCTTCCAGACTCCAATCTGTCACCTTGTCAGTAGCAACACGGGCCTCCTTTGGTCGTAGGCGGGACGACTCCCCAGAGGCAACCCCATCCCTGTCCGATTTCAACTTTGATCGCAGCCTACCTCGGAGTGACCTCATTGAGCTGGCTATCCCCTATTTCAAGAAGGCAGAGGAAGCAGACTTTACCAATGCAGAAGTCATCATTCAGGTACACCTGCATGCTTAGCTGTGTCCTCACTAGCTCACATTTTACATTATATTCTTGCTTTGTTGGTCACCCACTCTTCTGTTACTGTCCAGTTACTTTTCCACTAGTCTGATTATGTCTCCATTTTCACTAACCTTTCCAACCTTTTCAACCCTATCATCCCCAACTGGGTAGTTCAGAACCTCTCAACTACTCCCCCCACTCCCCCTCTCCCTCACACACACAGCCCCTCCACTCCCTCTCTCTCACTTGCAGTCCATCCAATTCCATCTTCTTCCCTTACAATTCCCCTCCCCCTCCACCTCCCCCTCCCCTCCCCCTCCCCCACCCCCTCCCCCTCCCCTCTGTATAGGGCCTCAACTTTATGATGCGTGCTGCTAGTCTCGGCAACAATGATGCTATCATCTACCTAGACCACTTTGTCAACAATCTGATCTACGCTGTCATCCCTGAGGATGGACCGACCTACCACACCATACACAAAAACGTAGAGTGGATCAGGAAGTTTTTGGAGCTGAGCGAAGCCAACCGTCGACTCTGGAAGGTGTCATTGGAGAACTTCCTGATCATGAGCTTCCATCGTAAAACCCTCCAGAGGAAGAGGTTTGACGAGTCTGTGTACAGCTTGATGGAGGAGATGGATGATGTGAAGGACAAGAAGATGCTTTCTGTTGTTCAGAGAGCGTTGCTGAGGACTGCTGTTCAGTTTAGCCCCCGTCAAGATGAGGTGTGTGTGTAGAGGGGATTTGATGGTGTATGTATGTGTGTTGGTGTGCCTGTGTGAGAATGCGGTTACCACCATGTGTGTGGTTGTGTAGTGGGTGGTATGTTAGCATTGAAACAGGTTTCTGTGGTGTACACACATTCCAGACTGTCACCTATGTAACTTGTGCCATTGTGCACACTTTGACTACTCATAGGACAGATACACACAGTGTATGTGACATTAGTCCCAATTTGATATGTGTGCCTTATAAAACCACAGCTGCCAAACAATGGAGAATTTCTGTGAAATCACCAATGTGTGTGGTCTTGCACTCACTATGCTCCTCCCCCAATCCTGCCCCGCCCATGCCCCACCCCTGCGCATGCAGGTGACAGAAGAGGCCTACTGCTGGACAGTGGTCAAGTATACAGAAGGAGACCTCACCATTGACTTTGCACCTGAGGACATGTCTGAGGACCAGCTGGAGAGGTTCCGCAAGGCCAGCATCTTGGAGAAGGTACAGAGAATGGAAGGCAGTCAAGCCTTCAGCATATGCTTAAACTCCACATGTTGCTGCAGATTGGCCTGCCAAATTGAGTTTCTATAGTATAATTTTGTAGATCAGTAATCTATCGTTTTATACACCTCAGCACAATTTTACACTCCAGACCAGTCTGTCAACAACGTACATGTATTTGTGCTACTGTAACACTAGGCTGTCTTTGTAGTGTATGTATTTGGGTAGTGTGAAAATTATCAAAATCTGTGAAGATTATGTGTCTAGTTGTTGTCCAATGAAGCTGTGTGTGCTTGTGCGTGCTACTCCTGAGGATACAATGTCTATTCTATATGTGTACCTTAGACATCTACAACATGCAGCTATTTGCTGGACACATAGTGCCATTTCATTTCGTTTCTCCTTGCTTTTCTTTTGCATTTAACATGCATACACATGTACACACACACACACACAATCTCCCCACTCCCACATGCACACATACCATCCCCCCCACACACACATGCAATCCCCCCCACCCCCACACGCACACATGCATGCATACATACACAAAACACAGCTGCTCAGCCACCCGAAGAAGAGTCTAGAATTCATTGCGAAGGAAGAAATGCCCATGTATGTAAACAGAAAAGGCACACGAATCATACAAGGATTCATCCCCACCAGAGAGATCTTCTTCTTCATGGCTGCCCTTTTTGCTTTGTCGCTCAACAAGTTCATTGCAGTGGCAGCATTCTGCATCTTCTGGCCCTGCCTTGTTGCTCTCATCGTGGCAACCTTCCTTCTCCTTAGCAACCAGGACAAGTCCAAGGGACAGTTTGACGCCTGGGTCTGCTACCTCACTCACAAGCGAGGAGTTCATGTGGACTCCTCCTCTGAAGTTCATCAGCTGGTGCACCTCACAAACTATTACATTGTCATCTTTGGGCTGTTTTGCCTTCTTCTTGTTACGTTCCATGCAGCAAAAGACATCATCTTCCTACCCGAGATCCTAGTTGGTGTTAGTGGCACTATGTTTCTGGCTTGTTGCCTTATTAGGAAATTTTGGCGCAAGCGGCGTTTTGTGATCCTAGCCCTGGGAGCCAAGATAGCGATCATCCTAGTGTGCATGTTTGACAAGCTGCTGCCGCTTTTCATCAAATCTCTTCCAGACCTGCTACCAGCTTGGATCAGTGATACAGGAGTATTCACGTTCCTTTCTTCCAGTATACTCGGTATGCATACTCAGTTATCAGGCTTGGTGTACTATGTGTTCATACTCCTATCCATCGCTCATGTTATCACTCTGGGTGCCGTCTTAGTGCAGTGTGTGAGTGGTGGGAAGATGTATGCCTTCACTATTGGTGGCCCATACCTTGTGAGCTCACTGTGGTGGCTCCTCTGGATGGTATTCTTCCATTCTCTGGTTGCCATGACAACCTCTGGCAATGCCATTAATTGGACATGGCTGAGTGTGTCTCATCTCCCATTTCTCATTCCGGGTGTCCTGTTGCTGAACTTGGCCTATTTAGCATTTTTGTATGGAATTCAAATTTCGATTGCATTTGTAGTTGTCATGGTGATTGCTCTGGTGGTCTTCTCATGTTTCCACTTTGGAGCTAAGTTGGTCAGGTTGCCGTACATTCGACTGGTCACCTTTGACCATTTGATAATTGTCACCATCTTTATAGTCCCACTAATACTGCTAATGGGGATGGCTGACGTCTACACTGTAACAAACAAAGCCCCATCCCCCACCCACTTGAAATGGCAAGACTATTGTGAGCACTGCGGGCAACACAAGTGGCAGGAAACTAATATGGCTGAAGTTCAGTACCGATGTGCTAATCTGATTGGACGCAGGGCTAGTAACCTGGTTGGTAAGGTCAAGTCTGTGAGAGTGGTAGAGAGGGAAAATGTTTACGAGTCCATTTTTGACAAATTCTCATTTTTTGGCCACTTGAAGGACGCCGCTTATTGTTACTTTGGTACCAATAAGGGACTGTGTGGTGCAGAGGCTAATGACCTGTCCACCTCTGACACTGCGTGTGGAGATAACCCCTGCAATTTGCGTAGTCACGACTCCTTTACGTTCAAGATTGAGCTCTCTGAAGTACAAGATGAAATGCCAACACGTAACACACAGTGTGGTGATGTGCAAGTGGGGCTTAGCGCCGAACATGCCTTCAAAGACCTAGTTTTTGACTTGAGGTCATCAATGACAATCACTTTCAATGCTACCTTCACTGATGGATTGGGATCAGACACAGTTTCAATGAAAGCTGAAGCAATAGCTGTCATCTCAGGGGAGTCAGTGTCAAAGCACAACACAGAGGAATGGGCGAAGCAGGAAGCAGAGCAGACAAAATCGGCAATATTTGGGATGGCCATCAAGATGTGCAAGCAATCCCTCAACCACTTCCAGACATTTGTGCTTGGAAAGGTGTACTGCGAATTTTAGAGCATGTGCTGAGTGCACAAGTGTGTGTTGCCAATAGCGCTGCTTATCTAGGTACGTAGATATTAGTTTGCTGGGCTGTATAACAGTATTAATTGGCAGTTTTGCATGGTATTGATTGTACTGTTAACTGTAGCACTGTGTTGTATGCACTGTAATCAAATTGATATTAACAATACTGCAAAGCAGTCTGTTGACAAATGGTCTTGTGATGCCTAATTTCTGTAATAATCATTTAGGCTTTAATTAGTAATGTAGCTGAAGACAATATTATAATGTATGCACACTAACTGTGCGATTTGGTGCTATATTCTACAGGTACGTACTAGTGCCTTTGAATTCATTTGAAACTGAACTTCAATGTTAACCAAAATTAATGTGAACTGTTTGTTGTGTATTGTGTGTACATAGGTTTCCTCTGTGTTGTATTATCACTACTTTTCATGTTGAGATGACTTGTGTGTGTTGTGGAGAGTCAAGGACCTTCATAGGAAGGACCTTCATTGGAGAGGGACTCTTGGTCTTCTTCCTTGGGGATTTCCTTGTGCTTTGGCCCAGACCTGTGGACCCTACAAGACTGTGGTACTGGGCAGTGGAATCTGAAGGGGATTTTGTGCCCCTTTTGCTAGGGGACAGTGGTCTGGACCACTCTACAGACTGAATTCTAAGGGATGACTCTGAGACAGACTTAATGGAAGACTGTGCGCTGGTAGGGTGAACTGATAGAGGAAGAGCAGGTGGACAGGGAAAGCAAGAGGGAGAGGGAGAGCAAAGTGGGAGAGGGAGAAGGAGGAGGAAAGCAAGAGAAAGAGCAAGAGGGAGAGGGAGAGAGAGAGCAAAGTGGGAGAGGAAGAGGGAGGAGGAGAGCAAGAGGGAGAGGGAGAGGGAGAGCAAAGTGGGAGAGGGAGATGGATGAGGAGAGCAAGAGGGAGAGAGAGAGGGAGGAGGAGTGGGAGAAGCAAGTGGGAGATAGAGGAGAGGAAGGGGGAAAAGGAGTAAATGGAGAGGGGAAGGAGAGGGAAATGGAGGGTGGAGAAGGGAGCGGTAGTAACTTTAATGTACGCACACATTTATGAACAGGATAATTTAGTGATAACACACACAATGTGGACATCATGCTGCGTGTGCACACACTCTGACTCACTTCTTGTACTCAACTTGGGAGGTCGGTATTGGCTAGGGTGCACAAACACAAGTGATCTGTTGCGTGGTGAGTCCTTAGGACCTGTAGCACGAATGTACTCAGGACGATTCAGCCTCTTTAGTGAGGAGACAGTGGGGGTCTGTTTACCTCGGGCTGCATGGGGGGGGGGGGGGGGGGGGGGAGAGAAGGGGAACAGGTGTGAGATGTTACTGTTGCATACTTCCAGCCAGATGCAACAAGTGAGCTGCACCACTTGAAACACATCACAATACACCAATACTTTGGACCAGGTCATCACTCACAAGTTGGAATGACACTTGTCAGATGGTGCTAACACATTGATGGTCCTCTCCTCTCCACATATTCACCCTCCCTTCCACTACACCCACTCATAACCCACCCACTCACCAACATGCTATTCATGCTCATGCTAATCCTCCCACACCTCATACACATTCCTACCCTCCAACATGTATGCTCTACTCCCATGCACTTCCTCCATACCACAACATTCTCTCCCATCCTCACATACACCTACTCTTCCCTTCCCCCACGGCTTGCTTCCTCCCACACTCCCCTCCCCCCTCATACCCTCCTCCCTCACTCACCGACGTCCTCCCCATATGACCACAGCCCCTCCTCTCCAAAGGTCTGGCTCCTCATCTGTCTCTTCTGTCGAGTACCACTGGGGGACTTGGCAAAGCCATGAGTTGTCAGGTAGACATCCTCATGACCTACATACATGTGACACAGACAGTGCCTCTAGTCTACAGGCACCATTCCATGTACACAGTGCCTACAGCTTACAGGCACATGTCAGCATAGGCAGGTACAATCTGCTCCTAAAGGCACACCCCATCACAGAACACAGTACAAGCATATATATAGGCACAATGTCTCGAGTCTACAAAGGCACTATTTCATGCACACAGTACATACATACATAGGCAGCAGGCAACACACTGCTCCTACAAGCCCTCCCAATACTGGCACATTTAGAGTACAGGCATATACAGCAAGGGTGTAGCCAGGGGGGTCGGGGGTTTGGACGAAGGCCCCTCCCTCCTGACTGTGGCCATGAATATGCATGTAGGTAGCTAGAAGTCTGGCACACATGTTAGCTAGCAGACAGTGTCACGGTAAACGGCAAACGGTTATGTACCAGACCCCACCCATCCGTTGGCGACCATTTATTCGTGATGTCATATGAGTCACATGGTGTGCATGGTACTTGAACCCCCTCCCTGAATCCTGGCTGCGCCTTTGTACAGTAATAGGCACACTGTCTATACAACCACACTTATAAGCACACATACATGCACACTGCTGAGAGTTTGAGCAGTGCTCAAGATGGTATACACCTCTAACACAGAGAGGAGAGCAGCATCCATTCTCACTTGTCTCCTCAAGTGCGTGTTCCTTGCTACGCTGTGGCTGCCCAGCAGCTCCCAGACGCCGTACACCCACTGAAGGTGTCTTCCTACCAGCTGTTGGGGGCTTTGGAAAGGTGACAGCACTGGGGCTCCCTTTGGAGGTCCTCAGTCGCTTCTCTACGAGAGGGAGTGAAGGGAAGTGAGGAAGAAGGGGAGAGAGGGGATAGAATGGAGAGGGAGATAGGAGAGGGGGAGGAAGTGACAGAGACAGGGGAGGGGAGAGGCAGGGAAGGGTAAGAAAAGTACACTTGTCTACTCCAACTTCTCATTCTACCAAACACCTAACTCCTCAATCTCCTGCCACCACTCACCAAAGGCTGAATATGGCTCTACAACCTTGAAGGACTTGATGAGCTCCTCCTCCTCCTTCAGGCGTTTGATCCTTCCCCGCAGGTCCTTGCTCTTGGCCCAAGCAAGGTGCTGGTAGGCACGCTTGGTGGTCACTGCCTGAGCAACAGCCAAGGCAGCCTCACGTTTGAAGCGGTCCCTGGAAGAACAGGAAGGGAGGGGGGGAGAGGGAAGGGGAGGGGAGGATGGAGAGAGGAAAGGCTCTCAGATAGTACACTAAGTTCAGGTGTTTTGTGAGGAATGTGCATATGTACGTACGTAGGCAGGCAGATATGTTGATACACTATTGTACAACTTATATTCTCACTTCCAGACTCCCAGCCACCGACAGCCTACCATGTTACTTTCACCATCCATTCATGAACTCTCCCATCCCCTCACTACTGCCCTCTCCTCACCTCCCATACACCCCTTTGCCCTCCACACCCCCCTCCACCCACCACACACCTGTCCCATTGAATCATGTCTTCCTGTAGCTCTCTCTGCTTCTGCATTTTCTTCTGCTCAAGCCATTGTGCAACAGTTGGTCGCCGTGAGTAACCCATTTCAAAGACACTCTGATCCAACTTCCTGTTCTGGTCCTTGGCCTCTGACAGCACCTCACCAATAGCATGGTTAACCACCTTAGGGACCAGGAAGAAGGTCAGGTGCAGATTGTGCTGTGTGGGTGCGTGAGTGTGTGAGTACATGTGTGCGTGAGTGTGTGTATGTGTGTGTGTGTGTGCGTGAGTGTGTGCGTGAGTGTGTGTGTACATGCGTGAGTGTGTGCGTGAGTGTGTGTGTGTGTGTGTGTAAGAAACATAAGCAGAACAAGTGTTGCACTCGTCTTCACCTCAGAAGAGGCTTGAGATCGTTGCATCCTCTCTCTGTATTTGGTATGAACCTTCATTGACTCTTCAGCAGCCTTCATCTAACATAGCAGAGAAGGGGAGGAGCAGAGGAGCGGACAGACTGTAACCTCTGTAAGACTATTCATTACACAGTGTCCACATACGTACGTAACTGTGGATTGGGAACTCACACACACACACACACACACACACACACACACACACACACACACACACACACACACACACACACGCACGCACGCACGCACACACACACACGCACACACACACACACACGCACACACACACACACACACACACACACACACACACACACACACACACACACCTCTTGCTTATGGTAGCCAGCCCTGATCTCCTCCAGGTCATCCTGTAGCTGTTTCAAGTGGAATTCTCTCTTCAGCCGTGCACCAGAGGACTGAGTCTTGGCTAGCTCATTTACAGCATTGAAAGCAGCTGAATGGCCAAGGTCTAGTTGAGCTGTGTGCAGAGGGGGAGGGGGAGGAGGAGGAGTGTGGGGGGTAGGAAGGGGGCTAGTGGTAGCCTTGTACCCAGTTCCTATTTCCATTCTGACTCCCAAGTGGAAGTCAGAATGTGTCATGATGTACATGACAATTGTTGTGATCGATGCACTGCTTGTGTTACCTGATGACATTGTGTATGTAGTTTTGTGTAACCCTGTACAGTGGTTTCACGATTTCTAGTCCCAATTGACATTTGCGCATTGCACTCGATCACGCAAGTAAAGCATTGGAACGATAAGCTCATACATAGATCAAAGCAGGTGTGAGCCTATAGTTCCAATACTTTACTCATGTGATCGAGTGCAATGCACAAATGTCAATCGGGACTAGAAATCACAAAATTACTGTATATGTTGCAGGAAGAAAGTCTTAAGTGTAAACACAGCTAGGCCATTGGAAGAAAGCCATGTCCGAAGACAGGCACGATGGAAGAAGGCTAAGTCCAAAGACCTCTTTGGCAACGCGTCGACAAGACACAACTACTCTGTAGTTAGTTACTGTATATGTTATAGTGTTATCTTTGTGTTTTTGCTTTGGACAGGTGCATGATGTGTGCATGTGTCTGTATTTTAGCAGTGCTGTTCTGCCATTGTGATGATGATTCAGATCTGAATGGCTGAACTTTGCTGCATTTACAACAGAATGGAAATAGGGACTGAGTACGAGGCTAGAGCTAGTGGGTGGGTGGGTATTTGTGCATGTGTGTACCTTTGGCTTTCCTCATTCTCCTCTCCAGGGGATCTTCCTCAATCTCAGGAGGGGGTGGAGTTGGTGTGACTGGTGGTGTAATTGACGGAGTGGAGATAGGTGTTGGCTCCTCAGCAATCTGCACAGACACAGCATCAGCAGAGAGGAAATGACAGTGAAGGGGACATGCCTCACACACACACACACACACACACACACACACACACACACACACACACACACACACACACAACACACACACACACACACACACACACACACACACACACACACACACAATGCATGCATGCACACACACACACACGCGCACACACACACACACATATACGTACAAGCACACAGACAGATACACAGCTCACGTCTTCCCACAACAGTTCTGGCAACTCCCTGCCATGCCCTGCCTGCGCTCTCAGCCCCTCCCCCTCTTTCCTTGCCACCTTCTCCCCCACCTCAATGGCCTTCTCCCCGAGTGCAGTGCCCACAGCAGAGCCAGCGAGGATGAGGGCAGTGGCCCCATACAGTGCCACTGGACTGTCCACCAGGGGGGAGGGGCGGGGCTCCCGGTGGAACACACTGAGCATGCGCTGAAATCGACCTTAGGTGTGCATTGGGTGGGGGGAATGGGGAGGTAGGATAAACAACAAAGGAACAAACACAAGGGATGCCGTAGGGTTTACCACACACATACGTATAGACCAATACACCAAGCACCATAAGCCATTGTGCCCCTCTCCCAGCAGAAGCCACTCTTCCACCCTCATCTCTCCTTCACCTTCTCCTCACAATGACAAGCAGTGCTTACTTGGTCTGCGCTCTGCTGTGTCCTCAGTGCTTGGAGACTGAAGTGGTTTGACCAGACTGGTGCGGCTAATGGGACGTGAGGGGAAGGTGGCCCTGCTAGCGGGGCGGGACAGACTATGGCCAGCTTCAAACAGGTCACTAGGGAGCTCTTGAGAAAAACGCCTTGGGAGGAACTTGGCAGCAGCCATCTTGGCCTGCTCCTGTGAAGTGGGGCTGGGGCTCTCTGCCTGTTCCTTCTCCTCCTTCTGTTCCTCCTCAATCTCACTTGTTGAGGCCTTCTCTGTCAGCACTGGCATTGTAGCACCCTCCACCTCCTTATCAGTAGTCTCCTCCTGTTCCTCATCTTCTATTTCTTCCTTCTTCTCCTCTGCTTCTGCCCTTCTCTGCTTCTCTGCTTGTGTCTCCTCTCCAGGCACTTCAGCTTGCACTGGCTTGACGCCCTCCTTCTTCACAATGGCCTTTCCAACTGCTGCAGGGTGTTTGCGCTTCTTCTTCACAAACTGCTTCATGTGCCGTTGGAGGGTGTGTGCAGCCTTGGTTGACACAGTGTCCCCTGCAAGGATGGTGTGGGGGAGGGGAGAGTGTCCTGGTGCATAGCGGGTGGCTGTGAGGTTGTGGTCAACAAGCATGTTAATGGAATGGAGTGCACAGAGATGTACCTTTACTACATATTACATGTTTGTTCTCCACAGAATAGGCACGTTTAATACATGTATTAACTTGTACACACTCTAGATAAGTACATTAGTGTTCAACAACTGTGTATGTGTGTGTGTGTGTGTGTGTGTGTGTGTGTGTGTGTGTGTGTGTGCGTGTGTGTGTGTGTGTGTGTGTGTGTGTGTGTGTGTGTGTGTGTGTGTGTGTGTGTGTGTGTGTGTGTGTGTGTGTGTGTGTGTGTGTGTGTGTGTGTGTGTGTGTGTGTACACGCCTACTTACCACTCCTTCCTCCACTGTTCCTGATCAGCTGGATCAGCTCCTCATTGCCAGAGGCCTCAGCATAGTCCAGAGCAGTCACATACTCAAACTACACAGGTCATGAGGAAGGGCAGGCAAGGAGAAGGGAGGTACTGTATGAGGGAACCAGCTCCAATAATCAACAAAGGATTTACAGTAAATTAAAATAGCTCAGAATGGTGTGATTTTCTAAAATGCCAGATATAAAACGTTTCCCAGAAAACAAGAAGGATGTAGGGATGGTACGGTGTCTCCAAAAATGCATCCACCCTGTACACTGGCAGAAAACACTCAGAATAAGGAGCTGGATGCAGTGACACTCAATGCCACTCAGCATTACATGGAAACGTCTGCACTACAAGAAGAAATTCCAAACACATTTGCAATAATGCTGTTGACAAGTACATATGGGAATTGCTGCAAATGTTGCTTCCGAGTAATGCTAACGTCATGCGTACATCTGTAAAATGGCTGCCGCCGTTAAGATTGGTTAGAGGACTAAGTATCTGGCTGTTCCTTGTTCAAACTAAGTCCTGCAACACTTTAACAAGACCACTCTGCTTTTAGAATGTTTCTTAACCTTAGGCCAGTACCTCCCCCCCCCCCCCCCCCCCAATTTGAAAGTGCGTTAAAAATGCATATCTGCAATATTTAGAATTTTTGTTCCAGCAGCAAAAACCGGTCCGGCCATGGCCAGACCGGCCGGACTGGATGCTACAGCCCTGACTGTTACTATTATAAGCATCAAGATAGCAACTGAGAGGCTGTCCAAGTGCTTGTGCTCCCATATCATGTGTACACAGGAAGTGTATTCTGTGTACCTCACCCCACTCCATGCCCCTCCAATTGCAGAACACGTTATATCACTACTGATAAAACCACAACAAACTTGTGTGTGCAGACAGTTTAGCCACTTTGCCTAGTGACTTAACCATGGCACCTCTGTCTACAAGGGTTGTAATTGCCTTTATACTGACTACCTCAGCCTGGATGGCAGTAGGACATACCCAGACTTATCCACTGGTGTCTGGAATTCCCGGGAGAGATGGCAGAGAGGGTGGGTACCTGGTGTTCCTGGCCCACCTGGAGCAACCGGCCCACCTGGCCCACCTGGTGGCCTATATACTCAACCAATTGGCCTATCCTACAACTACCCCACCGGTGGCTGTGAGGAGATAGTCAGGAACAACCCACAGAGCACCAACGGGTGGTACTGGATTCGTGACTCTATTGACAACTCCATCAAAAGGGTCTACTGCTACACAAGTGGACACACCTCCTGCGGAGAGGGTGTGTGGATGAGGATTGGATATTTTGACACAGGCAGCAATCTCGCTGAGTGTCCTGCACCACTTGAGCTTTTCGCAGTCAGTGGGAGTTGGTACTGCAGAAGGACTGCACTGCCATGTACATCTGTTCAATTCAGTACATTGGGGAAGTACTACACTGCAGTCTGTGGAATGGTGGAGGGCTACCAGTATGGGAGCTTGGATGCCTTTGCCCATTCATCTGCATCCAGCACGCCAGATGACCATTATGTAGATGGCATATCCATCACTCATGGATCCTCCCCACGGCGTCACATCTGGACATATGCAGTGGGACTCAATGCCAATCCTGACGCAGGATATAGCACCATTAACCAGTGCCCATGTACTGCAGCAGGTGCAACCAGCACCCGGCCAACCTTCCTCAATGATGACTATTACTGCGACTCCGGAAACCCTAGTGGGAACAGCTTTATAAATATCCATCTTTATCATGACCGTCTCTGGGACAACTCTGGTCCCTCCTGTGTGTCTGGCTCCACCTGCTGTGACAACCCTGACCAACCTTGGTTCAAGAAGAAGCTGACGCAACCTACCAATGAAGATGTGGAGATGCGCTGGTGTGCCTCGCAGTCGCCAGCCACCGATGAAGCCACAGCCACTACTCGTGTGGAGCTCTACATCCGTGTGGACTAACGTGGGACTTAAACACATTAGAGTGTGAGCTACTGCTGTTAGTTTATTAGTCTTAGATTTGAACCAGTAGCTTGTATGCATACAGCAGTAGCAGTGTGCAATGTAGAGTTGAATAGAAGAATGTACAGTATAGCAGCTTGTGGTGTGTGTTTTACAATTACTGACAATGTGTCTTCTGTATTCCTTTCATCAACTTGGAGCATGTAATGAGACATGACAGTCGTGACATCTATGTAAGAATGTGCCCAACAGAAAGAGGCTACTCCTCCTATTAAAGTACTAGCATGCTTCGGTGAAACTAGGCAAATGGCGGCGGTGAAGAACAATTGAAAGTCATGGATAGGCCCTTAGTATGCATACTGCGTTTGGCTGAACTGAGACAAGCACTGAATGGATAATTAGTGGACAAACTGAATCCCATTTGCAAATTAAAAGTATGGAATTTGCTATCCTGAGTGCTATGGACTAACCTCCTCTGTCCCAACAAGAGCATTGACGTCTACCCCAGCCTCAATCAGCAGCTGTGCGCAGTGTGCATGCCCACCAGAGGCAGCATAGTGGAGGGCAGTCCCACCTGACACTCGAGAGTGAACGTTGCAGCCAGCTAGGAGCAGGTACTCCAGGCACTCTAAGAGGAGGGGAGGGGAGGAGGGGAGGAGGGGAGGGGAGTGACAGAGGGGAGTAGGACAAGTAGAACCATGCACACTCTGTGTGTGTGCATGCACAACATACTGTAAGATTAGCAGATTAGTGAACGTTCAGCACACTGTTCTAGACCACTTCTCAATATCCAATTGTACTAATTTTAGTATGTGCATATATTTGTAAGACAATCATTTGTGATTACAAACGGGGTAGATAAACACACACACACACACACACACACACACACACACACACACACACACACACACACACACACACACACACACACACACACACACACACACACACACACACACACACACACACACACACACACACACACACACACACACACGCACACACACATGCGCATGCATGCACGCACACACACATTATAGAATGGTTAATATAATAAGCATAGTAGCAGTTTACTAACCAAACTGTCCACTGGCTGCAGCCTCGTGGATGGGCATCGCACCGTGCATGCTCCTCTGCTCCAGGTCAGCTCCGTGGGACTTGAGCACCTGCAGGCACTCCACTGAGCCCACACTGACCGCAACATGCACTGGGCTGGGGGTTGGAAGATGGAGGGAGAAGGAGATGTGAGTGAGGAGGGATAGTGGTTGTAAGGGAAAGGGAGCGGTGTATGGTGGCACGAGGAGGCAAAGTACGTAACTGAGATCTGAAGTTTCACCACACACAGTGTGCCACGGCCAATGAATCGCTTTGCCTCTCCTTATGCATTGACTCTCTCTCCCACACACTAGACCCAACTGCCTTATCTATCAAGGACAATGCAAAGCCCAACACTACCCATCTTGCTAGTCTCGCAAAGCCATGCAGCCATGTTTCAGTACTCACATACGTACATATAAAAGGACCATGCTATCACTAAGGCTTGACCAGTGCAGCACACTATACACATTTATATGTGTACATATGTATGAACAGCTCTTTTTGCACTTTATAAGTGAACTCAGATTTGGTAGAGGCTAACTTCATAACTTGTCAGTGAATCCACATCACAATGCTTGTTCCAATCCAAATGTAATGGAAGAGCCCTTGAGGGGCACCTGAGGAAACATGCACAGAACCACCCACACTGCACTACTGTACAGCAATGCACCTTCTCTGCTCGTTGTTGAGCTGCCCTGCTTTGGCCCCAATGGTTAGGAGGTATTCGGTGCACTCAACGTGGCCTCCCTCCACAGCATGGAACAGGGCAGTCTGCCCCTCCCCATCTGGCTGCATGGTCACGCCCCCCACCCCTTCTATCAGCAGCTGGCAATTCTCTGTGTGACCATGCCTAGCAGCAAAGTGGAGACCTGAAGTGTAAGAGATGGTAAGTGAGCAGTTAGGGCAGTGGTAACACTTGACACACACACACACACACACACACACACACACACACACACACACACACACACACACACACACACACACACACACACACACACACACACACACACACACACACACACACACACACACACACACACACACACACACACACACACACACACACACACACAGTCTTACTGGTGAGGCCGGCAAAGTTCTGTGCATTGGCATCAGCACCAGCATTGACCAGATAGGACAGAGCAGTGAAGTTGTCTGAAGGACAAGGAGGGTCAACAAGGGCACATGGGTGTAAATCAGATAGGGTTTCCACTATATGTCACTACAATATTTAGTGAGTACAGAATCAGGTACACACAACACCACTTGCTTGGTACCTTTAACATGAGAGAGGCTTCATCTCATCCAAATCACTATCTGCCCATCACCGCCCCCCCCCCCCCCGCTCACTAGGTGCTTGCAGTCCCCAGTGGAGTGGAGTAGACCCCTCGTGGTCACGGCAGTCCACATCTGCGCTAGCTTCCAGCAGAAGCTGAAGGCAGTCAAGGATCCCCTGACTGGATGCAGCCTGGATGGTGTCTGAGAAAGAAGGACTGAGGGGCACGGGAGGGAGAGAGAGGTATGACAAGGTGAGAGGGAGTAGCAGCAGGGAGGGACGGACATGGGGAGGGAAAGCACAAGGGTAGAGTAGGTTGTGCCCGGACAGTGAGGAGCCCATCATCAGCTGTGCTTACCTTGCAAGAGGAGGTGCTGCATCTCTGGCACTCTGAGCTGCATAGTGAAGGGGGTGTGCTCCTTGGTTGTCTGGGATGGAGGGGTTGGCTCCTGCTTGGAGGAGAAGAAGGAGACACTCCGGGTTGCCTGATACTGTGAGGGGAAGGGGGAGGGCCTTTTGAATTTGTGACAAAACACATGGTCTATTAGTTAGAGTAGAAGTTCAGGTTTCTACTTTGTTACAGCCATCTTTGTGCCCAGTCAAGTTCTGAGACCAGGCCAAATACATGCTTCAGTACAGGAAAGGCTTTTGACTGCACACACACATACTGTCTTACACATAAGCACAACACACACACACAAGCACACACACACACACACACACACACACACACACACACACACACACACACACACACACCTGTTGCCCAGTGCAGCCCACTGTGGCCATCGCCATCAAGGACTGTGATGTCATCACCAAGTTCAATGAGAGTGGCAAGGTTGGGGGCTGTCCCTTGAGCACAACTCCACAACAGAGGAGTCCTCCCTGGCTGGTCCACACACTTCATCAGTTCTGGACGAAAGGGAGAGGAGGGGAAGAGGAGGGGAGAGGAGGGGAGAGGGGGGGAGAGGAGGGGAGAGGAGGGGAGAGGAGGGGAGAGGAGGTGGGCAGGAGGTAACAGGGCAACAGAGTTAGAAGCATAAATAAAGGGGCTGTACTGTATCTCACACTACACAGAATTGCAAGCTGAGCTCATTCACATACATACGTAGAGGAGCACCTAACAGTCACATGATGGTCATGTGACAGAGATACGTACACTAGCCATACGTACACCCCATGTGCTGATGTCTGTACCTGGGAACCTCTTGCAGAGCAGTTTGATGCAGATGATTGATTCAGGAGTGGCTGTCTCCACTGACCAGTGCAGACAGCATTTACCGTCATTATCCTGAGCATGGACATTCACCTTTGAGAGAGGGAGGGAGGGAGGGAAGAGAGGAAGGGGAGGGAGGAGGGTGGAAGGGGAGGGAGAAGGGAGGAAGGGGAGGGAAGAGGGAGGAAGGAGAGGGAGGAGGGAGGAAGGAGAGGGAGGAGGGAGGAAGGGGAGGGAAAGGGAGGAAGGGGAGGGGGAGGGAGAAGGGGATGGAGGGGGGAGGGAGGGGAGGGAGGAGGGAGGAAGGGGAGGGAGGAGGGAGGTGCCCAGGAGCAGCCTCCTAAACCTAACTACAAATGAATGATGCTGTGTACATGCACATGTAGACTAATGTACTGGCATACATGTATGTACTTGAACAGGTTAATGTCAGAACCCCCCCCCCCCACCCTCTACCCCACCTTCTTCTTCAGCAGGTACTTGATGGTCTCCTCAGAGTTGCTGGTGCAGGCATACATCAAGGGAGTCAGTCCAGCCATGTCCGTCTGGGAGCAGGAGAAACAACAACAGTACCCTTGAGAAGGGAACTTTGGCAGAAAGTCGGTGCATGGGCTGGAGGACTACCATAACATACTTATACAGTTCCATAGTAACTCAAACAATTTAATATGACTGCAAACGGTCGATCACATGACATGATCCAGCTACACAGAGAGCCATCCATCCATTACAAGTGACCACATCTTACCACTTCAAAGATACTGTTTCCAAAGGATTTATTCAGAGCCTGCAGAGCCTCTGTGGTCTCACTGGAAGCAGCCAGGTGGACGGGAGACCTTCCCTCTGCATCCAACACTGTCACATCACATCCCTTCTGGCAGAAGAGCTCTACCACCTCTCGCCGGCCATAGAGGGAGGCCCAGTGCAGAGGAGTGCGGCCAGTTATCTGAGGTGGGGGAGGGGGATGGGGGAGTGGGAAAGGGATTGGGATGTATATGATTAGTGACAAGATTATGCTGAGTTCATCACTGTCAATAGAGACATGATACAGAACATGCCTGAAGCAAGTAGAGGCCAATAAGTCAATACACACATACTGCAAACTCCTCCCTTACGTATTCCACATCCATTCTCCACCCTCACACCACCTCTCCCATCCTCACACCACCTCTCCCACCCTAACACCACCACTCTCCCACCCTCACACCACCACTCTCCCACCCTCACACCACCACTCTCATCCCCTCACACCACCACTCTCTCACCCTCACACCACCACTCCCCCTCACACCACCTCACTCCTCTCACCTGGTCTGGTGCTCCTGCCGATGCCCCCAACTCCAGCAATTGTCTACACATCTCCACACTGCCACTGTGGATGGCATACAGCAGAGGAGAACGTCCCTCCTGGTCCACAGCTTCCAACATCTCCTTGGGACAGTAGTTCATTGCCACGGCAACACACTGTATGGCATTCTCCTGCACAGCCAGCAAGAAGGGAGACACACCAGAGAAGTCTGGAACATTGAGATCTGCCCCTGTGGGAGGGGAGCAGGGTGGGAAGGGGATAGCATACATTTAAAGAGGACTGGTGCACCCTGGACATGCACATATGTGCAGGCACACCCACCCCCACCCCCACCCCCACTCCCCTACACCCACACACATCCCCCTGTCGCTGTACCAGCAATAATGAGTTCTGTAAAGATGTCCTCTCTGTGGTAGAACGCTGCCCAATGAGCTGCTGTCCTCCCGTACGTTTCATCCATCAGAGAGAGGTCACAGCCAGCTTGGATTAGCACCTGGACCACACTGAGGTGCTGCTGTCGTCCCCCTCGCTGGGTGGCCTGCCCCGCCTCTGTGGAGTAGGAGGGGGAGGGCAGGGATGCAGCATCACAGAGTGGGGGGACGGGGAGGGGGTTGGAGGTGCCGGTATGGAAGGGGTGTGTGGAGTAAACACGGAAAGCGACTAGAGCAGATGCAGTGTGAAGACACATATGCATACAGTTCACAGCTGGACGCTTCACTAGTACTGCCTGGTCTGCAGGATTGCTGCATATTAAACTGTGTACAAGCTTCGTATCAAGATTCTACGCACAGTACACGTACTACGAGAGGGGAAGAAACAGGGCAACCGTAATATCATAGTAGCGGTCAAATGGCACAACACGTATCAAGAACACAGCTACAGAATGGACAACCTGATTGGTGTGCATAGCTATATGGCTTCAATATAAGCGCCTTGTGAGTACCTACCTATGATAGCGTGCATCAGCAGAGAAACGCCCCCCTCTGTTTGCAAGTTCACATTCACTCTGCCGCCGCCTTCCTGCAGTAACCCATCCAGAGCAACCACATTGCCGCTTCGAGCGGCGTCAACAAGCTGGTCTATCACGGACGCCATTTTAATGGTGTCCCAACCCAGATGTCATAGTAACCAACTCCACCCAGTGATGAATATGTATCAGCTACAAGACAAGCAGAGTGCATGGGCACTGATGAAGGCACGCACGCAGCAATGGGTACACAGGTGAGAGGAGACTGAAATGGCTTTAAATCCATGCAGCTTCACTTAACACTTGTGATTATCACAGGAGACAACACTTGGTAGTCTTCATAGTTGAAGTATGCTCACATCACATGCACAAAGACGATACAGCACAAGCATCCACTGGGAAGCTAGGTTGCACACACAAAGCCACTGCCATTGGCAACAAGGAATGATCCATCGTTGTTGTCACACCGTACCTTGTGCACATGCATTATGGTGTCCCTGTGTAGGGTCAGCTCCTTCAGACACATCATGAGGCTTACGTACATGAATGCAAATGCAGGTAAGCCTCACACATGCATTGGTCATGACAGTGCCACTGCACTTCATTTAAACGGTACTACACAGATGAGACAAACTCTGAATTACACACCACTTATAATCATCCAGGATCACTGTCCAGAGTTGGGACAGTACACAATAATACAAACTAACAAAACTCCTAAATACCTTAGTCCATTTACAGCACATTACATAGCACTCTATTGGGCACTCTCAGTGCAGGGCATTAAGTGGGGAAGGACACATGCTGGGGTGCGCTCTTTAGGAGAATGTGATGCCAGCTGTTTCATAGATGGTGAGGATCTTCCGCATGGCCACTACAAAGGCAGCTGTGCGGTAGTCAAGACCAAGGTTGTACTCCTTGCCTGCCGCAAGGATTTGCTGCATGGGGGGGGGGGGGGAGGGATGTGTGTGTGTGTGTGTGTGTGTGTATGTGTGTGTGTGTGTGTGTGTGTGTGTGTGTGTGCACGCATGTTCCACCTTAGCAGAGCGCTCCATAGTGTACTCCAACCCTGAGTTGACAATGTCCTTTTCAGAAGCTCCCTGTACATGGGATGAAGGGGAAGAGAGTGGCATACCATATTCAAATCAAGTGTCAAAACCGCCAATCCACCAAAATAAATTCTCTCCCAAAATTTCTGGCCATATGGCAGGTTGCAATGAGAGGTGGAGTGGAGCTGCTTGGAGGAGTGATTGATGAGAAAGTGCAGTTATTTGAGATTACTTGAGAAGTACATAAGCTAGCAGAGATGTGGGTAGTGGTGGTCTATTTCATTGGTCAGCTATAGACTTACTCCCATCCTGCTTTCAAACTCTTTTGAGGGGGTCACAGGTATTTGTCCTGGTCTTCCAGCAGAGAACTTTGCCTCTAAGCTCTTTTGAACACTATCTGTGGTGAGATAAAGAGTGGAGGGAGCTGCAGGACAGCAACTCATCATCACACATGTACACACAGACACAAACATACAATCAACATGCACATATGCACATACACACACACACACACACACACGACACACACACACACACACACACACACACACACACACACACACACACACACACACACACACACACACACACACACACACACACACACACACACACACACACACAGTCTGCTTTCTTACCAAGGAGGTAGTCATTGGAGTCTCTCTCATACTTAAAGGTGAGTCGGCCATAACTGACGTGGTTGAGGTTCTTGAGCCACTCAAAGTATGACACTGTCACACCACCTGCATTGGCATACAGGTCCTGTGTGAGGGGAGGGGCCAGTGGAAAAGGAGGGAGGGGAAGGGGGAAGAATAGGTGGGCACGGTGGAAAGAGCAGGAGCTGTTCATATGTAGCTGGGCGTGAATACCCTGGCTAAGTCAATAACTGCTGAACCATAGGCAGCCAACACACACAAGAACTAAAAAGCAGTTTGACGGCATGTACTGTATATGAATATCCTCCTACCAACCCCAATTATTAATACAGTGGGCACACCCACAGGGTTTCCCCTTCTCTACTCACGGGCACAACAAGCCTCTTCCTCTCCCTGAGAATCTCGTCAGCGTCAGGCGTAGTGGGGCCATTGGCACCCTCAGTGATCACCTTGGCCTTGATGTTGTGAGCATTGGCGGCAGTGATGACTTTCTCTCCAGCCGCTGGGACAAGGATGTCACACTCGTACTCAAGGAGGTTGTCTGAGGTGTCCTGTGCAGAGAACGGGGACACCATGTACAGGAAACAGGCTTTGTGATACACTGCAGTGCATGCACCACATAGAGCTTACACACACATATGCATGCAGTTACCCAAAAGGCATTCACTAGACAGCCTTAAAATGTAAATGCTCACACTTGCTCCTGGGAATCCTACAATGGTGCCTTTGGCCTGTAAGGAAGAATAGCAGCAAGCAAAACAACACACTTTAACACACCCGCATGCTTGCACACACACACACACACACACACACACACACACACCCATTAGTACACACACTTAACCACTGATCAGAGTGTGGTACCCTTGCACAATCCCTTCACTCCACTCAACCAACCAGCTTATAGTCTTCAAGTTCTTTGGGGTCAATGCCCTGCTCATTGTAGATGTTGCCATCCTTCTCCAGCACTCCAATCAGCTTGGCCCCATTGCGATGCAGGTACCGACAACTGTGCAAACCCACATTACCAAATCCCTGCACTATGAAGGACTTCCCAGCCACTCCGGGAGACATGCTAATCTCCTCACACACATCAGCTGTGCACGAGAGACAGACAGATGCACTCATAGGCAGCCAATGCAGTACATACAGTGCACAGCTGTTGTATACTCGTCCACGTATTATACATGCACTGTACACTTGACAAGCACACAGTACTTAGTAGTAGTAGTAGTACTATAGTCTAGTTTCAGTGGAGAACAAGTGCAGGCCATACACTACACCCCATGTGACCCCCTAGAGGTGCCAACTGGGACAATGCACTAGTGTAGTATGCATGTCACGGGCCACTGGCTGTGTAGGATGGGTGCACACGCAATGTCTCTGTGTGTGCGTGTGTGCACAGTGCTATACTATATACTGTACCTACCATCCTCGAGGAAGGCCCTTGTGGCATAGTACACGCCCTGCAGGTGACAATACAAAGCAAGTGAAATAGAAGCCAGTGGTGCACAATGTTGGAATGGTCATGGGAGGGTCTAGCATGCCAGACTAGTCCCCTGCTGCATGTTCTTACCCGTCCAGTGGCAGACACTCGTCCGTGGATACCACCAGCTGGGATGGGCTTGCCAGTGACACAGGCATGAGCATTGATGTCACCATGACCTGGGGTTAAAGGGGAGGGGAGGGTGATGTGGGAGGGTGATGTGGGAGTGGGAGTAACACACAGGGATGATACGTATCAACAGTACTTGTTATGAGATGTATACTTGAGAATGATCTAAACAGATAACAGATGTGTGTCTGCGTGTGTAAATGTGTGTGTGTGTGTGTGTGTGTTCATGCACACAAGCTCACCAGTGGTCATAGCATATGTGTCTGCAATCCAGCTCATCTCCCTCTCCCCTGTTCCCATGTCTGGGGCAGGGACATCCACACCAGGGCCAACAAACCCCTTCTTGGCGAGCTCCACGGTGAAGCGACGAGTAATCTTCTCCAACTCATTCAACTAACAACAAATATGAAGTGGACAGAAGCTCACTACACAACACACCTTGATCCTCAATGCAGTGACCTCCTACACATTCAACTCACAGCAACTAAATCTATGTAATACGCATGTACAGTACATATCTATGCATGCATGCAGGTATGCATGGAATATAGCTTGCCTTGGATAACTGCAGCCCCGCAAACAACTCACAGAGTACTTTGAGGGGTCAATCCTGAGCCCTCCTTTAGCTCCTCCAAAGGGCACGTCCACTACCGCACACTTGTAGGTCATGAGGCTGGCCAGGGCCTTCACCTCATCCTCATCAGCATCCTCACTAAAGCGGATACCTGGAGCCAGATGCAGGAGGGGAGAGGAGGCAACAAAGTTTGTCGCTGAGGAAAACAATCTCAGGGTAACACCCAACAATATGACAGTGCCCCCAGTACATGTGTTTAATGTGCCAGCATGCAGACAGCTCGCTGCCCCCAAAGGGTGAGCTGTAGGCCGGTGTACACAAAGCACATATTATTATGCATTTATACAATCGAGATATTGAGGTTACCACATAGACAAGGCTCCACAGCACACCCCCTACCCCTCCCACTACCCACCACACCCCCTACCCCTCCCTCAACGTACCTCCCTTGCAGGGCAGTCTGTGGTGAGAGTGCTGGGCTCTCCAGCCGTAGATAATCTCAAAAGTGCCATGGTCCCTTCGCAGTGGGAAGGCCACACTCAACACTGCATTGCAAGGCAGGATGAGGCCAAACAGACCCTGTGCAGTAGAGGGAGGTGGGAAGGACATGGACATGAATGCACAACATGCTGAGATACATATGTATATACACAGGAGGTAACATCTACAAGATAGGGCCAAACACTCAGACAACACCACACAATGACTACACACACACACACACACACACACACACACACACACACACACACACACACACACACACACACACACACACACACACACACACACACACACACACACACACACACACACACACACACACACACACACACACACACACACACACACACACACACACACACACACACACACACACACACACACACACACACACACACACACACAAAGTGGACTATCACAGGCTGGCACTTATCAGCACAGCACACATCACCCAACACATCACATGACCTATGTGTGTAATCACTTTGCAATGTGAACAAGATTCCATACAAGAATGTTCCCAACACAAATCCACTGTAGTGGCTAACCTCTATGGATTAGCATACCACATACACCACTCACCAAATGGGATATCATGTTTCACACACTAAATTATTAGACATATAGTACTGAATCATCTACTATAATATACATACTATACTATACATACGTATATGCCTCCATTACCATACACACCAGTGGACTGCCCCCCGCAGCCATCAGCTGTTCTATCATGTCACAGACAATGACTACCATGTTACATACATGATGGATAGGACTCTTTCTATTAGACACTTCATTTCTATATACACAAATGCACACTTCCTACTCCTCTAACCGTTGAATCTACCTCCTGTATCAAAAGGAGGTTGTGTGTGTGTGTGTGTGTGCATGCATGCACCATTAGGCGCAATTGGACTGTCAGAGGTAGCTATCTATTATGCTCCTTACCATAAATCATCAAACTTTGATCAAATGTGCAAGAATACTCGACCATGGTATTAGTAAGTGTACCAGGCAGTGCTAGTGCATCAACGTGACATAACTACACAGATACATGCACACGCACACACACACACACATGCACACACACATGCACACGTGCACACACACACACACACACACGCATGCACGCACACATGCGTGCACACACGCACACATGCGCGCACACACACACATGCACGCAAGCGCACACACACACACACACGCGCACACACACACACACACACACACACGCACGCGCACACACACACACACACACACACGCACGCGCACACACACACACACACGCACTCACACACACACACACGCACACACACACACACACGCACACACAACAGAGACATAAAATGACAAATGCAGCAAGTGTACATGTAATAACTAAAAGGAGGTGGGCCACCAGCAGAGTGGCGGTGGGTCACTGCCTACCTTGAGATGGGCTCTCTTCTCTTCTTTGGGCATCCTCGTCTCTTCTTCAACTATCTTATCTATAACCAGCTCAGAGCCCCTCAGGGCAAACTGCTCCACCATTTTATTAAATGCGGCGCCGTTGTCCTCTGTCGCAGCCGGAGTGGACACCTGCCGACCCAGCACCACACCACCGTAGGAGGCCGGCCTCACCACTCGAGGAAGCACCCGGTTGACTAGGTGTCTACCTGTAGCTCGAAGCATGACTGCGTTCCTAGCACAAACACGCAATAAGAAGTGTTAAAGACACGAGGAAAAGTGTAGGTGCTTGAATTGGCGTCGCAGCTCAGGCACTCACTGTGTCCGCTCACAGTTGGTCAGAAACGAAGAACACCGGATAATCGCCTTGTGGGTGTTGTCAGGGAGTGTGTCAACTGACCAATCACCTGACAGTCTTGCCATGACGCCACATGACGCCAGGAAAGGTCATTTCTTGGTAAGGTCGCGGTGGCGGCTTCAAAATGGCGCGTAATGCCGATAGTCCGTCCAAAGCAAAGAGCTGTGCATTGTCCTTTCACACTGATATCTGGCTGACGCTGTGCGTGGTTAACTGGTTATGCGACTTTGGCCGGCCGATAGCATCACTGGCAGTCCCTCTAGAGTATTTCCCACTGAAGTACCCTAGCCTTGGCGACTACCTCCATCTTGCTTACAACCTCCTCGTTCCGTTCTGTCTGCTCAAGCTCATGGAACGATCCTCGTACAAGCTTTCGTCCAATATACAGTACATGTTGGTGATACTGTTCACCATCGGCGCCAGCCTTCATCTAGTAGCGGACACTGTGGACCATAGGCTGATTCATCTCGGCTACCAGAATCACCTGACCGTCAGGGAGAACCCGTTGATCAAGGTACGTATGGAACACGCGTGACATGCAGAACGTGCTATGCACGGTAGTCTCCTGGCTAGCCAGCGGGTGTATTAATTGACGGAAGGTCTTCCATGGTGAGTGGGATGTGTCATCGCATCGCCTGCACCATGCTGTCCTCCCCTCCCGGCTGCAGAACCTCTCTACATGCCTGTCAGAGCACAATCCTCAAGGAACGCTTATCACTGAAGTGTTTGAGCTTCTCTACTTCTTTGACGAGACGCTGGGGCACAACTTATGGTACATCCCTGAGTTCAGTGGGTTCACACTCTTCTTCCTCTCCTCCTTTGTACAGCTGGAGGGTGTGCAGCCTCTTCCGATTGTAGCTTGGTTTATCCTTCCATTTGACGCCCTCTTCACCAGCTACCTTGTTACAGAGGGACAAATTGCACTTGCCTTTGGTGCTGCTCTCTTGGTTATGGTCAATGCAGCCATTTTCTTCCGCCTTCGTGGTTACAAAGCAGACGTTAATGGCCAATATTTGCTCACTGTGTATGTTCTAACTGCCGTCATTGTAGCAGCATGGTCACTTTACTTCTGGGACCACGAGTTGCTCCGTGAGCGTTACCCTGGGTTGCTGTACATCCCCGAGCCATGGTCAGTGTACACACTCTGGAAGGCAGGGCTGTTGTAACAAGAGGATAGCGCCAATGTGTTGTGCTGTTTGTGTTTTCCAATATTATATCGACTTGATCTTCATCTCATTTATAGCACACTTGCACATTTCTCATTAAATCTTCATTGCCATGAGCTGCAGTATCACAGGTCACCCAGTACCCATGTTGTATTCATGCCACTGAGCCTTGGTCAGTGCTGTGCATTTATTGTAGAGTTTTATCTTCCATGGCACTTGGTGAATCACCATTCAAACTGACAGTGCTTTCTACAGTAGACCTGGTTATATGAACTTAGTATAATTTTATACCTAGTGCTCTCGATCTTGTGTTAAACCCTTGCACTTATGGAAGCCAAGTAGACGTCCATTTTACTCACTGCTTTTCAAGTTTAGGCTCACTTCCTTACAGTACATTGCTGCAGCTACAGCTGTAGAAGCACCGTCTATGGTTTCAGAAGCATTGGTATACATGTCATGCGTAGCCAGTGTCTTGACAAATCCAACAGCATGTGCCAAATCTCTTGAGCAGCTTGTGCATGTAGTGTCGTCAATAAAGTATTATGCAGCATTCAATGTGATATGCATGGGTTCATTGCTGTGTGATGTGTGCATGATTACAGGAACTTGTCAAGTAAACATAGTAGTCATTTCAATAAAGGACAGGGCGTTTCAATCCTTAGATCTTCAGCTGTCCTTCAGAATGACATTAATATTCATGACAATTGCAACCATCACAAAATGCTCTGTAATATGGTCCATGCATATACCATGCAGTTACATGGACTGGAGCTGTAGAGGTTTAGGGTCAATACTTGATCTCTATGTATAGCCACAGCCATAAGTTATATTATGCATGCTCAGTCTCACACTCGAGTCAGATATCTACATATGTATATGTCCAATCTGCAAGCTTGCAGTGGACATTGGCTTAACACACAATAAGTCTTGCTTTTTCTCATTGTTTTGTTTCATGCCTTCTGTTCGCAGGTTTACAGTCAATCTACAATATTGCTAACAGGACAGCAATAGGATACATAAAAATGTATTTGAACAGAAATATGCACACGTGTACAGCTCTAATACATTATACATGGCATAGGAACCTATAGTGCATCAAGTGCATACAACGTAACATTGCATGTCTCTAAAATAAGTCAAAACTCAACGCGCAGGTGTGGGGTGGGTGTCAGAGCACTATACCCTGCTCAAATTGAGCCTCTCAGCGTCAGGCTCTCCTGCAGCCGGGAGAGGAGGTCCAGCTGCTCCTCTGTGGTCAGGAGGAGGATGGAGTGCCATACCTGGTTGGGGTTGGGGCCCCTGCAAAGGGAAGGGATGTAAAGTGAGTTGACTGGTTCCATGCAAGGAGAGAGCAGGTTAGTTGAGTTAATTGCAGGGAGAGGCAAACTGAAACATGGCAGACCTGCAGAATGTGTGGTAGTAGACATTTGAAAACGTTGCCATTAGCAACTGGCAGTCAAACCGGTCCATGATCCCTCCATGTCCCGGGATGAGGTCGTCAAAGTCCTAATGCGGTGATGAGAACAAACAACACCACTTTGTGAAGGGCTTGCTATCACACACAATAAGGCCACTGTTACAGTTAAGGATAATGCAGTGTGTGTGTGTGTGTGTGTGTGTGTGTGTGTGTGTGCGTGTGTACATGTGATGGCCACAGTGTGTAACAATCAAAAGTGTATCTTGTGCACTATTCAATGTGGACGTTTCACTGAGAGACACACTCACATGTAGAAGTCACTCTTCACTCAGGTACTTACCTTTACACGAAAGGCTCTTTTGAATCCACTGGCAAAGAACCCACCGAAAGGAGCAATGAGAGAGGCAAAAGTGGCAAGAACCAGGGAGTGGAGCATGGCAGGGTACAGCCAAACATGGAAGACCTTGTTGAACATTGGAATTGGGACTGGGTATGGTGTGTACTGGAACATGGGATTGATGTCGCAACCTGAGCTGCCATCTTGCTGCCATGGTCACCAAATACAAAGAGAAGAACCGGTCATGTCAGGAAAATGAGCAGACTGCCATAAACAGGTTTGTAATTATACAATAGCAAGAGACAGTGAAGTAGTCACACCATGAGCAGCCCATTTACCTCCAAGTGGCAAACAACCATTCAACAGTGCATGCCTCTTTGAATAAGCTAGGCAACTTACACAGATGAACACATCAAACTGAGCCATAAGCCAGGATAGCTGGAGGGATGGGGAGGGTGTGAGGAGAAGGTTGTGAGGGGTGGGGAGAGCGAGGATAGCAAAAATCTTGCTGCATTTGCCTCTTTTAATCTTCAGCTACATCTACTGAATGGTCCCTCACCATGAAGCCGATGATAAGTGTGGACACAAAACCTCCAATGAAGCCTTCCCATGTTTTCTTGGGGGACAACTACATGAACACACAAACAGAAAAGAGATGCAGGGACAGCAGTGAGGTGTGGGTGGGGTAGGGAGGGTGTGTCTGCAAGCCAATGAATTGAGCTGAGATTTTGTAACACTGCACACACAGCCTCACATAGCCAGACTGCCCCTGGAAAGCAGTCTGGCTATGCAAGTGGGACTAACACACATCCATCCACATTCACTGTAGTATCCACACCCACCCATGCACAAACACAGGTGCAGTGGTGGACACACAAATACAGAAAGGAACTGGTACATTTGCTAGAGGGCGGAGCAAAGGTGATACCAGTAAAATCCACCACTTTCATCACAGCTCTACCATACACCACTTGTCAGAGACAACGGATGAGATCGAGGTATGAAGCCTTAGAACACACCACTCAGTACACACATACAATACACACCTTGATCAGCCTTGTTCGGCCAAAAAAGAACCCTAGGGAGAAAACAATAGTTACACTAGAGATACATAGTTATACATGGACATTCATTATGTAGAAATATTGCAATTCCTACACACACAGAGGGCAAACAAAATGATGTTCCGACATTGGTAATATTCAGAGAGAGTGCAGGATATCTATAGCAATCATGCTTGAGCTGCTTCTATCAATAGCCCAGTGCTCATAGTGTGCACACATACCAAAAAGGTACGCCATGATGTCATTGCAGATCACCATGGAGACAGCCAGTACAAACCAGTAGAGCCCTTCAAAACAATTCTGCACAGCAAGATAAGCCTGTGAGACCACGATGAGCAGGGTGATGTGGGTCCATGCAAACTGGGGAGGGGAGGGGATAGGAGGTAGAAGCAAAGAACACCTCATTGGGCTCTGCAGTAAACAACAAGCTATACAACAATTTACCAGCCCATGGGCTATAAAACCATTACCAGCCCATGGGCTATAAAACCATTACCAGCGCATGGGCTATACTACCACTTACCAGCCCATGGGCTGCACAGTCACTACTTGCCCTGGGCTCTACACGTGATAACTCACAAGTGAGAACTGCACTTTGTAGTAGTCCTTCTTAAGAGTGAGCACAAAGAGGATGAAGACAGCAATGTACATCATGAAGGAGATGAGGCGGTGGTAGCGGTAGAGGAAGATGAGGACTCGCTGAGTGGGAGGGGGGAGGAGTGCAAGAGTGGGAGGTGGGAGGGAGGATACAATACTATAACATTAGTCTTTGCACAACTAGTGTCTCCCTCTATACCCTACACCCAGAGGGTTACTCACAGAGCTGGCAATCACGTCTGGGAAGTAAGCAGCCAGGTTCTCAACATAGAAGAAATAGTTGGCAGTGAAGTAAAACAGCCTGAGAGGGTGAAGAGGGTTGTAGCGTGTTGGAGGATGGGTGACATTGAGACAGAAGTGCACAACTGACTAGCATTGCAACATCACTCAGAGACCTCATTACTGTGTCTAGTGTACAGTTATCAACACCACAAGACAGTACAAACCACACCCCATCACATTCACTCGCCCCCTCGGTATTCAAGCACACACTCACCCCCCACGCCCAGTACTCACCAGTTGAGCACCCTGTACCAAGGCAGGTTGTGTTCCCTATACTTCTTGTGTCCAATGGTGATCACTTCATCAAATGACTTGATCTCAATAATAAGAACCTGAGGAAGGAGAAAGGAGGATAGACAGCATCTCCTCTCTCTCTCTCTCTCAGTTAGCATGAGTCCTGCTTCTGACCATAAGACAATTTTGTAACGTCTACATACACACTGCTGTTATTGCAAAACACACACACACACACACACACACACACACACACACACACACACACACACACACACACACACACACACACACACGCACACCCTCCTCACCAGAATAGACATCGCAATCCTCCCCATGTGGATCATGACAATGAATCCACTGATCATTGCAATCATAAGGATGCCACGAATCCACCAGTTCCTCCATCTTGACAGAAAGTGGGGGGGGGGGGGGGGGGGGGGGCACAGAAGTAACAAAATGGCTACATTTCACATCTATAGTTAAGTTGTAGTGTTGAGCTAACCTCTTCACTTATCATGCAACCAGAAGTGATTGCCCAGAGAGGCAAACTGGTTCTGGTAACATGATAGCGTGAAAGTAGTCTAGCTTAGTAAAAAGCTTGTCAGCTCACAGCACTGTGGAGGGTTAACGCCGTGCTAATATCGTAGGAATTGCATCTAAGTAACTGCCTCACATGGAAAACATGGCAGGTTGGTCTCAGCTGCATCTGCATGAAATACTTGATGGATTCATATGACATTAACCCATGCTGCTGAATTGAATTGAATTGAATTGAATTAATCATTATTTTGTCCATATTAACATATATAATCCTATAGTAGTGCTCCTTTAAAAGCATTACACTGTTCGCTCCATGGATAGTAGGCAGCGCAGTGACTTCACAACAACCACCAACTAACCAGCTGTACCCTACACGCTGCTGATGACTGACAGCACTTTCATGGCTGCACTCGTGTGTTGAACTATGCCTAGCATGAACACTGGGTAAAGTGTTTGTGAGGAGTACAGACAGTGACAAATTGTGTAACTGTACTCAGTTGTCTCCAGTACAGTTACTATTGGTTAGTGACCTGGTTGCCAGTAGTTGAGCATGCACTTGCAAGTGCATTGATTGGACAAGCAGGCCAACCACGCAGTGAGGGGGCCCAATGCACGATTACTGCTATACAGGATGTTGATTAATAACAGCAAGTGTTTATTAATACACTTCAGAATGGTTACATTTCTAAGCGGAAAAGAACATTTCACACCCTTGTGCTTCGCTGGCAAGGAGGACACCACTTGCATTGTCTGAGCCCACCCCTTCACATGACATCATGGATTAGTAAGAGTAGACAAGGACATGCAGCATGCACATCAGATGTGTTACATGAGTGGGTTGAAGACAAGGTTGAGTGGTGTTGAAGCAGTGGAGGGGGGTGGGTAGTGACAAATAGTGAGTGCTAGGGACACAAGTGAGTTTAAGTGAGCTGTGTGCTCCACCTGAATACCCACAACTACACATTCTGTTTGTTGCTATGAAGCCATTCCATGACAGCCTCCCCCAGGTCAGTTATATGTAATCAGACATACATTGGTTGCCCTATATAGAGGTAGACTGCATCGTTTTAGCCACTGTCAGAATATGGCTATACTAGCTGTTGTAAGAGTGGCTGCCTTATACAGTGAGCATCTTCCATACATGCAGATAGGACATCAGCTCTTGCTACAACATATTGTGTTGTGTGACATTAACAGAAATGCACAACAGTGTTAGTAGTGTATAGCAGTGCATATCGGATAATGTATTAGACTTGATTTGCAGGAATCCAGATATGAACATCTACCCACAAACACATCCATCCACATCTGCCCACCCTCCCCCCTTCCCCACACACACACCTGTCATTCATTTTGGCCAGAAAGGGCAGGAGAGTGATCATAATTTGTTGAGTGTTAGTAAATTTCTTCTCCTCTGTGACTTTCTTCTCACTCTCCCCTTCCTGTGGCCCACTGCTTGCAGCAGGCTCTTCTGTCTTCTCTGCAGTTGGTACCTACAGCACAATCCAGCAACAGCCATTAAAACAAAGGTAGATCTATGGAGTGTTGCAGGGGACCATAGTGCCATGGTTGCATTGGGGGGGGGGGGGGGGGGGGCATTTGCCCCTTTGCTATAATCTCACTCCCCCTTTGAACTGGAGCAAGCTATGTGTCAGCATAGCATCACCCCCCCCCCCCTCCCTTATTTCTATGAACCTCAGTTGTGCCCCTCGGAGGAATTTTTCTCAACACAGCACTGAGTGCTGCATGCAGGTGGGCAGTAAAGCGACACTACAATAG
>OZ025874.1:5737591-5787591 GCA_964019415.1 Ianthella basta | reverse complement strand
ACCTAATATCTGGGAAAGTCCACCCAATTACATTGCAGAAGGCCCTGAAGCCAGTTGTCTCCCTCCCACTTCCAACTGGTCCTTCTTTCCAGACAATGCAGAGTCTCTGGCTAGTTCAACCAACACTTCTCTTCAATCTCCTCATTAGCATTATCCCCTGTGAGTTCTGCTTCAAGGTGCACAACAGCAAACTCCTTAAATCACCAGATGCCTCTGTCCTTGAGTCCAATCCAGCCTGAAGAGTGCCAAACCAGGCTCTCAAAGCTTGACCCTCACAAAAGCACGGGATTCAATGGCATACCATCTGCCATGTTGGGGATTGCTAGATCTGTCATTGCTTATCCATTGCGTTCCATCATTAATGCATCTATAGCTTCTGGGTCATTTCCATCTAGCTTGAAGTGAGCCCTAGTCAAGTCCATGTACAAGGGTGGCCTTAGGGATGTCCTTTCAAACTACAGGCCAATCTCTGATCTTTCTGTGACCAGTAAGATCCTGGAGGGAGCAGTCAGGGATCAGGTGACAGCTCATCTTGAAGATTACAATCTTCTGTCACCACTACAACAGCCTTACTGCAGGTACAACAGCCTTACTGCAGGTACAACAGCCTTACTGCAGGTACAACAGCCTTACTGCAGGTACAACAGCCTTACTGCAGGTAACTAATGACTGGTACTCAGCTCTTGACCAAGGTCTTGTTGCCGGGGTCATTTTCCTTGACATTTTAAGGCCTTCACCATGGTCAATCACAAATTGCTATTGGTGCACTTGAGAGAGTTTGATTTTGACCCTGTGACTGGGGATGGTTTGCTTCCTACCTTGCTGACAGGTGACAGAGCACTTGCATCAATGCAGCACAGTCAGAAGAGGCAGCAGTGGACATTGGAGTGCCCCAGGGCTGTGTGCTTGGTCTCCTGTTTTTCTCACGTTTTGTCAACAATCACCCGCCCAGCTCCGAGGAGTCACCAGTCTTATTTGAGGATAACACCACTCTATCTGTGGCAGGCCATCCCATTGATGGCATTTCCAGCATGCTCACTTGTGTGCTTGATGTTGCACACATAAGGCTCTGGACAGTGCTCAATGCGAGCAGTACCAAGTGTATGCTGATTTCTTCCAACTGGCCAAAGTCATTATCAGCGCTTAATGTGCATTGCCCACATTGAGTAGGTCTGCACCTACAAGCTCCTTGGTGTGATGGTCACTTTCTTGGAGCAATCACACTGATCTGACCTCCTGCAAAGTTCTAAGTTGCTTAGCCTCCTTCCGAGGATTGCATGGTTCCTGCCGAAGCATGTCTTGTGCTGCTTCTACAAGGGCTACATCTTACCACATCTGATGTGTGTGGATACTGTCTGGGGGTCCTGCACACAGTCAGAGGGTGACTGGCTTGAGTGCCTACAGAACTATGCTGCTCGCATAATCCTTGGTAGGCGTATGGATGTGTCAGCCACTGCCATGCGCAGCAAGCTTGGGTGGCCAACACTGGCATCAAGGTGAGTGCTTGTGGAATCCCAAATGGTTTACCGGCGTGTCACGGGCTGCGCTCCACAGCATCTGGCCTCTCTCTCTGTGCAAGGTACACATGTCCACACTCGCAATACGAGGTCAGCAGCAACCAGAGGCATACAAATCCCCAAGGTCAAGTCTAAGTTTGGGAGGAAACCCTTTGCTTTTTGAGGGTGTTGGCAGTGGAATGTCCTGCCACCTTTCTTGAGATCTATTAAGAGTCCTGCATCATTTGCAACTGTTGTGCAATCCCATCAGTTAAAATAACCTAATATCTAATCTCTCACTGTTACTATCTTTTAAATAAATAGCAATCATACTCTACTCCAGACCAATCCATTGTTTACTATTATCACATCATGTTAGTGTTCACAAGTTAACTGTCAGTCCTATTCCTCTTTGTCATCATTGCATGTCTGTATGTGATTTCCTGGGTACCTTGGAATTGTGACATGAGATTCACCAATTGAGTGAACCTCAGGAACCTTAGATATATGCTTACAAAATTCGCACACAAACACACACACACACACACACACACACACGCACACACACACACACACACACACACACACACACACACACACACACACACACACACACACACACACACACACACACACAGCACGCAGACAAACTGCTCACGGGTTGGTGGTCTTCCACTTCGCCTCGTCCACTAGGTCAAGAGCTGCGTGGGCCACGGTCTGGTTCATGTGCCTCTTATCCTCCGCCTTCCCGTCCTGGGAGTACCGGCTGAGGTCCAACTCGTACACTGGGTTGTCACGGTGACCTACTATCACAAAGTACCAGGTGCTCCCCGAACTTGCGCTCATGTCTTCGGGCACAAGCAAGAAATAAATAAAATCACCGCCACCTACACGGCAGCCATTTTCAACGCCATTTTCAAGGCTTTGTGCTTTGTGCTCGGTTTTGTGTACGCCGAGGTGTACGCATTTGGAGCGAGTTAGGGAGTCTTTCCTGTGTGGGAGTGCACTGCTTGTTCAACTTCCTAATTACCGGCCCCCACCTCAGCACGTATCCTGAGGGTTGTCTCATTTAACAGTAGTGTACATTGGCAGTTTGTCGCACTGCGCTGTGGATTAGGCGAAAGGCGAAGAGTGACGCATTTCTTAACTAAAAGTTGGCAACATGTTGCAGTTTGCTGTGAGGAGCGAGTGTCGATCCATTTCTAGAGTGCTTCACCCGAGGAGGTGCGTCTACAATGGGTTCTACAAAGGTTCCTTCCTCTATCTATGCTCTGTATGACTGTGCGTGTGTTGTGTTGTCTTTGGGGGCGGGACCCCCGGGACATGTCATAAACTGTGCATGTGGCAGCATACGCAGAGATGCTTGTGTCGCCCTTGGGGTACTTTGGGGCGGTGGCACTCTGTGTACTGAGGGTTGCATATTGTCCCCTTAATGCCACTGGGCTCTAACACTCTAGACTCACCACAAGCCACACACTCAACAGGACATTGGACTCCAGATCTTAGCTCTGTAGGTTGTCCTGAAGGTCATTGACTCATGACTCCTCTCTGAAGTTTGGCCTCACCATTGGCACAGTAACTGTAATGCCTTGAAAGCTTAGACTCCTGCTACAGTACCAAGTGAGGCCAAATTTCAGAGGTGAGTCGTAGGTGGAGTGACGTTTGTGGCAACCATTTCGCTGGCAGACCACTGTAGACTTTGCCTGTTACCTCAGGGCAGAACCACATCCTGAATGCTCGGTCCATTGGCATTTCACAGGGCTGTAATGCCATAGAGACTTGTAGGGTCAGTGAAAGAGAGTGTAATTTTGGAGGGATGGACATAGAAGACAATAAATCAAGGTTAGGACAATTTTGGCAATGATCCTCTTTGTCGGATGCTTGAGACAGGACTCTTCCATCACACAGGACAGGACAACCAATATGCAATCCTCTGCATCACCTGTATGGTATCACTGTTGACACTACACACCACCATTGACACTCTATGGCACCACCATTGACACTTTATGGTGTCAACATTGACACTCTGGTGTCACCATTGACACTCTGGTGTCACCATTGACACTCTATGGCGCCACCACTGACACTTTATGGTGTCACCATTGACACTCTTGTGCCACCATTGACACTCTCTGGTGCCACCATTGACACTTTATGGTGTCAACATTGACACTTTATGGTGTCACCATTGACACTTTATGGTGTCACCATTGACTCTCTGGTGCCACCATTGACACTCTGGTGCCACCATTGACACTCTGGTGTCACCATTGACACTCTTGTGCCACCATTGACACTCTTGTGCCACCATTGACACTTTATGGTGTCACCATTGACACTTTATGGTGTCACCATTGACTCTCTGGTGCCACCATTGACACTCTGGTGTCACCATTGACACTGTTGTCACCATTGAGGCATTTTGATGATGCCACAGGCAGTCAGTGCTGTCACCATAGAGTATGCTAATGGTGTCTTCATCAGCTGTGAAGAGACTGTCAGTACACTGCTGGCGAAGACCATTGAGGTCTACATGTGCTGTCTTCTTGTCACACATGCTACGCCATTGCTCCAAGTTACCACTGACTGAATTACTGTTATAGTACAGCGAACCCCTGTGACATTACCACACAGTGTCAGGTGTCATGTGACTTTGAAAGGATGAGATTATTGCCCTTTTCTGTTCACGAGGACTGCTGATTTGCCCTATGCATTAGCAGCCCGGTACGGTGTTATTGTGGATTAATTCGTTGTTGTATGGTTAAGGAGTTAGTTTGTTTTGGGCGATCCTCTGACAATGTTTGGCTCAATGATCTGGTCTTTTTCATGGTGAAAGTGAAGTTAGCATAAACGCTGGATGTGTGAACTGTAACCTTTCCACTTCTAGCATTGTTCATAACTGTAATATTTTCACCATGGGGAGTACTAGAGCATGTATGTAGTCAAGCATTGAAAGAGTTTCAATCATGCGAGGTGGTATTCAGACAACTTTCCCAGTTTCCTGTGTTTCAGTATGTGCACATTGGCCTTTTTGTATTGTATTGAGTACAATTCCGTGAATACTAACTAGTACTACGTGGTACTGTATGGTGTACTGCCTTGTATTGCATTGTATTGCACTACATTGTATAGTAATGTATAGTACTGTATGGTAATGTACCACACTGTATTGCACTGTGTATTGTGCATTATAGTACTGTGTGTACTGTATTGCACTGTGTATTGTGCATTATGATTGGTGTTGTCTCACAATGTGAATAGGCTGTGGTCCAGTCTGTTGGATAATCCTGCTGACCGCAAGCTGTTCCTCAACAAACGCACGGGAGTCCCGGCCACCATCATCAATGGAAATGCTATATCCAAGTACATCCGGAGCCGGTTGTCTAAGGAGGTTCAGCAGTTGACGAGTACGTATGGTCGGCCTCCATCACTAGCCGTCATCTTAGTTGGAAATGACCCGGCTTCACGTACGTATGTTGGAGCCAAGGGCAAGGCAGCGAAGAGAGTGGGCATTGAAAACAGAGCCTTTCAGTTGCCATCAACTGTGTCTCAGGTACGTAGCTACTGAGTGCTGTGGTTGATTGCTATGAAATGATAGCGTACTGGGTGCTGTGATGGGGTACTGGGGGTACTGGGTGCTGTGATGAAGTACTGGGGTACTGGGTGCTGTAATGGTGTACTGGGGGTACTGGGTGCTGTAATGGGGTACTGGGGGTACTGGGTGCTGTGATGGGGTACTGGGGGTACTGGATGCTATGATGGGGTACTGGGTGCTGTGAAGGAGTACTGGGGGTACTGGGTGCTATGAAGGAGTACTCGGTGCTTCCTCTTGCCCTACCTTCCCCCAGGAAGATCTCCTTCTGAAAATTGATGAGCTCAACCAAGATGACACTGTGGATGGGCTGATTGTCCAACTCCCTGTACCAGCCCACATCTCCACTAACGCTGTCTGTAACCAAGTGAAGCCCAGTAAGGATGTCGATGGATATACGATTGTCAACCTGGGCCGGTTACATGTCAATGCCCCCATGTACGTGCCAGCCACTGCTCGAGGAATTCGTGACATGGTCAAGGTGTGTGAGTGGTCGGACTGACAGGTAGTTTATGTGTTAGTTTGTTTCAGTAGTACAGCCGTGAGGTCAGTGCGTATTTCTCTGTGTGATTCCAGTGTGTGATGATCATGCAATTCAGTGACAGTGTTGGTGTAATGTGTGCTCAACCTTGTACTGGAAATAGTTCTCCCTCCCTACTCCCTCTCTTGACTCCCCTTCCTCCCTCCCGCTGTTGCTCCATTTCTTCCTCTCTCCTTCCCCACTTCCTCCCTTCCTCTCTTATCTCTCCTCTCCTCTCCTCTCCCTCCCTCCCTCCCCTTCCCTCCCTCCATCCCTGTCTGCCCTTTCTCATCCTTATTGTCTGTCCATAGATGTGCGGATTTGAGACAGAAGGGAAGAATGTGTGTGTGGTGGGATCATCAAGGAACGTTGGGTCACCCATTGCCAGGATATTCACTGAAGGTAAGCCTCCAACAGAACAGAACAGATACGATTACGAGCACCTCGTATGAATGAAGTGTAATGTACTGTATACCGTGTGTCTATCTACCAGAGTGTGCCTCATTGAGGGACTCACTGATGTCTGTGTAGTAACTGTCAGACAATAGTGGCTCTGGAATGTTCCTTATAGGAGACACTTCATGCAGTGGTACACACTTTCGCTTCCAATGTGTAACCCAGTATAGTGCTCTCTTGTAGCAATTGCTTGAGCACAAACAACCTACCTTTCACTGTTGTAACTGTAACTGTATCCTCCTTGTGTGTTAATGCCTCCACTCCTTGTGGCACCTTTTAAGGTGGCTTCAATGCTACAGTGACAGTCTGCCACAAATACACACCTCGTGAAGACCTGGCCAAGTTTGCAAAACTGGCAGACATTTTGGTTGTGTGCACCGGCAAACCTTGCCTCATTACAGCTGAGATGGTGAAGCCAGGAGCAGTTGTTGTGGATGTGGGAATAAATGAAATTGTTGGTGAGTGTGAGAGCCAGTGTGTGAGTTTGAGTGCGTGAGAGTGAGTGCGAGAGTGAGTTTGTGAGAGCGAGCAAGTTTGAACATGAGTAATTGGGAGTGTGAGAATGTACGTTTGGTATAAAGGGGTACAGGACACCTCTGCAATAGGTCAGTAGGTCTCTCTGGTGGTTGGTCTCCCAATGTCTGCCCTCTTGCCTTATATCTGCTCTCCAGATGACGATGGAAAGCTTGTTTTGGGTGATGATGGAAAACCCAGGCTGGTCGGAGATGTTGAGTTTGATGGAGTGTCGCAAGTAGTCAGTGCCATAACCCCTGTCCCCGGTGGGGTGGGGCCGCTAACAGTCATCGGACTTATGATGAACACTGTAGATGCTTACAAACGACATGTGGCTAAAATACCAGCTGATGTCCAGCATGACGTTTTGATGACGGCTGACATATGAAAGCTGACGCATCAACTGCAGAGCTTTGGCCAGGGGTTTTATTTTTGTAAAAAAACGTGAAATATTCACAGTAAAACAGGTTTTCATAAGCAGTTTACCAGTGATGTGTGGGTTGGTACTGAATTCCCTGTATTTCATATCCAGTACCACCACTGGTTAAATTTTGATCTACATATTTTTGTAATTCTGTGTGTACAATTATTAGCAGCTAATTAGATGCATTCATGAATTGTATTAATCTTTGTACCAATCAAAAACAATGGATTATAGAACTATACAGTAATTAATCATAAGTGGATAGTTTTTAACTTCTTGGTTGAAGCTAGTTAGGTGTCACTTGACCCTTGTGGGGAGAGGTCAAGTGACACCTACATACAGCTGATGGGTTGAAGCAGGAATGTACACATGCCAGATATTAGCACTTAATGTACATATGTATGGGCATGTTTTAGTACTAATGAATGTATGTATGGGCATGTATTAGCACTAATTCACGTATTTATGTATTAGCACTTATGTACGTATGTATGGGCATGTATTAGCACTAATGTACGTACGTATGGGCATTTATTGGCACTAATGTTCTTGTGTGGAATCAGTGAAGAACGTTCCCTCGTACACATGCAATTGTACTGTTTTGCTGCACTCAACTTGCACCAATTATTACAATGCCATCTGCAAGAGCTTTAGTTACATAAGGTACTATGGTCACATAATGTACTGACACTACAGGTGTGTATTAATATAAAATATACCTGCCACATGTGGTCTGTTTCAGGCTATGACGCAATGACATCCTCTCACTCCTCCTCCTGTGTCTGCATGTCATTGTCATCCTCAATCTTTGGAGCCAGGTAGTACTTCATTGTACCCATGTTATCACTGATGCCATACTCCAGCACTGGGAGAGGGTGTGGGGAGGCAGAGGGAGGCACATATACTACAAGTCAGGTCATGCCTGTTTACACCAGTAAGCTAATCTGGTTTGCAATCTGTATTGAAGTTAACCTGTTAAGTATAAATGTAGTACTTTGCACTTTGGCGCTTACACTACTACTGCTGACAGTCATACACTTGTAAGGCCCACACTTACCAAGTGGAGTGTCACTCTTGAGGGACATCACTACTGTTGGTGAGACAGAGGATGCCTTACAGAAGGTGTTGAGGTAACGTCCAGCAAATGTAAGAGAAATGGGTTCGTGCAACTCGACAGTTACCTTCAGGTGGGAGGAGAGAGGTGAAGGAGAAGGATACGACAGGGCCACACAGCAGGTTCTGTCACTGCTCAGTGCTGGTCTGCCTCACCACCATACCACACTACCTGATTCCCTAGTAACTACAATCAGAAACCTTTTCACAAAATGTGTGTGAATAGTATTTGTACATGTGGCAACTTCCCAGCTCAAAGGAAAGAGGCGACAGGCAACCTTTGAGCTTCAGTTGCACAAGCCACCAATCCCAGCCATGGTAATTCGCCCCCATAGCCTTAAGTAACAGATGATAGAGTGTAAGTCCTGAGTTTGAACTCAATGGTTGGCTAATTTTCCTCCTGTCGCCTCTTTCCTTTGAGCCGTGAAGTTGGCTATCTTTGCTACATGGTACAGCCAGCTCACAAACACTTACTAGCATCTGTACATGTTAGTCACTGCACAGGCACTACACACCTGTTCATCCTCCTTGTCCACAGACGTGTTCTGCTTGAGCGTGACCCTACCTGACCCGAGATCCCCACTGGATGCAAATGACACCCCATCCTTGGTGCAGGAGATTGCAATGGAGTCACTGATCTGAGACATGTCACGACAGATGCGCTGATACTCGTGACTGGGCATCTTCACGACTGCATCGTAGGTTGTGTCCTAAGAGAGGTCAACAGAGGTGACAGGCAAAGGTGAAAGGGCAGTGAAACATGCTCAACAATGCCACTGCCGGCTACTTCAGTGAGGTCTCTCAAGACGGCAGTCACCAACTAGCAATGCAATCATTCTCAGTGCACTGATTGCCACATTACGACTGCCATGTGTGCAGTTCCACTGTGTGTTGCGTGTAATCTTATGGGCAGTCCCACTGCTGAGCTGGCATGCAGCAAATACCAACTCACAGGTATTCCCAGCTGCTCGTCATCAACGTCCATTAATCGCATCTCATACTGAGCTGTCCTCTCCCCATCTGCACCACACAGAGACACACAGACACCCACGAGTGAGATAATAAGATGAAATCAACCATCACTATGCTATTGCAGGTACAGTAGCTAGGTGGAGCTGGTCTGTCAGATAGGGGCGAGTACATCTCGTCACACAGTAGTGGCCAGGAGCAATGCCCTTGGCTGTCAGGTGAACTATGGAATCATCACATGAACCAGCTCCGTGTTTAACAGGTATGTGTGGTACGATGGGGTGCAGAGGAGAGGTGGTGAGGGGTGGTGAGGAGGGGATGGAAGGGGGCATGGGTGTGAGATGTATGGGAGAGGAGTCTGCACACTGCCTCACATCTACCACAACCAGTGGCGGCTTCGCTTACTTGGGCTTTCAAAGATGAATGTGACAGTGTCTCCATTGTCGGCAGCTCTGAGGGTGATGGTGTCGTCATTGCCAGCACACTTTAGGATCTTGTTCATACTTTGGAGAAGAGAAAGAACAGTCAGTCAACACACTACTTGCTCAGTGGAGGAGAAGTGAATGGCAACTATTGGGACAGTGCCATGGGAACTTACTTTTCTATGTTGATTCCAAGGACCATGTTGCGATCACATCTGAATGGGTCAAACATATCGGCATCCAGCTTAAGACTGACCAAGGCGACGTGGCTATTGTCCATCGACTGTAAGGTGGCAGTGAAGGCGAGGTAGAGGGGGAGAAGAACACACAGAGGAGGAAGGCATGAGAAAGATGAACGGAGTGTTGATAGAATAAAACAAGGTGGAAAGGAGAAAAGGGATTAAGGAAGACGGAGTGGTAGAGGAAAGAAAATCAGAGACATAGTGAGTCTTACGATATGAACAGTTTCTGTATTCGCGGACAACACTTCCATCACGTTTCCCTCTGTCCCCCTCACCTGGACAGAGATACCTTCACTGCTACAGTTCCAGTTGGCGCACTTCACAAGATCCTTCATTGCGTCCAGGATTTTCTTCAAAATGTGTCCTTGAACCAACTTGGCCTCGAACATTGTCAGTCAGTCTAGAGTAAAGGCAGGAGTTTCGGAAAATATAAAGCTACAGGCAGTGAACACGCACAAAATCCAACCGTGTCTAAGAGCTTCACGCCTACTTGTAATATGTAGAGGGAGATTGAAACGTAACAAGGAGAGGAATCTGTCTGCGTCTTCCTGGAGAAGTAACCCGCCAAAACGGTTGAAATTGGCTCCAAATGATGGGAACACACTGCCAAATAAGGACTTGCACGTGTATGACGAATAGTGATGTAATAAATGCGCCCCAAAACCCCGCCAAATGTGGGTAGTTGCATAGCATATTTTGTATGGAGGGACGGATAGAATGCCCAATAAATCAGCTTATGAATTATATAATTTTAATCATCGACGTCTATATGCTTTAATCAGTTACCAGCTATTGTTCCACCCTAGGCATGTAAATAAATGTTTCCTCTATCTCTTCTCTCTCTTCTATCAGACAAGGGGGTAGCTAGAGCTGGTAGCAATGCCACACTTGTTGTTCTTGTTGCGAGCCAGCCAGAAGTAACCTTTCTGTCCCCAGGATGTTCCCCAACTGCATAGAGAGAAAATAGAATGCACAGTCTACCATCATTGTGTGTGCTTCAGGTAGCTAGGCATTATCAAATATGCAAAACACATGCCTGCCTGCCATACCTGTTCTTCACTATCCAGTAATCCTTGTCCCCATCTACTCCGTACCCCACAGCCAGTACTCCATGGTCCAGTCGAGTCTCAGAGCAGATCAAGGGGTCATACACCCCACTGTGGTAGAGCTGCACAGGGATGGGGAAGAGAGGTGGGAAGGGGAGGACAGGGAGGGAAGTGGAGAGGGAGGAAGAGTGCAAAATTACAACTTTGCTTACACACGCTGACCGCTACCATCCCCATCCATTCCAATTCAACCGTTAATCATTTGATAATGTACATGTACTGTAGTCTATCAAATGCTGTGTACCAGTCAAGACCAGTTTACAGAGCCTATAAACCTGGGAGCACACATTATTACACATGCAGATACTGATATAGACAGTGCCAGACACAAACACTCACATCCAAGCTATAATGTAGGAGAAGAGGTTCATTGCTAAGTTGTTCAATGTAGGTGATTAGTTCATGAGCAATGATGTACGTAGCAGGTTAATCAACAACTGAATGCAGAACATTTTGGTCACAAAGGCCTGCATACATAACATACACAGCTGACGAAGGCCTTCATGGCTGAAACGTCTTGCATTCAGTTGTTGATTAATCTGCTAAGCCATTGCTCATGAACTAATTCCCTACATCCAAGCCCATGCCACAGTCACACATCTATCACCACCTGCACCCAATCCTGCAATACCTGGAAGCTGAGGTGAGATGCATCCATGGCACATGAGATAGGGCCCACGTTGGCAACAGCTGTCTGGAGAGCATTTTCATCCTTGGACGTTACGTCAGTGTAGCCAGTGTCGGTAGCTCCAACAGTATCAGGATTGAAATGACACTTGCCATCCTTACATGCAGAAAGGAAGGAAGCCATATTAGGCAGGTTACTATACTAGGAATGCAATTTCCCCCAAAACAGCTCTAAAAATGCATGAAAAAGACACTAAAACTGCCCTAACTCACTTCACCAACATATGGGTAGCTCTCTTCAGTGTCATCGCCTCCATTGGACTTGATGTACTTGAAGGCGTTGTCCATCAACCCACCATTGCAGCCTTCGTTACCAAAGCTGCCAGAGCAGTCCACCAGCTGCTGCTCACTACAAGGAAACAGAAGAGGCACTGAAATAAGTCACACACACACACACACACACACACACACACACACACACACACACACACACACACACACACACTCACACACACACACACAGGTGGAACATACCTAAGAGAGACTAGCTTGCCAGTCTTGATAGCATGCTGTCCCTCCAGAGACCCAGTGGTGCTGAAGGCCCAGCACGAGCCACACTGCCCCTGGTTCTTAATGCCAGTGACCACCCCCTTTGTCCTCCAGTCCACTGAGGTAGGGAGGTCCTTCATGGCCTGGGGTGGGAGGTAAGTGGATCCACTGCGGTTCCTACCGGGGATGCCCCTGTAGCCGTTGTAGATTCTGGCAAACTCAGCATTGTCCTGTGAGAGAGTGAGGTGTAAAGGATAGGAAGGGGGAGGGGGGAGGGGGGGTGTGCGGTAACAATTTGCGATGCTACAGTATGCCATAGCACACATCTCAACACTTCCCCAAGCATGCCTTACTGAGTATTAAAATAATCGGACTTGTTTGTGGTCAGCTCTGGCCAGGCTGCAACGTATTTTGTATAATTATTCAGGAAGGTCCATAGAAACCTAAGTAAGGACATGCTAAAGCGCTGCAGCACATCAACACTACCCAGCAGAGCAACGGGAATAAGCTAGCTAGCTAGTATCAGAACGTTTCAGCAAACGACTTGAAGCGAATGGCTCCACGGTTGCGTACCATGTCTGCGAACTCGTTCATCTCCACAGTGTATCCGTGGATCTTCGCGTTGGCGTTGTGTGTGTCCACAAACACCTTGTTAGCAGCCCAGATGGTCTTACGACTGAGTTCCATGTGGTCGCAGTCGTACTTCTTCCCGTACTTCTCCTTCCAGAGGTCCCATTCCTTTTGCCATTCAAAGCCGTTCACAAACGAGCAGACGAGCAGCACCACAACAGCCACAGCCTTCATGTTAGACGGAGACGCTTGCAAAGAGATGCACACAGTTGGACGAACGAACACCAAGGTAAAGGTCAGTCATGTGATCAAGCGACGCCTCGAGGGCAAATAATTAGCCATAAAATTTGTCCCCCGCTCCACGGGTGCACGTCTTGACTGCAAAAGAGATTAATATGTAAGTAATGGACAGTAGCCCATCTAGAGCAGTGCATTGCCACTCAGGGGATATACAGTTATAACATACTCCATGGCAATGTGCCTCTGAGTGCCAAGTGTTCATGATCAAGCCCTGGCCCCTTGTAGATAATAATTCATCTCATCTAGGGTGGCAGAACATGCAAGGGGCTATATAGGGCTGTAGCCCCCCCCCCCCCCAAATTCTTAATTTAGAGAACAGTGGCTATAGGCCTATAACTGATTTGCCACTGCAAGCTATAGCAGCCCCTCCTTCATATGCAGCTGCACCTGGCTGGCCAAACTATGTTATGTTCCCAGATGTAAACTGATTTTCAAAATATTTTATATGTCTTTTATGATCTATAATAATTAAAATTTACAGCTACTTTTTGTTACTAAATGTATGCACGACATTAATGTTGCTATCTCAGAATGAATTTTATTTATAAGTCAATGATCTACATGGTTTGTGCATCACTGCTGTTCACAAACTGATATATTCAAGTGCGAGTCTATCTACATGAATGGAAGGCCTAGCTATAAAGCAATGATTTATATACCTGTCAGCCCATGCATGTATATAAATGTTTCCTCTATCTCTTCTCCCTCTCTCTTCTATCAGACAAGAGGGTAGCTAGAGCTGGTAGCAATGCCGCACTTGTTGCCCTTGTTACGAGCCAGCCAGAAGTAACCTTTCTGTCCCCAGGATGTTCCCCAACTGCACAGAGAGAAGGTAGAATGCACATATTGCACTACACAGTAAGGTTTAACAAGAATATGGCAGACATGAGTATGATCTTTGTCCTCCAAATAATCAGATGTCACCATTGCCTCCTAGAAGATACACCGTATAATTTCTAATATAGGCGCCACCCCAATTAAAGTGCCCCCTAGGGCGTAAGATTTAGATAGGCGGTGAGATTTTGTCCTTCTACCATGGCTGGGATGCTTGTGTAGTCCTCTGGGTTCTCGAAGAATGTCAAGAGGGCACTACTACAACGAGCAGAAGTGCTTGAGTAGCAGTACGCGTGCAGTTTCGCAAACTGGTGGACATCGATGTGCAGGTACATCGACGCTACAGCCTGAGCATGTGAGGAGCATGAAAAGGTCCGAAAATTAGCAACTGCTTGTCAAAGCAGGGTTGATGGATGTCAGAACAACCCCTCGAGGTGAAACACACCAAAAAGAGTAAAGAAATACTCAGAAATTCGAAGTCGGGGGATAAAGTATCCTAGTTTATTTTACCCAGGGGGATACAAAACTGGGGGGATGGAATAAACCGTGACACCGGTGCCATCAGAGCGGTGGGTACACCTCCAATTCTGTCCGAAGAATCCTCATGCCTCATCTGCATACAGATCAAATTCCACACTAAAATGATGATGCACAAGCATCAGTTCAAACATAGTCATGTCAATGACTATTACTGTGCAGCACTGTTTTGTTACGTTTGCTATCCGTTTTTGAGATTTGGCTATACTTGTTTCAATGGATAGCACAGGGTCAAAGTAGAACTGAATTACCCGGTAGCTGCTGCTGTGTGATGTGTGCTAGTAGGTCAGAATGATACATTTGAGGTGAGCGACCATGACTTCACAAAATTCTCATTGGTTCCTAGTATCTCCTTTGTCATTTAATGTTCCCGAAACTATTGATGGTTCATTTTATGAAGGAGCAATCTATGTTGGGTACAAGGAGGCAGTCTTGCAGCCTTCGTCTGCTCTTCGTCGTGCTACTAAATTGCATTCAATGCTCATTCCGGAGGTTGGCAACAAGAGCATTCTCTTTGTGTATACCGATGGAGGTCCTGATCACCGCTTGACCTTCTTCTCCGTTCAACTTACACTCATTGCCCTGGCTAACCATCAAATGTCATTTTAAGGTAATAATTGAAGTGGGTGTGTTTTCCCCAATTTGCATATTAGGGTTGACCTCAATAAGAGTAACCAAACAGCAAAAATTGCCTTTGACTTCAACCTTACAAATTAAACGCCTGCCTGCCATACCTGTTCTTCACGATCCAGTAATCCTTGTCCCCATCTACTCCGTACCCCACAGCCAGTACTCCATGGTCCAGTCGAGTCTCAGAGCAGATCAAGGGGTCATACACCCCACTGTGGTAGAGCTGCACAGGGATGGGGAAGAGGGGGGAGTGGTGGGGAGGGGTAGGAAGGGAGGGAAGCAGAGAAAAGACGAATGGAGAGGGGATTAGAGGAAGAACAAAAATTAATGCTATGGCCGTGCTCAAATTATGTTTAGACACCATGTGGGGACTAGTATTACGCTACACTTACACATGCCAGCCCACTCCCCTTCCCAACCACACCCCCAACTACAGCTCTGTGACAACACACTCCATGAAAGGCAGTACCGGAAGAGATTGCACATGTCAATTCTACAGAGGACCTGTCGGGCTCTTCACTCTCTGAAGAAACCTTAACTTGGTCACTACTCGCACCTCTACTCCCACCCAACACTGCAATACCTGAAAGCCAAGGTGAGATGCATCCATGGCACATGAGATAGGGCCCACGTTGGCAACAGCTGTCTGGAGAGCATTTTCATCCTTGGACGTGATGTCAGTGTAGCCAGTGTCGGTAGCTCCAACAGTGTCAGGATTGAAATGACACTTGCCATCCTATATGCACAGAGCGGAGGATGTAATGAGTGACTGATCTATACTGACCCATTGAAATGAATAAAAGGTTGATAAATGCTTGGCTTTACAATGCCTTTCTGCTATCACACTGATGCATACAGTGTGAATCCAGCTACATGCAAAGAATGATTGCGGTTGACAGACAAGGAAGAGTCGATTGGGCAGCTTACAAGACATGTGCTCTGAAACAAATGCTGCACATTTTGTCTACAGTTTCTCCGAACATGAATCTACAACATCCTTCGAGATATTTCAGACATGATAGGCAGAGACACACTGCTACATACAGTAATGGTATACTGTAGCATTCAAACTGGATTCACATAACAGAAGATCAACAATTTAGGATGTTTTAACTGTGTAGGCCTTTGTCACCTGATCAGTTTATCAGATAACAAAGGTCTACGTTGCCAAAACATCCTGACTCTGTTATGTGAATCGAGCTCGAAAGCTATACCATTGATGATGTCATAGAGGCTCATTGCTACGGAGCATATGAGGAGGTTACTGATTCTAGAGTGAACACATGTAGGATGATAGATGGACACAGTAAGACATCTCGACCACGAAGGTCTTCATCAGTTAAAAAATGTCAGTTTTGTAACTATGAAGACTTTACTGCAACTATCTATCAACTGCTACTGTATTTTCTCGATAATCAGTAACCCCTTTATATACCATTGATCCATCTTCAGACATCTTTAAACAAATAGGATTACTTTTCATTTCCAAGTAAAATGCTATCTTTGATTGCACTACACTTCTATTTGGGGAAACAGTAGCACCGCCTTTCTATCCTGACGCTTAAGAAGCTCTGACTCACTTCAGCATAATATGGGTAGCTGGCATCAGTGTCATCTCCTCCATTCTCCTTGATGTACTTGAAGGCATTGTCCATCAAACCACCTTCACAGCCATGATTACCAAAGCTGCCAGAGCAGTCCACCAGCTGCTGCTCACTACAAGGAAACAGAATAGGCACTGAAATAAGTGCACCAGAACACACACACACACACACAGATGGAACATACCTAAGAGAGACAAGCTTGCCAGTCTTGATAGCATGCTGTCCCTCCAGAGACCCAGTGGTGCTGAAGGCCCAGCACGAGCCACACTGCCCCTGGTTCTTGACATAGGTGACCACCCCCTTGGTCCTCCAGTCCACTGAGGTAGGGAGGTCCTTGACAGCCTGGGGTGGGAGGTAAGTGGATCCGCTGCGGTTCCTACCGGGGATGCCCCTGTAGCCATTGTAGATTCTGGCAAACTCAGCATTGTCCTGTGAGAGGGTGAGGTGTGGGGAGGGGATCCAGAAGTGGAAGAGTGGTTAATTACAACTTACAACACTACAGTATGCCATAACACACAATTGCAATCCCCATGCATGTATGATGCACTGAGCGATACTACATGTGAGGATAGGGCGGTTAAAATCTAATGCCAATGGGGTGCCAATTACTAGAAACTTGTGGAAAATGTGTGTCTGGTTCTTGTTACCTTATGTATTTTGTTATATTAAATACACAATTACTAGAATGAAATACGTATTCCTAAGTCAGCTCTGGATTGGTTTCAAAGTCACAGATTGCTTACAGTATGGAAGAGACATAAATCTTACACAACCCACCGAGAATACCAAGAGGGGTGCACAGCAGTCATATACTACTGTAAGTGTACCACAACAAACAGACTTTTCCCAAAGGAAAGGTTCCACGGATGCGTACCATGTCTGCGAACTCGTTCATCTCCACAGTGTATCCGTGGATCTTCGCGTTGGCGTTGTGTGTGTCCACAAACACCTTGTTAGCAGCCCAGATGGTCTTACGACTGAGTTCCATGTGGTCGCAGTCGTACTTCTTTCCGTACTTCTCCTTCCAGAGGTCCCATTCCTTCTGCCATTCAAAGCCGTTCACAAACGTGCAGACGAGCAGCACCACAACAGCCACAGCCTTCATGTTGGACGGAGACGCTTGCAAAGAGATGCACACACTCGTTGGAAGACAGTATTACTGAGTGAGGATCACAGGTCTAAGACAATCATGTGACCAGCTCGGGAACATTTTTGGCATAGGTAATTTTCCGCCTAAAAACACGGACAAATTTTCTCTGCACTAGTGAAATCACACGCTTTTGGGCAATGGTGCGAGTAACTCGACACGGTCTACGTAAACTGCGGGTCATGCAAAGCGACATGTGATGGAGCTGTGTATACACTGTACCATTACAGGGAGGCGTGACAGAGCACATCGAGTCACCACTAACTGCTTGTAGTGATTCGACAGTAGATTTAGTGCCACCGAGAGACGTGGCACCATCACGACATCAAGATGACAAGGAAGCGTTATTCTGTTCCGTATGTAATCACGACGCTACTACTCTGTGGCGAAGCTTCTGTGGTACGGGCTACGTCATCAGGACCGTCCATCTCTCCAGGCACGCCGACCCCCCTCCCTCTCTCCCTGGATGGGCCGACCAGCGGAGCAAGCTCCGCTACAGTATCGCTTGTAACGGTGGCGGCGAGTACATCAATGATCATGGCGTCCTCCTCCAGTATCCCTTACGTAGAGATAGTGACTGATACTGGGGTCACGGAAGACACGCCAACTCCGACACCTCAGACATCTCCCAGGAGCTCTGAAATAACAGAGGCGACTAGTACTGGGGCTGTATCTACAACATTGCCAATGCAAACCTCAAGTCCGGGATCTCCAGAGAATGGGGGTAAGTATCTGTGGGTGCTTGCCCGTTTGATGACATTTTACTGTCAATTTTCTATGCAAGGCTTAGCTGGCTAGGACCCGAGTGACGCGGGCTAGGGGAGCGATATACGTAATTTGTTCATAGCGGTGTTTCTGAACTCAGATTGTAAGGTTGAGAGAATACTTTCTGCAAGCTGGCAGTGTCCTCTACTTCACTGAAGTTGACACTGTGATTCAAGCTCAATAAATTACCACATATGTGTTCATCTTGCATAGATTATGTAGCTGTTTTCATTAGCACATCTGTGCACTGGAGTTGGTTGGTTCTTGAGCAAGATGCATACTTTATGTCAGTGTGCTTTGCCAGGAACTGCATGCATGTGCGTCATGCATGCAGGAGCAACTTGATACTCCATGCATGTAATAACTATAAAGTAGCACAATGCCACACAATGAATCGAGTGGAAGACAATTATAATTGGCACTCAGTTTTAATAATGAACCCACTGTCTCATGACCTGTGTACACAACTCATACTGACATATATTGTACAATGGCACAATTCAGATGGACCGCCTGGTCTTGGCTGCTTAGTCTCGCGTAGCCAGACCGCCATTTGTGTCATGCGTGACCAAAATGGCAGTCTGGCTACGCAAGACTAATGGCTGCTATGGGCTTGCCGCGGTATTAAAGCTCTCATCATTTGGTGCTTTTCAAATATTCACTTTTCCTGATCAGGCCTTGTTTTTGAAGGAGGGAGGCTGAAAGGTCGCATATAAATGCCTATAGGAGAATACTGAATGTACTATACATTTATACTGATGCATAGTGATGCCTGCTATTGGAAAAAAGTGCCACATACAGTCATGAACCACATTTTCGCCAGGCCATCCCATGCTGCTGCTGCCCCCATACGCATTTTGGGTGCATTCCTTGTTTGGCTTCACCCCAGTATAATATTATTGTAACTTGTACTGTATCATTGTAATTAATTTATTATTGTAAAGGGGACTTTCAAGTTACTGTTGCCAAACAGAGAGTATTATACTCTGCTGGTAACAGATTCTTGAACAGGACACAGCTGTTAATGATATAAATTGAATTCAGGACGTTTTGACCCAGAGTTCTTGTCAACTTTGTACAGGAGAGTTGACAAAACTTCTGGGTTGAAACGTCCTGCATTTGATGTATCAATAACAGTCACTGTGGTGACCTGCTCAAGAATCTGTTACCAGTGAGTGTATAACCTTGTGATGTGTGGTGTTCACTCAGTTATTCTAGTGATATAGCTAACTGGAAAGGTACGTAGTTGTAGTTAGTACTGTAACAATTAATATCAGTCATGTTTTGAATCTGTGGTTGGCGCTGTTACCTGTTGCAATTGCATGACTGAAATATTCTTGTTCCTGTTTAACGGACCGTGGCCACGCATGCAGTTTGAGACACAGCACACACATTCCTGGGAGGCCTGTTGTCTGCTTCCTTTCATGCTGCTTATGGTAGTTTGCTAAACATGGACTGCATGCATATAATAACTGAATGTGTATAAACCGCTACTGCACTCCCACATACCTGCATGACCTGCATGTGCACAGACCCACATACATCGCCACTTGCATGCATACACAATACATTTCACATACAGATACATGGCTTTGCTCATGTTTGGACACATGCACACACACTGTCCAAGAAATGCACATACACAACATGTAGGCATGCATGAATGTACCATGCACTCAATGCTGTTAACGCAAGTAATGAATGTATAATCATATTCTTAATATCAATATTGATATTCATGGTGCCATATACAAATTGTACAAATGTACTGTAGGTTTCAGGCTTGGAATATAATGTTTTGGGAATCACTTCAGCCTGGAGCAAGATTAAGGATTGCCCATTGCTCCTATCTTGGCTTGCATGCTGCGAGATGAATAAACAATTCTCAACACATGTTGTTAGTACTGTTCTAGCTATGGTGTACGCGAGGCATGCAAGCCATGCACAGGCATGACAGGGCCGTAGCACCAAGATAAAAACCAGTCAGGCCATAGATGACTTGACGCAAACTAGGGGGGCTGGGGGGAATTTAGATGTTCTGTGAGTACTTTTGGAGCAATTCTAGGCCCATCAACACTTCAATGAGTATGATAAAATGTAACATAGACCAACAGGCACTAATTACAGCAGGAAAGGCAATCAAGTGCCATGAAACAGGTAATACAATGAATTGAAAAAAGAAGATTGCGCATTAAATATTGAGATCTAGTGGTTTTGTGGCTGTCTCTCTGATGCTAGGCAGCACAAATCTCTCCTACCCTTGAATAAAAGACACCATCGATGCAAAGGGTGTGAAAAAATATTTCCTCCAAAAACAGGAGGAGGGCCGGTCCATGCAAAGAGGGGGGGCAGCCGGTCCATGCAACAAGGAGGACTGGTCCATGCAAAACCCAGGTCATTAACATGCGCTGACTTTGCATACGTTTCCCCATCCCTACATCTGCCAACATTTTGCTGCTCTTGTGGTCTTGCTACTGTCCCCTGTTTCTCCACCTGTGTATTATAGTGCAAGTGTACATGCGAGTGTGCAATAACAAGGGTTGCCACAGGAGACTATCCTATTGCATGCATATGCCCATTCAAGTTACGTACATGCTCCTATGTACAAATATATACCACCATGCTGCATGCATACATCCATGTACAGCGGATTTATGCAACCTTGCAACAGTTCCCATACCTGGGTAGTCGTTACCTAGGATACGAACAGGGTGATATATAATAGGTGAGTACAGTATATACCAGTCCGTATCCTAGGTAACAACTGTCCATGGTGTGGGAACTGTTGCAAGGTTGCATAAATCCGCTGTTACAGTACATGACTGAAGTGCTACTGCGCTGTCTGATTTTGCATGGCGATCGATTAACACACCATTTTACGCATCAGAAAACGTCAAAAAACGTCATGTGACATCCGTAAAATGGCTGCCGCCTTTAAGGTTGGTTAGAGGACTAAGCATCTGGCTATTCCTTGTTCAAACTAAGTCCTGCAACACTGTAACAAGACCACTCTGCTTTTAGATCGTTGTTTAACCTTAGGCCAGTACCCCCCTCCCAATTTGAAAGTGTGTTTAGAATGCATATCTTCAATATTTAGAATTTTTGTTCCAGCAGCAAAAAACGGTCTGGCCATGGTCGGACCGGCCGGACTGGGTGCTACGGACCTGCATGAGAACAGAATGGAGGACATTTTGTATACAGTAAGTTGATAGTGAAATGCATGACAGCAGATGGGCCCACTTACTTTAGAATGGTACGTTGTAAGGTAGCTATATTGCTTCTCAGGTATATATGCAGCCATAGTCGTACTGCATGTACAGGTCCTTGCAGGCAGGTCAGTATATACGTTTAGAGAAGACTATCAATGGATTTCAGATTTTCTTTGCTGCCCTTACTCATTGTGCTTGAAATAACCCCTGAGTAGCAATAGCTACCTTCCAATTAACCATTCCAAAGTAAGTGGGCTGTGTCTGCTGTATGTGTCATGCCTTTTCACTATCAGTTTTCTGTACATGCACAAAATGCCCTTCATTCTGTTCTCATGCCTGCCTCCTCATGCCATGTATACCATACTATATAGGGCATACTTTAGAAATACTAGAAGCTGGCTAATGCCCATACACAGTGCAGAGAGAATTAAGTTAAGAAACTGACACTTAGTAGATGCAGTGCAAGTTACAATGGACTTTTAAATAGCCTTGTAATTTTATATGAGTGAACAGCCCTAGTGGGTACATATGTATATAGCTATGCAGCCTATAGCTAGCTTGGAAGCAGGCCTGGCAAGTTACCACATAGCGTCCATACTACTCCTATACTCGCTATGGCTTGCGGTGATGAAAGCTCCTTTGACCTTAGCATAGTGATCCAGTGCAGCAGTGAGAGCTGTAAAGCAGCTAAACAGCCAAATAACTTGCAATTGTCTATTGTTGTGCGAACCTGCATTCCTCTCGTCTCCCTCTGGGCTCATTTTGGCCTCAGTGTTGTGAAAGCATTTCCCAAGCAGCATGGATATACATACATCATCGTACTGCATGCAAGGACCTGCACATGCAGTGCAACTATGGCTGCATATATACCTGAGAAGCAATATATATAATAGCTACCTTACAATCAATTCAAAGTGCATGCCTCACGTACACCATAGCTAGAACAGTACTAACAGCATACAAATATATTATTATACCTCACAGTATATTCTCATTCTACTATATGCACACAATACAGCAGTATAGTAGCTTAATTCATGAGCTTTCATGCATGTATAGTGGACTGCTGCATTCTAGTTTTGCATTCTAGTACTAGTTCTTCTACTCATTCTGTAGCATGCAGACGTCAGCAATGTACATGATTTGAGTATGCATGCACAAGCATACACAGAAGCACACATGTACACCTTCCTGAAGTCTATATAATACATGCATGCATGGTGTACATACAGGCAGCTGAATGTCCATTGTTTGATTGATGCCTGGGAGTATGTGCAAAGAGAAGTGCTTATTCACAGTGGCGGATCCAGAGTGGTGCCTGGGGTGCCCAGGCACCACCTGTGATGTTCTCAGTAGCAGAAACTTGTTAAGGTAGCAGCACTGGCTAAAAGCTAATTTCTTTAGGGTACATTACATTTGTGTATGTATCTCTCAAACCATGCATACAAGCAACAATCTTGACCATTGCAAATGTAATGGACATGAACTTTCCCCACAAATTGGTAATATTACTTAATAATATTGATCAGTACTTCCCTTAATGAGACAACCAAATTGGAAGTGAGATTTATTACTTCAGGTGAGGTTGAGCAGTTTCAGGAAAATATTATCTTCTTCTGTTCCAAAAGGCTGAATATGATCAAACCTAGGATATATGCAATCTATGTGTGCAGTAATCTATGGCAACAATCTAGTACTTTTCAATTTATTAGCCAGGTATTCCCTGTTCCTTTCCAAATTGCAAAACTCACGATAACTCGCTCAAAGATGCAATCTTCCGAGATTGCTGCCATAGTTCTCTGCATATGGGTGCATGCTTCATGGCAAAAGATATCACATCTGGATTGGTTGAAACGAGCCACACTGTTAGAAATTAAATTCAGTGTGACGATCACATCCATTAGCGCTCACACCAAAAGTGTGATTGATCCCACCGTTCATTCAGTGTGATGGTCACACTGAATCCGTCATTATCGCTATTGCAAACCGTGCGCTGCCATTTTCTTGTACAAATGCACAATGTACTAACGTATAATTATGTACAAATGTATGTTTACAGAAATGTGAAGAGATTCATGGACTAAATCTAAGTATAGGATTGCACACATTCACTCTAGCACACAATGTGTACATGCATGCACAGCATGCATACTGATATGTCACAAAATGCTTGATCGATCTGCATGCACACATACAAGCACATATGCAACAATGGTTGTTTATAATTACAAATGCATCAACACTTTCACCCAAATATCCCCCCCCCCCGACACCATTTCAGACTTTTGGAAGATGATTTGAGACACTAAACCCACTGTACATGTGAGCATCATACTAATAAAGGTTCAAGAGAATGGAAAGTTGTAGCTAGTGTACGCACTGCAAACATTTCCTGCATTATAATATACAGACCCCATTGTCGTTCACATGAATGCAGTGTATACCAGGTATGCTACAAATTAAGCGGTAGTACACAAGTATAATGTTGTACGTAGGTGATTTCCTGGTCGAAACTAAAATGGCATAGGTGCTGTACAGGGTGTGTTTCCTAAACTGTGAACTGAGTGAGAGCTTCCAAGTTGAGGGCAGTTGAAGAAATACTCAGTTTATTGCTTAGGAAACATATTACGTGAGAGTCAACAGTTTGAGCACATGTTTCTCATTCAAGACATGTTGCAGCATGTGAGCACATGTTTCTCATTCAAGTTGCTGATTATATTCGAATACATGTTTCCGCACTCAAAACAACAGGTCCACATTGCATGTACACAATTCTTATACAGTTTATATGACATGGTATTAAGTTCAGAAGTGGCAGTCACACCATTTAAAATGTGGGATGTAGTCATCAATTTGAATTCACAGCAATTAGTAGTGTGATTGTCACTCCAAGTTTCTATCTGTGCCGCAGTGATACACATATATATCTCAGAAATGTCACAATATCTCTTTAAAAATTTGAAATCCATATATACACTACATTTGACAGTAGATGACCCCTGGCCGGAAAGCACCTCATTTTTTCAAAATTTTTGGATCCTGGGAACTTGGCACCACCCTAATCGGATCTCTGGATCCGCCACTGATTCATCTTGCAGCATGCAAGCCAAGATAGGAGCAATATGGGCAAGCCTTCATCTTGCTCCAGGCTGAAGTGATTCCCAAAACATTATATTCCTAGCCTGAAACCTACAGTATATTTGTATAATTTGTATATGGCACCATGAATATCAATATGATATTATGAATATGATTATACATTCATTACTTGCATTAACAGTGCTGAGTAAGTCTGTTAACTTACAACTCTGTTAAACCATGTTAAGTAAGCTGTTATTGCAAGTTAACAAGATCTTTTACAACTCTGGTAATTAAGGCAGTTGCATGGTGCATGCAGTGTAAATTACACAGCATAACAGGAAGCAAGTTCAAATTTGTACAAGTTGTACAAGAAACAGCTACAAATTAATTGCCCATGCGTGCAAATAGACTGGACAGCTGCTACGTAAGATTTTAACATGCATGGATGTTAAATCATATTGTGTTTTACATTGTCAGTGTGAAGTTATGTAGCTTTAGCATTTATGTACCTATACATACTTTCACTCTCTCTGTGCAGTTGACACTGATTCTGGACAAGGGCCTTCAAATTTACTTGAAAACAACTATGGGGCTATTTTTGGCATCTCAGTTGGTGCTTTGGTTGTTACCATTGTGGTGTGCATGTCCCTAATCGTCATACTGGACCGAATATTCAGAGTCATTTCAAAAGAGGATGACCAACAGGAAATGAACTCTGCAGGTCCAGATCAAGACCAGTCAGGGTCTTTGAGATTTGTTAGGCAACATGTCCGAGATAGTCATTTCACTGCAGTTTGGGAAGAGGAAGGGAATGCAAGTACAAGTATGCCCCAGCACAATATAACCAGTGTTGCTAGTGACGGCCATCACTATGTGACTGGTATTAACATTTTTAGCGGCATTCGTCATCATTCAGCGAGTGCTCTTGTTGACTCCAGCTACAATTCAACTGATTTTGTCAAAAATTACAGACGCCACAATTCTGCCATTGCCGTAGGTGGTAGTGGACACCATTCGGGTGGCAGTGTGAGCGTGGCAAGTGACAGTCACTGTACCGCCATCGCTGAAGTGCACCAAAACCCAACATTCGAGGACACAGAACTATAACTAGATACTGCAGCTCACTGTGTTAGTGTTAGTGTGTGTGTTACCACTAGTGGGTGCACATGGGCTGGTGTAATATTTAACACTTATGTAGCTTATCTGTTGAGTATTGGCTGTATAGCTAGCTAATGGTATTTAAATATAGCTAGCTACTGTAGCTACTGTTTGCCATTTTAAGCACATTCTGTACAAATTGGAGTGGACGTGTGACTTTGTATAAATATTACAATGTTTGCGCACTTCACTCGTGAAAATTAATGCATGCATGGACCATTTTGGGGACAAAAACGCTGAATGCCGACGCACGGCTGTTTCGCAATGGCAGCTTAGTGTAAATGGCCGCAGATTGGGAATCGGGATTCGGTCTAGAGCTGTACTATGGGAAAATTGATTTTTAGCCTACTTCTCCGTGAAAGCCGAGACAATCTATAGGAAACTCCGTATCAAGGTGAGCAGAACAGTGGATAATGTGCTGTAAAGGATAAAAGCGTTGTTTATGCTGTTATGTTAGCGATATTTTGGCAAACATTTGCTCGTATTAAACGGCTCGCTGTGTGTTTCTCCGGGTTTTCCTGCCAACATGCTATGCATGTTGTGATAACCCAACCACTCTACTACATAGCAAAGGAAAGCTTCTTCTTGAGCCATTTTCTTACTTCAAGTTTTGAACAAAAATAGAATAGTCCCAGCTAATGAATAATGCAGCATGTGTATGGGGTAGGTGACTACACAGTGCACTTCCCCGCGACCCCAGCTAGTGTGACTAAGTCTCAGCGAAGTGAGAATGTCTCTGTATTGCAGTTTCTGCTTTGCCTTTGCTATATTGAATCTGCAGTTTTCGAATGTGTTACTGTTTCATGCAAGCATGGTATAGCTATTAGCTAGCTAGCTTTTTGATCTGAAAGGACATGGACAGTTCATGACTGTTATTCCAGCCTGGAAACTGCAGTTGCAAGACTACTGACTAGGAACATCTAAAGAGGCATATGCTATGTGATAGCACTTATATAGTTCAGCTTGCGTATTTATACGTAGCTACATAGAAGTATATAGGTATGAATTGGCAGTGCACTGAATTATATTATCATGCATCCATGCCTGCAAAGAATCATACAGCAATAGTAGCTATGTATCATTGAATCCATTGATTAAAACATAGTATATCAAATAGTGATTCCTTCCAATTGCAACATAATGATTGCATGCTTGTGCCAGTCTGGACACATTTTTACTGTTCTACACTGTTAATAATATGGTGTGACTGTTTTTTAGTGTGACATTCACACTGACACCAGTATCCACACTGTTGTTCACATCATTTCTGATAGATTAAGTGACTTGCACGCAAAAATGAGCGTTTATTTGGAATGCTACGAGCTATCTAAGTACATATATAGCTACCCAGGATACAGCTCAGCCTGATGGTATGTTGTGTACAGTGGGAGGACCTCGTCAAACTAAGTGTGCAGTTTAATGTACCATTAGGTACTTTGTGTCACCCACTAACAATCCCACCAGATGGTATGCTGTGTACTATCTGTAGGCAAATCTTCGAAGTAGTGTACTATATCTGTAGTGAAATGTACCATGAAGTGCTTAGTTTCTTACAAACTGTTCACATAAATGGTATGTTGTGTACTGTATGGTTGGAGTGAATGTCGCACTGCAAATATGTGTGCTCACAGTGGCAACCAATTGACACCAATTATGGGTGTAGTCATCACTCCCTATTCTTAATAATGTACCAAGAAACATTCCCATGCACATGCCAGCATTACACCAAAGTTGCACCTTCTCAAGTATCATGTTGTACCGTGGATGAGGTGGCACTGGGCATTGGGGCTCCACAGTGAGCAAGGGGCAGAGTCAGTATACCATATTTTCAACACTTTAGAGGGAACATACTGTGCAATGCGTAATCCACTGGAATGCATGAAGTGTATGTTTAAAGAACACTGCAATGCAGAGACATTCTCAATTCACTGAAACTTAGTCACACTAGCTGGGGTCGTGGGGAAGTGCACTTGTAGTCTCCTAGCTACCCTATAGGTACACATGCTGTGCTATGTGACTATCTTATTTTCGCTCAAAACATGAAGTAAGAAAATGGCTCATGAAGAAGCTTTCCTTTGCTATGTAGTAGAGTGGTTGGGTTATCACAACATGCATTGTTGGCAGGAAACCCCGGAGAAACGCACAGCGAGCCGTTTAATACGAGCAAATGTTTGCCAAAATATCGCTAACATAACAGCATAAACAACACTTTTATCTTTTACAGCACATTATCCACTGTTCTGCTCACCTTGATATGGAGTTTCCTATGGATTGCATTCCCTTTCACAGAGAAAAAAGTTAAAATACATTCGCTCCAGATATATACGAGGTGAAAACTCGCATACTATTGACAGGTTTCCAAACCAAAACTAAGCTGCCGCCATTTACACATACGAAACAGCCGTGGACGAATGGTGCGTGTCAACTATTACGCAATAGACAACGATTTGTATTGCAAATGGCGTCGCAAGAGGGACAACCAGTTACGAAGGATACGAAGCCCACAACAGCTGCGAGCACAGGTTGGTGTAGCCGTTTATGACTGCAATATGTTAATACATGTGGGGGTATACAATGTGAGTTTCAAGTGTATACTCAACCAACTGCGCGTGTGAGTTTGACTCCTTTTGTACTTCAGTTGCAAACTCACCAACAAGGAGGCCGTGTGATGGTGTCATACATGAGTAGTTTAGGCATTTTGAGGTAACTTTAGGACTTCCTTTCATCATTATAACTTCAGATAGCAAACTCATTGTATGCTGTTGATGAAACAACAGTGGCATACGTCCAACTACCATCCAGTTACTAGCATCTATGTCCTTTACACATGATATTTTCTTTCAGACAATGCCCCAAGTCTGAACATTACCCTGGCCCATGTACCTTGGTACAATACACTTGTCTGTACTTTATGTTGTTGTGCATTTGTGTGCTGTTTGTGTAGGGCTGAGGCGGTCCCATCCAGGACAGGGTGCAGCAACGTGAGTAAGCATAGGATGAGGTGGAAGAGTGGGAATGCCATTGGGTGCTTGTTACAGTTTGCTGCACACTTCACCATCTGCTGGCTCTTCTCCTTGTTTGTTGTCCCTTCTCTCCTTTCTTCCCTTTCCTTCTTCCTCTCAACTCTTCCTCTGACATGTCCCTCTTGGAGTCTCCTCTTCTCTCATTCTCATTTTCTTTCCTTCTACTCCTGCTCCTTCCATTGCCCTTCCTCCTTCTCTTCCTTCATTTCCTTCACTCTGTCCCTCCCTCCCTCCCTCCCTTCATGTAGTGGTGCTCGTCTTCCCTCCATCAAGAAGCGAGATCTCACACTGGGGGGTGCAAAGGTAGGACACAGAATGCTTGTTCAATTTTAATTTTGCTACACTAGCGGGCATCACATCTCTCTGTGTGTCTGTGTGTGTGTTCTGAGCTGTTATCATGACTAAGTTGTTGCCACAGCAACTGCATAGTGTGTGTGCTACTTTTCTATAGTTTGGGATCTGGCTTAATTTCCAAGTGTGTCTTTTATTGCTTTCTGTATCTGCTGTATATCACAGTGCATAAGTGGTGTAGTCAACTTACTTGGTACACATGTACTCAATGGCTTGTTCAAACTTACATGTACTCTTTGTGTCTACACTGAATTGGGGCATCAGGTACGCATTTGTCATCAGAATGGTCTTCCTGTTCTCTCCACACTGTAGAAGACCTTCACACCCAACATTCCTGCTCAACGGGTGAAGAAGGAGGATATGAGGTGTGTGTGTCAGTGGGTACGTGTTTGAGTGTGTGTTCAGCAACCTTAGTTTGTCTTCTGTGAAAGGGATCATATAACAAAGTTGCTCTGCCACTGACAGAGCCTCCAGCTAGACATCTCAAATCTCGTGCTGCCCAGACCACTCCTTCCCTCCCCTCTGTTTTTATTATTATATTGACATCATTGGCAAAATAGCGGAAACAGAGGAAGGGTCCTGGCTACACTAAGGCATCTCTGGCACCTTGCCACACCATCAACAACACTACTAGAATATCTAGCATTGATTGAGTACAGTCTTGTCGAGTTGCTGTTCCTGACACAGTGTTGTGTGTGGACAACATATTATGCATATCCTTCCTTTCAGTTGGCAGTTGCTATTTTGTCACCAGTAATCACCCTTGTCTTTTTATCATCCTTGTTAGTTCTGGAGTTGTTAAAAAGGAACCTATTGTTTCTAACCCTTCTCCTCGGGGGAAGGAGAAGCAGCAGAAGGAGGGATGGAGTGGGAAAGAGAAGGAGAAGGGACGGGGGAGGGGGAGGGGCAGGGAGATTATCACATCTTCATCCGTGTTCTCCATGGGCCCTGTTGCAAGGAAGGGTACAGGTGTGTGTGTGTGTGTGTGTGTGTGTGTGTGTGTGTGTGTGTGTGTGTGTGTGTGTGTGTGTGTGTGTGTGTGTGTGTGTGTGTGCATGTGTGCGTGCGTGGTGTGTGTCCTTTGTGTCATCTTGTGTAACTCTGACCAATGGAAAGTCGATACAAACCTGCATATTGAGTGACTAGTCATCCTGCATTCCATCAGTACGCCACACTGATGAGCCCCAATCAGGGCGAAACAGCTGTCTGTGGCTCTTCCATCTTTGTAGGATGACTAGTAATGGGGGAGGGCGATCACTGGTTGCCATCAATAGGGCTCCGGCCCCCCAGCCTCCTGAAACACTTCGGTATAGAAGGCTGGTAGGCGTAATATCCAGTGATTAGCCTTTGTTCAACCTAGCCCGGCCTGACCGTTGCAGTGGCTTACTGCAATGAACCGACCTCTCAAACCTGCATATTGTATTTCCTCAGGTGTTGGTGGTGTACCCACAGGTGGTGGAGTCAGTCGAAGTGCACTCTCGTCGTCTTCAAACATTGGAGGAGTGGGTAGAGCTAAAGTGGGTGGAGTCAAACTGAGTCCATCAAGTTCAATGGAGATGAGTGCCTTCCAAGCCCCTGCAGAGGTTTGTGTGCATGTGTGCACACAATTATGTCTCCATGCGTGTCCTGGTGGTGCCTGAATGTGAGCTCCTATAGCCATGGTAAACACACCTCGTCATGATTTCTCATGTGACTTACTGTAAGAGCCCAGGGCTTGTTGCTTGGCTTGGCCCTTGACCTGTGGTGGTAAATGTCTCCACCAGACCAGAGGTTCGTATTTTACAAAATGCTAGAAAGCAATTATTGTGCCATTCTAATATACGTATATTCCCTTGTCAAACAATTGAGTGCAGGGGGGGGGGGGCTGTTGCTTTGGGTGTCTGATGCTCAGTACACTATTTACTATGCTTCAACTTCATATGTACTTTATTCTGAGAAGTGGGTTATGCGTAGCTACTGTCAGGAGCATGTGATAGGAAGAAGCACTCATGCTTCTGTACACCTGGTTACATTTCCCTCCTTACTTCATTCTACTCCCCTGTATTGCTAGACACACAGCACTTCTGCTCTACAGTTGGCTGACCATGTTGATCTCAGTGTAATGCCTCTTAATCCTTCTTTGTTGTAGCATATGGATGTTGACGGAAGTGATAGTGAAAGTGAGCTATTTGCGCACTCAGCATACCCACCCATACAGCTACCCCTTGACTACACACAGCATCAAAAGAAGCATAGAACTGTGACAACTGCTGGTGGCAAAGTAGTGACATCTAGCACCCCCAAAGTGGAGATGCCTGACACCAAACCTGTGACAGTTGATACCAAAGCAGTGTTACCTGATGACACATCAATGTCAGAAAGGAAGACTAGTGACATTTCCACAGCAGATGTGACATATAAATCGGGCGACAAATGTCACCCAGCACTGGTGACATCTACTGTACAACCAAGCTCCATGTCAGCGTCTGAGGTGACAGCGGCAGAAGTGTTATCTCACTCAGACGACCCTCAAGCACACATGGTTCTCCTTCAGCTCCCAGACACGCTCCCCTTCACCGCTGGGGATCAAATGGAGGAAGGAGGAGAGGGAGCAGAGGAGACAAACAGTGAAGAGGTGAGGCCATCTCTTGATGTTGTGATCTGGTTACATCCAGGTGGCAGGCAGCTACAGATGGTGTGTTACTCAAGGTCAAATCTGATATGTGTCCTACGTACTTATGTAATTCTTCTGAAGATGACATAACGCATATGATTGGCTTGGACTGGACCAATAATTCCATTGGTAATGATTGAGTAGGACAGTTCCTGTACACAGTTGACAAAAACCTCCTGGTCGAAGCACCTCAAAGGTGTGTGCTACTCCAGAAATTGCTACCAGTGGAATTATTAGCACAGCTATGAGCCTCTATAGCATCATGGACTGATATGTCCTCAATTATTTGATGGTGGTCGACCCAACTTACGTAGCTATTGCTGAACTATATCACTTTGTGCTAAGAGCTCCTTCTAAGGAGCAGCACATTGAAGGCCTATTCACAACACTCATTACTGCCATTGCTAGGTAATACCAGCATATAGGCAATACCTTGTTTAATTTGGTGTGAGTCACACATATGGGTGACATTTGTGGAAATGGCATTTTAGTAACCCCAATTTTTATCTGTTTGCATTCCCATTTTCTTCTGCTCAATCAGAAACTGGTCTCTCTATCAGCCAGTCAGCATTCAGGATATGTTGGGAAGTTGAAAGTACACAAAAGTGGGAAGGTCAAGTAAGTGAAGTTGTCAGTTCATTCATGATGCTGCTGCTTGATCACTAGAGAGAAGTGTTTCCACTTAGGAGAAATAGCTGCATGCTACATGTGTTGCGAGTTGGCCTCAGTGTCAACAGTTTCAATGTGTATTGAAGTACGGATAAGTATTGCTACCTACTTTGGTACATTGAATGTATATGGTGAAGTCTTCTTTATATAACATTCGCACAATGGAATGGGGTACATGTATGCTAGTGTTGCTCTATCCACTGATATGGAGTAGTCTCGCATAGCCAACTGCTGTTTTGTCCAGACTCCTCCCTCCCATTAGACAATCTGGGGACATTCACCTACTTTTTGGTATGGTCCATCAGAAGTCTGGACTGTTGGTAATTGTGACTTTTGGGAGGGCAGGGTCTGGACAAAATAGCGACTGGCTAGATGAGACTAGACAAGGGGAGGAGACCAAAGACATTATACAATTAGCTTATTAGACTAGAGATTAGAGAATGTGGTACATTGTAAATTAGTTGTGGTCACAGTACAGTGTGACTGATGGCAACAGCAGTGGTGACCCGTGGGACATGAGCTGTCAGTCATACTCTTCACAACAAACAAGAGAAATAGACTGAACCATGTACTGTTATGATAGCTTCTCTTGCTGTTTCAGCATTGCACTGTCTTTAGAAAGTCCCAGAATTCCATAGTTATCTACCATACCATCACTAGCACTTTCACTAGTGTTGTAGTAGCTGCCTTGTTGTGACTGTCTTGGTTATGTGCTGCAAGGAGTACATTAATGAGATATCATGTGTTGATAATGTGGTAGAGGCTCATGCTACGTTGTCTAGCAGGTTTATGAGGCGTTGATGAGCATTCACGTAGCTAAAAAGGATGGTTCAAGTAAAACGTTTCAATGTTTGGTTGAAACATTTTACTTGAACCATCCTTTTTAGCTACGTGAATGCTCATCAACGCCTCATAAACCTGATATCATGTGTTGCATTGTGTTTTGCTTGACTGACTGTGCCCACTCACATACAGATTACATTTAGGAAACACTGTATTAGATGTTTCAATGGGAACTCCATGTAGCTTCAGGCAGGTAGGTATGGGGCGTGTGTGTCTTTGTGTTTGTGTACGTATGCATGTGCGCGCGCGCGCGCGCGTGTGTGTGTGTGTGTGTGTGCATGTGCATGTGCGTGTGTGTGTGTGTTGTGTGTGTATGTATGTACATATGTTGTGGAAGTGCTTGTTCTGATGCATATGTGTATTGACATGTATTGTTGTGTGTGCATGTGCCAGTCTAGAGAGACCTGTAGTAGTGTGCAGACCGTGCTAGTACATCTGTGCATACTGTGAAGTAGCCCGAATGACATTGTGCAGTTGTCTGAACTGACCCATTTCATTCATTCAGGATGTGGTTTCCATGGATACAGCAGAAGGGAACCTTATTCATCTTGGTGTACTCTCCCACAAGTTTGTATGCATACCTGACTTTGAACACCTCCTGTCAGATGTTGCCTCAGGCAGTACTGAAACTATGTAGTGAATTGTATTAGTTGTGATTTTTAGTACTCGTTGTAATTATTACAATTGACTATGAGTTGCTTTGTTCAAGTAGTTATTACAGCATTAGAGAACACGCATACACACATGCTTAAGCTTGTGATGGATGACTTTGCATGTGTTGATCTGCACATATAGCAAAATACTATGATACTCCATGAGCCTGCGTGGTAAATTATATCATAGATACGTATAATTATACTCAATCAAGTAACTATATATAGGTACTGTAATTATGCATATAAGGAATGCAATAAATTATAAGTGGATGTATAAGATTCCTGTATATTAATTATACACAACCATAATTTATGCATGCAATTATGTGTTAAGTCTATTGAAAGTCACAACTCGGAAGAAATGTTGGAAAGAAAGGGAAAATTGGCACCAGCTGCCAGCCAAAACCAGGACAACTTATGCCCTAACGCAGGGTTTCAGCAGCCCAAGCCAACCAACCAGGCCTGAACAATTCGCCCCTTCTCTCCTTATAGGCTAGTTTCGAACGACAGAATGGTTCAACTATAACCTTTGCAGGTGTGCCGCTAACTGCTGCCACTTAGAACCTTGTATACTATGTACTTTACCACTTTTCCATATACTGTACTTTCACAATCATGAATCGAATGCCATGCACGCAAATAACATTAATTACATTTCAAAACATGTGATATCACACAATGTACACACTGCAGCTGGAAACATGCATCACAAAACTGGAAAAAAAATGCAATTTTGGGTCACTTGCCTAAAATGTATGTACATGGTTGTCATGTTATCTGGCTAATGCATGTTGTCATCTGTGCTCATAATGTATCTACAATGAAGAACAAACAAAATGCCATATAATATGCATGCACATCACAAAAAGAGGGGGAGGGAAGTGCAAGGGACGGTATTTGAGTAGAGGTATGCAAATTGGACTAAACTGTCATTGGAACTGAACTGATGTGCAAACACTGCTGATCACACAACTGAATAAAATAAAACCAAAACGATGTGTACCTGCAAATTAAATGGGCTACTGATAAATGAAAATGGCTGTCATGTGGCATCCAGCAATAGAACTTGCACAGTCTAAGATGGAAATTCAGAATGCCAATAATTATGGACTGAAGTGTTCCCTTCTCGAGCTGTTCACCATGCAGTAGGCCATGACCCACTTGCTGTGCTACTGCCAGAAGTGTTCCCCATGTTCTTTCTCTTTTCCCCGTGCCATGTTCTCCGTTAGGCAACAATGGAGCATTTCCCAACAAGCCTCCTCACACTCACTGGAGTGTTCTTTTGGAGATGTTCTCACAAACATACAGTTCCATTCCCAGTCCAAGAGCCAGGTGTCTCCAGTTGGCTGCCATCTGTTTTGAGAACAGCTCTCTAATGTCTCTTGGGTGTGAGGTGGACAAGATGTCTAGGAGAGCTTGGGTACCTGAGGAAGGATGTATAGACAAACATACTTGCATTCTGTGTGCAAACACACAACTTTCCAATGACACAATACACCTAATACTGAAACAATGGCAATAAATAGTTGCTAGTACATGAAATGGAACAGGACAGGAGCATTAATTATTGCTAATCAATTATGGTATACATAGTAGCTACTGTTTGTATAATCTCACTTTGCATGGGAGGGGCAGTTAGGTAGACTATGCTGGCTGCAGTGGAAGCTGGTGGAGGCTCCTGATGTAATGAATGAAGCAACTGGGGATCAACCAAGGTATTACCTTGCTTGTACATGTGATCACAGGTGACAGCAAGTGACTGCATTGTGTGCTGTTCAATGCTTAATTTAGTCTTGTTTGATTCAGTAGTGAACTGTGTTTGGCCTGATTCAGAGTGCAACTGAATCTGGGTCATGATCTGTCCAGTAGATAATTGCGTCAGTTTTGGTTCAGGAAGTGACTGAGTCTGGCTCATTTCAATTAGTGACTGAGGCTGGCTCAGCTCAGTGGCTAGCTGAGTGGCTGAGTCAGACTTGATTCAGTGGTTGACTGAGTCTGCTGTGAAGGTGACTGGTCGTAGTTCAGTCCAGTACACAATTGAAGCTGGTTCAGCCCATGCAAATAGCCAGTAGATACCTGAAGGCCAGATTCAGAGTGAGACTGAGTCTGCCTTGTAGGTAGCTGAGTCTGGTTTGGTTCAAGAGGTGATGGGGTATGGCTCATTTCAATAGGTTCAGGGAGTGACAGAGTATGATTCATTTTAATTGATTCTTGAAATGATGGAGTATGGTTCATTTAACTTAGTGACCGAGGCTGGCTTAGTTCAATGGTTGACTGAGTCTGGCGCAATTCAGGGTGAGACTGAGTCTGGTTCAGTCCAGTAGGTAACTGAGCTTGGCTTGGTTCAGGAAGTGAAAGAGTATGGCTCAGTTCAATGGCTGGCTGAGTCAGACTTGATTCATTGGTTGACTGAGTCTGCTGTGAATCATTAGGTGAATGGGCATGGATGTAGCTTGGTCCAGTACATAAATGAAGCTGATTCGACCAATGGCCACTGGGTATCTGAGTCTGGCCAGATTCAGAGTGAGTCTGAGTCTGGTTCAATCCAGTAGGAAGCTGAGTCTAGTTTGGTTCAGGAAGTGACGGGTTACGGCTCATTTCAATTGGTTCAGGAAGTGACGGAGTATGGCTCCTTTCAATTGGTTTAGGAAGTGGCAGATCGAGTCTGTCTCCTTTCGCATGGTTCAGAAAGTAATGGAGAATGGCTCATATCACTTAATGGCTGAGTCTGGCCCAATTCAGGGCGAGACTGACTCAGGTTGAATCCAGTAGGTAACTGAGTCTGGTTTGGTTCAGGAAGTAGCTGAGGCTGGCTTAGTTCAGTGGGTGGCCAAGTCAGGTTTGATTCAGTTGGTGATTGGGCAATGTTCAGTCCGGATCCAGTGGATAACTGTACCTGGTTTAGTCTGGTCAGTGACTGAGTCTGACTTCGTTCAGAGGGTGATGGGCTCAATTTAGCAGGCTCTTCTACAATAAAGGAGAATGGATTCTCATTCAATTCTATTATGTATGCTCATTCAGTTCTGTTGTATTTCAGATTGTAATATCTAACAAACTGCATGCATAGTTGATATAAAAACGGCTTGCAAACAGCAAATGGTCCATCTGATTCACCTCATACTTTCAATGCAGCTGCTTACTCACTTTTTAACTTTTGGCTGAGCTCTTCTTTGAGCCTCTTGCAGTGTTGCTGCCCTATGCCAGCGTAGGCCATTGCTTCAATTAGCACTTTCCATGTGGGACTGTAACCATGGTGACCCTCTGCCCATTTATTGAGACCATATTGGACAACCTCTTCCTCGTCCAAAGGATGTCTGTTGTAGCATGCTGCAATTGTCTCTGATGTTAAGCCAAGTCCTTCGAGCACAGCTCTTCCTTTCCCTGCTGATTTTCTGCTTACATACATTCGAAAGAGAATTGGGTATCCTTCACAAGCTGCAGGAAGATAAGGAAGGGCATGTGAATGTATTAGCTAGCATTTCAAGGATATACAATTTGATAGTGTTTCATAGGTCAATTGTGCTTACCATAGACTGTCTGTGACAGGATATCAGTTTGAATTTCTCCAGTGACCATGGAAGCTTGAACTTGGCATGGCTCAGTGAGTGTCCAGAGAGAGTTTGGTTCAGATTCTGCCCAGAAGATCCTTTCAATGTCTACCAGAGAGGGGGTGCATCCTCCAAAGAGATCTGATACTGGTACACGAGTTGAACAATTGTCACTGTCCTTCAGTGAAAGAGAAAATTCATCACAATTCTTGATCGAGTGTCGGATGTCTGCCACTGGAAACAGCTCCCTGGGGAGCGGGTATGGAAGAACCTCATGCAGGGAAGGCAATTTTGGTGGGTATATAATGTATGCTGTAGCGGCCAGTTTAGGGGAGAGCTGACGGACTGTTGATAAGATGTCACTGATTATTTCTGTCAGGTAATGACATGATTTGTCGGCTGATGTGATGCTTGCACCAACCACTTGAATCACTTGGTTGTTGCTGATGTGGACGGCTACATCAATACCTTTCTTAGACTGCCAAGAGATCCCATTCCACCAAATGCTACAGCAGTGTTGCTGGGTACTCTCTGTCTGGTGGTGCTTCACCACGAAGTGGGCTGCCATATGGAGGAGGATGGTCTGAAGAACGCGTGCAGAAATGGAATGCTTATTGGAGGTCTTCAGCTGCCAGCAGAAGTGGTGAATATTCTGTTGAAGGGGAGCTTCCACTATGGACGAAGAAGGCTTTGCAGAGATGAGGGCAGGGAAGAATAGCCATCCGCTGGCTTCTTCACTCTGGGTTAGTTTGCTCAGCTCCACCTTCAAGACTACTGGGTCCACAGGAATGCAGAAGTCTAAGCTTATCAGAAGTTGTTGGACCATTGCCAGATCCAGGTTTGGGAAAAGCTTATTCAAATGCTGAAGATGAAGAAGACCAAACTCATTGACTATCCCCTTAGACTGGGAGAAGAGGGTGCCATACACATCATGGAGAATGCTTGGCAGATCTAGCACTAGCCAACTCTTGGTGGGATCTTCCTTATTCAAAAGAAAGAGGGCATGTCCAGCTGCTGACAGATCCTGACACACCTCCTCTGCAGGTGGCATAGTCAGAGGAAGGTTGTTCATGTTGTCCTGGATCCATTTAGAGAACTCATGCAGTGGACTTGCTCTGGATTTAAAGGATAATCTGATCTGGGACAGGACCCAAGCAAGGCTGTACTGTGTGTGGGTGGCTCTGAAGTCAGGAATGGGAATATCTCGAAGGAATTTGCAGAGTTTGTTGATGCCTGCAGATTCAGGTTGGCGGCAATTCAGCATACAAAGACCCATAAACTCCAGTGGCAACTTATCTAGGTCCTTCTTAGTTGCCTCTATGCATCTTGTCAACTTTGCAGTGGCTTCTAACTTGGATTTCACTTTGTCAAGGAAACTGCCAATGATGATCACTTGAGGAGGACTGGCAGTAGTGGCCAACAGGGCTACTGGAGACAGCCAGCGATGGAGCTGGTGCAAAATGGTCTCCTCTTCTTTTGTTGCCTTCACCACCAGCAGTAGGGTTACTGATACTCCTGGTTTACAGAGGAGTGCCTCCAGAAACATTTGGTGGGGACCGTGGTATTCGTGCTGGCCAGCAAAGTCATAGAAGAGGACTTCTCCATATCTCTGGCTACAGTGAGGGAGTGTCTCAATGCCAGCAGTTCGCTTGAGACGATCATCCACTCTCCTCATCCGATTTAATGTCTTGCCTATGAAAGAGTTGCTTTCAGCTTGCAGTGCAGCAATGAGTGTGCTCTTCCCACCTTCTGCATTGCCAATTATACAGAGAGTCTTTCGTGTGGTAAAGGACATGGCCTCCTCTATGGCTTCCTTGAACTCTTTTGAGGCTACATCCAGGGGAGTCTGGAAGAGAGTGTTCTTAATCCTAGTGCTGGCTCCTCCCTCAACCAAGAGTATCCCACTCTGAATGTGGTTATTTAGGGCAGCCAGGTGAAGTGCTGTGTCGCCGTGTGCAATTTGCATCCCAACATCTGCACCTGCTAAGATGAGTTTCTTTAGTACTTCCTCATGACCTTCACATGCACCAATCATAAGTGGTGTGTACCCATCAAATACACAGTTGACATTGAAGCCACTAGAAATGAGAGCCTCCACAACAAAAGCATCACCTATTTGGCAGGCATGACAGCACAACACTTTCTGTTGATCCTCGGAAAGAATGCTAATCTTGCAGCCATTCTTGAGTAGAGCATGAACAACAAACATGTCACACACTTGAGATGCTTGACGAAAAAGCTCTTCTTGGTCCTCACTTGGCTGACTGTTCACATTGCAACCATTGTCAAGGAGAGTATGAACAACAAACATGTCACCCTCATGAGATGCATCATGGAGAAGCTCTTCTTGGTCCTCACTGGACAGAATGTTGACACTGCATCCATTCTTGAGTAGAGCATGAGCAACAAACAGTTCACCCTCATGAGTTGCTTGATGGAGAAGCTCCTCTTGATCCTCTCTTGGCAGAATGTTCACACTACAACTATTCTTGAATAGAGTATGAACAACAAACATGTCACCTTCACGAGATGCTTGACGGAGAAGCTCTTCCTGATTCTTACTGGACAGAATGGTCACACTGCAACCACTCTTGAGTAGAGTATGAACAACAAACATGTCACCTTCACAAGATGCTTGACGGAGAAGCTCTTCCTGATTCTTACTGGACAGAATGGTCACACTGCAACCACTCTTGAGTAGAGTACGAACAACAAACATGTCACCTTCACGAGATGCTTGATGAAGAAGCTCTTCCTGATTCTCACCGGACAGAATGTTCACACTGCAACTACTCTTGAGTAGAGCATGAACAACAAACATGTCACATACTTGAGATGCATGACGGAGAAGCTCTTCTTGGACCTCACTTGGCAGACTGTTTACACTGCAACCATTGTCAAGGAGAGCATGAACAACAAACATGTCACCCTCATGAGATGCTTGACAGAGAAGATTTTCTTGGTCCTCACTCGGCAGACAGTTCACACTGCAACCACTCTTGAGTAGAGTATGAACAACAAACATGTCACCCTCACGAGATGCTTGACAGAGAAGCCCTTCCTGATCCACGCCGGACAGAATGTTCACATTGCAACCACTCTTGAGTAGAGCATGAACAACAAACATGTCACCCTCATGAGATGCTTGACAGAGAAGATTTTCTTGGTCCTCACTTGGCAGACAGTTCACACTGCAACCACTCTTGAGTAGAGTATGAACAACAAACATGTCACCCTCACGAGATGCTTGACAGAGAAGCCCTTCCTGATCCACGCTGGACAGAATGTTCACATTGCAACCACTCTTGAGTAGAATATGAACAACAAACATGTCACCCTCATGAGATGCTTGACAGAGAAGCTCTTCTTGGTTCTCACTTGGCAGAATGTTCACACAGCAGCCATATGCATTCTTGAGTAGAGTATGGACAACAAACACTTCACCCTCATGAGATGCTTGATGGAGAAGCTCTTCCTGATGTACGCTGGACAAAATGTTGACGCTGCAACCATTCTCGATTAAAGCATGAACAACAAATAGGTCACCCACATGGGATGCATGACAGAAGAGATCGTCTTGGTCTTCACTTTTCTTCAGACTGCTGACACTGCAACCATTTTTGAGTAGAGCATGAACAACAAACACATCACCAGCATTGCAGGCATGATGGAAAAGTTCTTCACAATTCTTTCTAACAAGAATATTGAATATCCTTGGATAGGGAGAAAAAGGCAAATTATACAGATAGATGGCATAGTGAAGAAGCTCTATCAGTGCCTTTCTGGATAGCTTGCTGACTCGGAAACCACTCTTGAGCAAAGCCCAAAGAACAGACATCTCACCTGCATGTGATGCAAGATTGAGTATCTCTTCTTGTTCCTCACTTGGCAGAATGTTGGCACGGCAACCATTCTTGAGTAGAGTATGAGCAACAAATTCATCACCAGCATGGTGGGCATGCTGGAGAAAACGTTTTTGCTCCTCCTTTCCTAGAATGCCCATTCTGCATCCATTCCTGAGAAGATCTCGAACAATCGTCCACTGACTCTCACAAAAGGCAAGCTTCAGAAGATGATATTGCAGCCTTCTTGACAGCACATTGACACTCCAACCGTTCTGGAGTAAAGCCTGAACAACAAATAAACTACCTGAGTCACAGGCTTGACGGAATAGCCTATATTGATCCTTCTTGCACAGTTGGCTGACACCACATCCATTCTCAAGAAGTGTCCGAACAGCCCTCACGTCACCTTTGCTGCATGCATGGCAAAGAAGATCATTCAACTGTTCTGCAGACAACCCTTCGCAGCTTGCTCCTGCTCGCAGTAAGCACATCAATATTGCTGCACGGCTACAAGCAGGTATTAATAAATCAACATTTCTTTGATCTGAACTACCAGCATAGTGAGTTGCCCGACTTGCAATCATGAGCGGAGTGCGATCCAGTTTGTCTCGTTCATTCACCCTGCTCCCTCGGTCGACAAGTGCTTGTATCACGTCCTCCAGCTCTTTATCACATGCTATGTGGAGGGCTGTCTGCAAATTGTTATCTTTTGCGTGTACATCCGCTCCCTCCTTGATCAGTTCCAGCGCGATATCCGTGTGGCCTTCCTCTATCGCTACCATTAACAGCGAACAGCAACCTGTCCACCCCTCATTCACACTCACGCCGCTCCGAATGAGCATTTGAACTTGCTTCAGGTCCCCTCTGCGCACAACACCCTCCATTTCTGTATTCGCAGGGGCAGGTTGGTCGTATGCGGAGCGCGCGAATCCAATAGCGAATATTAAGGATAAGAGAGTGGTTTTCGATCACGTACAGCTCGCGTAAACAAGCCAGCGGGGTGGTAAACTAATAGTGACATCACATGCACCATTTGGCTGCTCTACCATTTGCCGTTTTGGCCAACCATTGTGAAATTGACTGTGTTATGACATTAGCAGCAGCTAGAGAACTGAATGTTTCACAAGGCACAACAACAACAGAAACAGAAACTTGTAAGTAAGCAAAACATGTTAACAGTGTTACACACGCTAACAGATATGTTTTGAATACTGACTAGTTTCTATTTCTGTTGTTGTTGTGGCAAATATGCTGTCATCATCGATATCAACATGGTAGTACAGCCAAGTCCATGCACTATAAAGACCAGGCTGACTGGCAACTGTGTACACTTTGCATGACTTTCTTGCTATACTCCCTTTTGGGAAATCAAACTCTTTGGCTGATAAGGACTCTCCAAAATTTCATCATGTGTGTGGTATATAGCATGAACAACATCATTGTGATTTTAAAGCAGTTGCAGTTGTTGTTTCTACATTAATTGCACAACTATCTCATAATGTATGTATGACTTTGTACATGCAGTGAAACCTGTCAAGATGGTCACTGAGTAGGCCACCTCGATCTCTATACAGGTCAGTTAGAACTGGCCCATAGGTGGTTATCTTAGACAGGTTTCACTGTACAAATGATCCTGAAGTTTAGCTAGCTATAGCTAACGGGCATGGACTGGATGGCCATGGTAGTGGTTTAATCAAAAGAATATACACAGTACAGATCACTTATGGATTACTAAGAGACAGCTATAACTCCATTACATCATAGAAATGTACTCTGTAGTGCATCATGCATGTTCAAGAGTCAACTGGACCATGCACTCAGCCATTTCACAGCCTTTGCGCACACAGAAACACATTGAGCAAGTTGATACTGCACAATGTAAGAGTTTTCTAATAATTTTAATAGTGACTTTTTATATCAGTGCACAAAGATTAGGATTCAGATTTTAAGACTTCAGTGGATTTCATCCACTGTGTACGAGATTTCAGCACAGTACATAACCCCTTTGCTCTCTGGTACATTTGAACACTTTGGAATGACTTCTGTATAGCTATAGCCAACTGGCTGGCAGCACATTTCATTCTAGTGACTGTGCATCTGTTTATAACATGCATGCAACTGCTGCCCAGGAAATAATCTGAAAGTAGGTCATCAGATATCAACAAGAGTACATACATAGCATGGTGCCCTATAATTATATCATGGAATATATAATTGTGCAACCAACTGATGACGTCAGCATGCAGAGGCAAGAAAGGTATGTTAGAGTGTTGTGGATTACTACATACAGTACATCTGATGAAATGTTTTGAACTCAACCATGCTACTTTGGAAGCAATTATATTGTATAACTAGTTGTGTTTTTGTTTTTGACTAGTAGTTGCAATTTTAGCTTTCATCAATCTGCAGACAAGGCTCTATAATTCCTTCTGCTTCTGAGAATGTCAAGGGTGGTGCCTGGGCAACCCAGGCACCACCCTGGATCCGCCACTGTATATGTACATGTATGTGAGTGTGTCGAGTGTGTGTGTGTGTGTGTGTGTGTGTGTGTGTGTGTGTGTGTGTGTGTGTGTGTGCGTGTGTGTGCATGTGCATGGGTGTGTGTGGGTGTGTGCGCGTGTGTGTGTGTGCGCCCGTGTGTGTGTGTGTGTGTGTGTGTGTGTGTGTGTGTGTGTGTGTGTGTGTGTGTGTGTGTGTGTGTGTGCATACATGCTGATCTACATATGTAGACACCATGTGCATGCTGTGTACGTCCAGCAATCAGCTTCTGGCAATCGTAGCACTGAAAGTACATGTTTTACAAATGGAACCATCTGTGTGATGTGGTCACTAGCAAGACAACCTGATGGGACTTTACTGCTTCATCAATGAACATCTGTTGGCTTGATATTGTAGAGGCTCATAGTTGCGTTGATAATACAATGATACGAGATTCTTGAGCAAGATACAACTGATAATGATAAATCAATCAAATGTAGGACGTTTTGACCCGAAGGTCATTGTCAACTGCGCTCAGAATCTCGTATCATTGTATCTGTTGGCTTCTTCTACTGGATGTGAGCCGTCAGTCTGACAGTCAGCTGTTCTTCACAGCAAACAAGAGAAATGGGCTGAACCATGTCCTGTTATGATAGCTTGTCTTGCTGTTTCAGCATTGCATTGCCTTCAGAAAATTCCAGAATTCCATAGTTATCTACCATACCATCACTAGCACTTTCACTAGTGTTGCAGTATATAGCTGCCTTGCTGTGACTGTCTTGGTTATGTGCTGCAAGGAGTACATTAATGAGATGTCATGTGTTGCATTGCGTTCTGCCTGACTGTGACCACTCATACAGATTACATTTAGGAAACACTGTATTAGATGTTTCAATAGGAACTCCATGTAGCTTCAGGCAGGTACACATGGGGCGTGTTTGTCTTGTGTGTGTGTGTGTGTGTGTGTGTGTGTGTGTGTGTGTGTGTGTGTGTGTGTATGTGTATGTGTGTGTGTGTGTGTGTGTGTGTGTGTGTGTGCGTGTGTGTGTGTGGTGTGTGTGTGTGTGTGTGTGTGTGTGTGTGTGTGTGTGTATGTGTGTGTGTGTGTGTGTGTGTGTTGCAGAAGTGCTTGTTCCGATGTGTATTGACATGTATTGTTGTGTGTGCATGTGCCAGTCTAGTGAGACCTGCAGTAGTGTGCAGATCACACTAGTACATGTGTGCATATTGTGAAGTAGCCCGAATGACATTGTGCAGTTGTCTGAACTGACCCATTTCATTCATTCAGGATGTGGTTTCCATGGATACAGCAGAAGGGAACCTTATTCATCTTGGTGTACTCTCCCACAAGTTTGTATGCATACCTGACTTTGAACACCTCCTGTCAGATGTTGCCTCAGGCAGTACTGAAACTATGTAGTGAATTGTATTAGTTGTGATTTTTAGTACTTGTTGTAATTATTACAATTGACTATGAGTTGCCTTGTTCAAGTAGTTATTACAGCACTGGGGAACATACACACATGCTTAAAAGCTTGTGAAGGATGACTTTGCATGTGTTGATCTGCACATATAGCAAAATACTTTGATACTCCATGAGCCTGCATGGTAAATTAAATCATAGATATGTATAATTATACTCAATCAAGTAACTATAGGTACCGTAATTATGCATATAAGGAATGCAATAAATTATAAGTGGATGTAAGATTCCTGTATATTAATTATACACAACCATAATTTATGCATGCAATTATGTGTTAAGTCTATTGAAAGTCACAACTCGGAAGAAATGTTGGAAAGAAAGGGAAAATTGGCACCAGCTGCCAGCCAAAACCAGGACAACTTATGCCCTAACGCGGGGTTTCAGCAGCCCAAGCCAACCAACCAGGCCTGAACAATTCGCCCCTTCTCTCCTTATAGGCTAGTTTCGAACGACAGAATGGTTCAACTATAACCTTTGCAGGTGTGCCGCTAACTGCTGCCACTTAGAACCTTGTATACTATGTACTTTACCACTTTTCCATATACTGTACTTTCACAATCATGAATCGAATGCCATGCACGCAAATAACATTAATTACATTTCAAAACATGTGAAATCACACAATGTACACACTGCAGCTGGAAACATGCATCACAAAACTGGAAAAATGCAATTTTGGGTCACTTGCCTAAAATGTATGTACATGGTTGTCATGTTATCTGGCACATGCATGTTGTCATCTGTGCTCATAATGTATCTACAATGAAGAACAAACAAAATGCCATAATTATGAGGATGCACGTCACAAAAAGAGGGGGAGGGAAGTGCAAGGCAGGGTATTTGAGTAGAGATATGCAAATTGGACTAAACTGTCATTGGAACTGAATTGATGTGCAAACACTACTGATCACACAACTGAATAAAACCAAAAATGATGTGTACCTGCATATTAAATGTGTTACTAATAAAATAAAAATGGCTGTCATGTGGCATTCAGCAATAGAACCTGATAGGCAAAGATGTAATTTCAGAATGCCAATGATTATGAACTGAAGTGTTCCCTTCTCAAGCTGTTCACCAGTAGGCCATGACCCACTTGCTGTGCTACTGTCAGAAGTGTTCCCCATGTTCTTTCTCTCTTCCCCGTGCCATGTTCTCCTTTTAGCCAGCAATGGAGCATTTCCCAACAAGCCTCCTCACACTCACTGGAGTGTTCTTTGGAGATGTTCTCACAAACGTACAGATCCACTCCTAGTCCAAGAGCCAGGTCTCTCCAGTCGGCTGCCACTGGTTGTGAGAACAGCTCTCTAATGTCTCTTGGGTGTGGGGTGGACGAGATGTCTAGGAGAGCTTGGGTGCCTGAGGAAGGATGCATGGACAAACATTCTTATACTTGCATTCTGTACACAAACACACAACTTTGCAATGACACAATACAATACTGAAACAATGGCAATATATAGTTACTAGTACATGAAATGGAACAGGACAGGAGCATTAATTATTACTAATAAAATTATGGTATACATAGTACAATATTTGTATAATCTCACTTTGCATGGGAGGGGCAGTTAGGTAGACTATGCTGGCTGCAGTGGAAACTGGTGGAGACTCCTGATGTAATGAATGAAGCAACTGGGGATCAGCCAAGGTATTACCTTGCTCATATACCTGATCACAGGTGTCAGCAAGTGACTGCATTGTGTGCCGTTCAATGCTTAATTTAGTCTTGTTTGTTTCAGTGGGGGACTGTGTTTGGCCTGATTCAAAGTGCAACTGAGTCTGCGTCATCATCAGTCCAGTACGTGATTGTGTCGGGTTTGGTTCAGGAAGTCGGTGAGTCTGGCTCATTTCAATTAGTGACTGAGGTTGGTTCAGCTCAGTGGGTGGCTGAGTCCGACTTGATTCAGCGGTTGACTGAGTCTGCTGTGAAGGTGACTGGTCGTAGTTCAGTCCAGTACACAATTGAAGCTGGTTCAGCCCATGCAAATGGCCAGTGGATACCTGAAGGCCAGATTCAGAGTGAGACTGAGTCTGCCTTGTAGGTAGCTGAGTCTGGTTTGGTTCAGGAGGTGATGGGGTACGGCTCAGTTCATTAGGTTCAGGAAGTGACAGAGTATGACTCATTTCAATTGATTCAGGAAGTGATGGAGGATGGTTCATTTTACTTAGTGACCGAGGCTGGCCCAATTCAGGGTGAGACTGAGTCTGGTTCAGTCCAGTAGGTAACTGAGCTTGGCTTGGTTCAGGAAGTGAAGGAGTATGGCTCAGTTCAATGGCTGGGTGAGCCAGACTTGATTCAGTGGTTGACTGAGTCTGCTGTGAATCAGTAGGTGACTGGGCATGGACATAGTTTAGTCCAGTACATAAATGAAGCTGATTTGACCAATGGCCAGTGGGTATTAGAGTCTGGCCAGATTTAGAATCAGTCTGAGTCTGGTTCAATCCAGTAGGAAGCTGAGTCTGGTTTGGTTCAGGAAGTGACGGGGTACGGTTCATTTCAATTGGTTCAGGAAGTGACAGAGTATGACTCCTTTCAATTGGTTTAAGAAGTGACAGAGTCTGTCTCCTTTCACGTGGTTCAGGAAGTGACGAAGTATGTCTCCTTTCACATGGTTTAGAAAGTAATGAAGATTGGCTCATATCACTTAATGACTGAGTCTGGCCCAATTCAGGGTGAGACTGACTCATGTTGAATCCAGTAGGTAACTGAGTCTGATTTGGGTCAGGAAATGGCCGAGTCAGGCTTGATTCAGTGGGTGAGAGGGCCTGGTGTGGTTCAGTTGGTGATTGGGCAATGTTCAGTCCGGATCCAGTGGATAACTGTACCTGGTTTAGTCTGGTCAGTAACTGAGTCTGACTTCGTTCAGAGAGTGATGGGCTCAATTTAGCAGCCTCTTCTACAATAAAGGAGAATGGATTATGTATGCTCATTCAGTTCTGTTGTATTTCAGATTGTAATATCTAACAAACTGCATGCATAGTTGATATGAAAACTGCTTGCAAACAGCACATTGTCGCCATCTGATTCACCTCATACTTTCAATGCACCGGTTTACTCACTTTTTAACTTTTGGTTGAGCTCTTCTCTGAGCCCCTTGCAGTGTTGCTGCCCTATGCCAGCGTAGACCATTGCTTCAATTAGCACTTTCCATGTGGGACTGTAACCATGGTGACCCTCTGCCCATTTATTAAGACCATATTGGACAACCTCTTCCTCGTCCAAAGGATGTCTGTTGTAGCATGCTGCAATTGTCTCTCGAGTTAAGCCAAGTCCTTCGAGCACAGCTCTTCCCTTCCCTGCTGATTGTCTGCTCACATACATTCGAAAGAGAATGAGGTATCCTTCACAAGCTGCAGGAGGATAAGAAGGGGCATGTGAATGTATTAGCTAGCATTTTAAGGATATACAATTTGATAGTGTTTCATAGGTCAACTGTGCTTACTATAGACTATCTGTGAAAGGATATCAGTTTGAATTGCTCCAGTGGCCATGGAAGCTTGAACTTGGCATGGCTCAGTGAGTGTCTGGAGGGAGTTTGGTTCAGAGTCTGCCCAGAAGATCTTTTCAATGTCTACCAGAGAGGGGGTGCATCCTCCAAAGAGATCTGATACTGGTACACGAGTTGAACAATTGTCACTGCCCTTCAGTGAAAGAGAAAATTCATCACAATCCTTGATTGAGTTTCGGATGTCTGCCACTGGAAACAGCTCCCTGGGGAGCGGGTTTGGAAGAACCTCATGCAGGGAAGACAATTTTGGTGGGTATAGAATGTATGCTGTAGCTGCCAGTTTAGGGGAGAGCTGATGGACTGTTGATAAGATGTCACTGATTACTTCTGTCAGGTAATGACATGATTTGACGGCTGACGTGATGCTTGCACCAACCACTTGAATCACTTGGTTGTTGCTAATGTGGACGGTTACATCAATACCTTTCTTCGACTGCCAAGAGATTCCATTCCACCAGATGCTACAGCAGTGCTGCTGGGTACCCTCTGCCTGGTGGTGCTTCACCACAAAGTGGGCTGCCATATGGAGGAGGATGGTCTGAAGAACGCGTGCAGAAATGGAATGTTTAATGGACGTCTTCAGCTGCCAGCAGAAGTTTTGAATATTCTGTTGAATGGGAGCTTCTAGTATGGACTGAGAAGGCTTTGCAGATATCAGGGCAGGGAAGAATAGCCATCCACTGGCTTCTTCACTCTGGGTCAGTTTGCTCAGCTCCACCTTCAAGACTACTGGGTCCACAGGAATGCAGAACTCTAAGCTTATCAGAAGTTGTTGGACCATGGCCAGATCCAGGTTTGGGAATAGCCTATTCAAATGCTGAAGATGGAGAAGACCAAACTCATTGACTATCCCCTTAGACTGGGAGAAGAGGGTGCCATACACATCATGGAGAATGCTGGGAAGATCTAGCACTAGCCAACTCTTGGTGGAATCTTCCTTATTCAAAAGAAAGAGGGCATGTCCAGCTGCTGACAGATCCTGGCACACCTCCTCTGCAGGTGGCATAGTCAGAGGAAGGTTGTTCGTGTTGTCCTGGATCCATTTAGAAAACTCCTGCAGTGTAACTGC
>OZ025874.1:5697591-5732591 GCA_964019415.1 Ianthella basta | reverse complement strand
TGTGTGTGTGTGTGTGTGTGTGTGTGTGTGTCCTTTTGTGTCATCTTGTGTAACTCTGACCAATGGAAAGTCAATACTAACCTGCATATTGTATCTCCTCAGGTGTTGGTGGTGTACCCATAGGTGGTGGAGTCAGTCGAAGTGCACTCTCGCCATCTTCGAATATTGGAGGAGTGGGTAGAGCTAAAGTGGGTGGAGTCAAACTGAGTCCATCAAGTTCAATGGAGATGAGTGCCTTCCAAGCCCCTGCAGAAGTTTGTGTGCATGTGTGCACACAATTATGTCTCCATGTGTGTCCTGGTGGTGCCTGATTGTGAGCTATTATAGCCATGGTAAGCACACCTTACGATTTCTCATGTGACTTACTGTAAGAGCCCAGGGCTTCTGGCTTGGCTTGGCCCTTGACCTGTGGTGGTAAATGTCTCCACCAGACCAGAGGTTCGTATTTTACAAAATGCTAGAATGCAATTATTGTGCCATTCTAATATACGTATAATCCCTTGTCAAATAATTGAGTGCTGGGATGCCCTGTTGCTTTGGGTATCTGATGTGCAATATTCACTATGCTTCAACTTCATATGTACTTTATTCTGAGAAGTGGGTTATATGTAGCTACTGTCAGGATATATATAATATATATAACATATATATGTAATAGGAAGAAACACTCATGCTGCTATACACCTGGTTCCTTGCTTCATTCTAATCCCCTGTATTGTTAGACACAGCACTCTACTGTACAACCAAGCTCCATGTCAGCGTCTGAGGTGACAGCAGCAGAAGTGTTATCTCACTCAGTTGACCCTCAAGCACACATGGTTCTCCTTCAGCTCCCAGACACGCTCCCCTTCACCCCAGGGGATCAAATGGAGGAAGGAGGGGAGGGAGCAGAGGAGACAAACAGCGAAAAGGTGAGGCCATCTCTTGATGTTGTGATCTGGGTACATCCAGGTGGCAGGTACAGATGGTGTGCTACTCAAGTTCAAATCTGATGTGTGTCCTATGTACTTACGTAATTCTTCTGAAGATGACATAACACATATATGATTGGCTTGGACTGGACCAATAATTCCATTGGTAATGATTGAGTAGGACAGTTCCTGTACACAGTTGACAAAAACCTCCTGGTCAAAGCACCTCAAAGGAGTGTGCTACTCCAGAAATTGTTACCAGTGGAATTATTAGCACAGCTATGAGCCTCTATAGCATCATGGACTAAAATGTCCCCAATTGTTTGATGGTGGTTGACCCAACCTACGTAGCTATTGCTGAACTATATCACTTTGTGCTAAGAGCTCCTTCTAAGGAGCAGCACATTGAAGGCCCTTTCACAACACTCATTTCTGCCATTGCTAGGTAATACTAGCATATAGGCAAGACCTCGTTCAATTTGATGTGATCATGAGTCACACGTATGGGTGACATTGTGGAAGTGGCATTTTAGTAAACCCCAATTTCTATCTGTTTGCATTCCCATTTTCTTCTGCTGAATCAGAAACTGGTCTCTTTATCAGCCAGTCAGCATTCAGGATATGTTGGGAAGTTGAAAGTACACAAAAGTGGGAAGGTCAAGTAAGTGAAGTTGTTAGTTCATTCATGGTGCTGCTGCTTGATCACTAGAGAGAAGTGTTTCCGCTTAGGAGAAATAGCTGCATGCTACATGTGTTGCGATTTGGCCCAAGTGTCAACATTTTCAATGTGTGTTGGAGTAAGGATTATGTGGTACTGATACCTACTTTGGTACATTGAGTGTATATGTAAGTCTTCTATATACATACAGTATAGCATTGGCACAATGGAATGGGTACACGAAATTCAATGCTAGGGATACACGTATGCTAGTGTTGCTCTATCCACTGATATGGAGTAGTCTCACATAGCCGACTGCTGTTTTGATATTGTAGAGGCTCATATACAGACTACATTTAGGAAACACTGTATTGGATGTTTCAATGGGAACTCCATGTAGCTTCAGGCAGGTACGTATGGGGCGTGTGAATGAATGACTGCACTGGAACTAAATGATGTGTAGCTATCCCTAGCTCAAGTGCTACTGAGTGCATGCAAAACTGAATAAAATGAAAGTGGCTATTATGTGATTTGATGTGCATAAGTGTTGGTACAGCTAATGCAAGTAGTGCCCAAGGACCCAAAGTGTCATTCAGCAATGATGCTGTCATCTATGACTTGAAGTGTTCCCTTCTCAAGTTGTTCACTAGTATGCCATGACCCACTTGCTGTGCAACTGTCAGAAGCGTTTCCCATGTTCTTTCTCTCTTCCCTGTGCCATACTCTCCATTTAGCCAGCAATGGAGCATTTCCAAACAAGCCTTCTCACACTCACTGGAGTGTTCTTTGGAGATGTTCTCACAAACATACAGATCCACTCCTAGTCCAAGAGCCAGGTCTCTCCAGTTGGCTGCCACCTGTTTTGAGAACAGCTCGCTAATGTCTCTTGGGTGTGGGGTAGAGGAAATGTCTAGAAAGGCTTGGGTACCTGAGAATGGATGTATGGACATACATTCTGTGCATATAAACGCACACCTTTACGATAACACAATAAAATACTGAAACAAAGGCAATGGTTGCTATTACTGGCAATGGAATAGTACAGGAGCATGGTCAATAAATAAATAATACTATGGTATACATTGTATAATTGTATAATCTCACTTTGAATGGGAGGGACAGTTATGACTCTGCTGGCTGCAGTGGAAGCTAGTGGAGGCTCCTGATGTACTGAATGGATCAATTGACCAAGGGAATCAGTCAAGGTATTGCCTTGCTCATGATCGCAGGGGTCAGCAAGTGACTGTATTGTGTGACGTTCAATGCTTAATCAAGTCTTGTTTGGTTCTGTGGGGGACTGCATTCGACATGATTCAGAGTGTAACTGAGTCTGGGTCATGATCAGTCCAGTAGGTAACTGTGCCGGTTTTGGTTCAAGAAGTGACTGAGTCTCAATTAGTGTCTGAGGCTGATTCTGCTCAGTGGGTGGCTGAGTCAGACTTGTTCCGGTGGTTGACTGGGTCTGCTGCAAATTAGTAGGTGACTGGTCATAATTCAGTCCAGTACACAATTGAAGTTGGTCCAGCCCATGCATATGGCTAGTGAATACTGGAGTCTGGCCTAATTCAGAGTGAGACTCAGTCTGTTTCAGTCCATTAGGTAACTCAGTCTGGCTTGGTTCAGAAAGTGACGGAATATGGGTCAGTTCAATGGCTGTCTGAGTCAGACTTGATTCAGTGGTTGACTGAGTCTGCTGTGATTCAGTAGGTGACAGGGCATAGTTCAGTCCAGTACATAAATGAAGCTGATTTGACCAATGGCCAGTGGGTAAGTGAGTCTGGCCACATTCATAGTGAGACTGAGTCTGGTTCAGTCCAGTAGGTAGCTGAGTTTGGTTTTGTTCAGAAAGTGATGGGGTACGGCTCATTTTAATTGGTTCAGGAAGTGATGTAGTACGATTCCTTTCAACAGGTTCAGGAAGTGACGGAGTATGACTCCTTTCAATAGGTTCAGGAAGTGACGGAGTATGACTCCTTTCAATAGGTTCATGAAGTGACGGAGTATGACTCCTTTCAATAGGTTCAGGAAGTGACGAAGTATGACTCCTTTCAATAGGTTCAGGAAGTGATGGAGTATGACTCCTTTCAATAGGTTCATGAAGTGCCGGAGTATGACTCCTTTCAATAGGTTCAGGAAGTGACGGAGTATGACTCCTTTCAATAGGTTCAGGAAGTGACGGAGTATGACTCCTTTCAACAGGTTCAGGAAGTGACGGGGTATGACTCCTTTCAATAGGTTCCGGAAGTGACGGAGTACGACTCCTTTCAATTGATTCAAGAAGCAATGGAGAATGACTCATTATACTCAGTGACTGTGGCTGGCTTAATTCAATGGTTGACTGAGTCTGGCCCAATTCAGGATGAGACTGAGTCTGGTTCAGCCCAGTAGGTAACTGCAGAGCTTGACTTGTTTCAGGAAGTGAAGGAGTATGGCTCAGTTCAATGGCTGTCTGAGTCAGACTTGATTCAGTGGTTGACTGAGTCTGCTGTGATTCAGTAGGTGACTGGACATGGTTCAGTACAGGACGTAAATAAAGCTGATTTGACCAATTGCCAGTGTGTACCTGAATCTGGTCAGATTCAGAGTGAGACAAGGCCTGGTTCAGTCTAGTAGGTAGCTGAGTCTGGTTTTGTTTAGGAAGTGAGCGAGTACAGCTCACTTCAATTGGTTCAGGAAGTGACAGAGTATGTCTCTTTTCACATGGTTCAGGAAGTGACAAGGAATGGCCCATTTCACTTAGTAACTGAGGCTGACTCAGTTCAATGCTTGCCTGAGTCTGGCCCAATTCTGGGTGAGACTGTGTCAGGTTCAATTCAGTAGGTATCTGAATCTGCTTTGGCTCAGGAAGTGGCTGAGGATGGCTCAGTTCAGTGGATGGACGAGTCAGACTTGATTCAGTGGGTGAGGGGGCCTGGTATGGCTCGGTTGGTGATTGGGCATAGCTCAGTCCAGATCCAGTAGATAATTGTACCTGGTTTGGTCTGGTCATTGACTGAGTCTGACTTCGTTCAGAGGGTGATGGGCTCAATTTAGCAGCCTCTTCTACAATAAAGGAGAATGGATTCTCATTCAATAAATGTAATATGTATGCTCATTCAGTTCTGTTGTATTTTAGATTGTAATATCTAACAAGCTGCATGCATAAATAGTTGACATGAAAAATGCATGCAAACAGCAAATTGTTGCAATCTGATTCACCTCATACTTTCATTACACCTGTTCACTCACATTGTAACTTTTGGCAGAGCTCTTCTCTGAGCCCCTTGCAGTGTTGCTGCCCTATGCCAGCATAGGCCATTGCTTCAAGGAGCACTTTCCATGTGGGACTGTAACCATGGTGACCCTCTGCCCATTTGTTGAGACCATACTGGACAACCTCTTCCTCGTCCAAAGGATGTCTGTTGTAGCATGCTGCAATTGTCTCTGGTGTTAAGCCAAGTCCTTCGAGCACAGCTCTTCCCTTCCCTGCTGATTGTCTGCTCACATACATTCGAAAGAGAATGAGGTATCCTTCACAAGCTGCAGGAGAATATAGAAGGACACACACATGAATGCAAATTTATTAGCTAGCATTTCAAATTAAAGATATGATAGTGTCAACTGTGCTTACTATAGACTGTCTGTGACAGGATATTAGTTTGAATTGTTCCAGTGGCCATGGGTGCTTGAACCTGGTTTAGCTCAGTGGGTGTCTGGGGAGAGTTTGGTTCAGATTCAGCCCAGAAGATCCTTTCAATGTCTACCAGAGAGGGGGTGAATCCTCCAAAGAGATCTGATACTGGTATGCGAGTTGAACAATTGTCACTGTCCTTTAGTGAAAGAGAAAATTCATCACAATCTTTGATTGAGTTTCGGATGTCTGCCACTGGGAAAAGCTCCCTGGGGAGCGGGTTTGGAAGAACCTCATGCAGGGAAGACAATTTTGGTGGGTATAGAATGTACGCTGTAGCCGCCAGCTTAGGGGAGAGCTGACGGACTGTTGTTAAGATGTCACTGATTATTTCTGTCAGGTAATGACATGATTTGTCAGCTGACGTGATGCTTGCACCAACTACTTGAATCACCTGATTGTTGCTGATGTGGACAGCTACATCAATACCTTTCTTCGACTGCCAGGATATCCCATTCCACCAGATGCTACAGCAGTGTTGCTGGGTACCGTCTGCCTGGTGGTGCTTTACCACAAAGTGAGCTGCCATATGGAGAAGGATGGTCTGAAGAACACGTGCAGATATGGAATGCTTCTTGGAGGTCTTCAGCTGCCAGCAGAAGTGGTGAATATTCTGTTGAGGGGGAGCTTCCACTATGGACTGAGAAGGCTTTGCAGAGATGAGGGCAGGGAAGAATAGCCATCCGCTGGTTTCTTCACTCTGGGTCAGTTTGCTCAGCTCCACCTTCAAGACTACTGGGTCCACAGGAATGCAGAACTCTAAGCTTATCAGAAGTTGTTGGACCATTGCCAGATCCAGGTTTGGGAATAGCCTATTCAAATGCTGAAGATGAAGAAGACCAAACTCATTGACTATCCCCTTAGACTGGGAGAAGAGGGTGCCATACACATCATGGAGAATGCTTGGCAGATCTAGCACTAGCCAACTCTTGGTAGGGTCTTCCTTATTCAAAAGAAAGAGGGCATGTCCAGCTGCTGACAGATCCTGGCACACCTACTCTGCAGGTGGCATTGTCAGAGGAAGGTTGTTCATGTTGTCCTGGATCCATTTAGAGAACTCCTGCAGTGGAACTGCTCGGGATTTAAAGGATAATCTGATCTGGGACAGGACCCAAGCAAGGCTGTACTGTGTGTGGGTGGCTCTGAAGTCAGGAATGGGAATATCCTGGAGGAACTTACACAGTTTGTTGATGCCTGCAGATTCAGGTTGGCGGCAATTCAGCATACAAAGACCCATAAACTCCAGTGGCAACTTATCTAGATCCTTCTTAGTTGCCTCAATGCATCTTGTCAACTTTGCAGTGGCTTCTAACTTGGATTTCACTTTGTCAAGGAAACTGCCAATGATGATCACTTGAGGAGGACTGGCAGTAGTGGCCAACAGGGCTACTGGAGACAGCCAGCGGTGGAGCTGGTGCAAGATGGCCTCCTCTTCTTTCGTTGCCTTCACCACCAGCAGTAGGGTTACTGATACTCCTGGTTTACAGAGGAGTGCCTCCAGAAACATTTGGTGGGGACCGTGGTATTCATGCTGGCCAGCAAAGTCATAGAAGAGGACTTCTCCATATCTCTGGCTGCAGTGAGGGAGTGTCTCAATGCCAGCAGTTCGCTTGAGACGGTCATCCACTCTCCTTATCCGATTGAATATCTTGCCTATGAAAGAGTTGCTTTCAGCTTGAAGTGCAGCAATGAGTGTGCTCTTCCCACCTTCTGCATTTCCAATTATACAGAGAGTCTTTCGTGTTCTGAAGGACATGGCCTCCTTTATGGCTTCATTAAACTCTTTTGAAGCTACCTCCATGGGGGTCTGAGAAAGAGTGTTCTTAGTCCTTGTGCTGGCTCCTCCCTCGACCAAGAGTATCCCACTCTGAATGTGGTTGTTTAGGGCAGCCAGGTGAAGTGCTGTGTCACTGTGTGCAATTTGCATCCCAACCTCTGCACCTGCCAAGATGAGTTTTTTAAGTACTGCCTCATGACCTTCATGTGCACCAATCATAAGTGGTGTGTACCCATCAAATACACAGTTGACATCGAAACCACTAGAAATGAGAGACTTCACAACAAAAGCATCACCTATTTGGCAGGCATGACAGAACAACATCTTTTGTTGTTCTTCAGAAAGAATATTAACCTTGCAGCCATTCTTGAGTAGAGCATGAACAACAAACATGTCACACACTTGAGATGCCTGAAGGAGAAGCTCTTCTTGGTCCTCGCTTAGCAGACTGTTCACACTGCAACCATTGTCAAGGAGAGCATGAACAACAAACATGTCACCCTCATGAGATGCTTGACGGAGAAGCTCTTCTTGGTCCTCGCTTGGAAGAATGTTCACACTGCAACCATTCTTGAATAGAGTATGAACCACAAACATATCACCCTCATAAGATGCTTGACGGAGAAGCTCTTCTTGGTCCTCACTTGGAAGAATGTTCACACTGCAACCATTCTTGAATAGAGTATGAACCACAAACATGTCACCTTCATGAGATGCTTGACAGAGAAGCTCTTCCTGACTCTCACTGGACAGAATGGTCACACTGCAACCACTTTTGAGTAGAGTATGAACCACAAACATATCACCCTCATAAGATGCTTGACGGAGAAGCTCTTCCCGATTCTTACTGGGCAGAATGTTGACGCTGCAACCATTCTCAAGGAGAGCATGGACACCAAACATGTCACCCTCATGCGATGCATGGCAGAGAAGCTCTTCTTGGTCCTCACTGGACAGAGTGTTGACACTACAACCATTCTCAAGGAGAGCATGGACAACAAACATGTCACCCTCATGCGATGCATGGCAGAGAAGCTCTTCTTGGTCCTCACTGGACAGAATGTTCACACTGCAACCATCCTCAAGGAGAGCATGGACAACAAATAGGTCACCCTCATGGGATGCCTGACAGAAGTGATCGTCTTGGTCCTTATTTGGCAGACTGTTAACACTGCAACCATTCTCAAGGAGAGCATGGACAACAAACATGTCACCCTCATGCGATGCATGGCAGAGAAGCTCTTCTTGGTCCTCACTGGACAGAGTGTTGACACTGCAACCATTCTCAAGTAGAGCATGCACAACAAAAATGCAACCCTCATGAGATGCTTGACGGAGAAGCTCTTCTTGGTCCTCAATGGACAGAATGTTGACGCTGCAACCATTCTTGAGTAGAGCATGAACAACAAATAGGTCACTCATTCGGGATGCATGACAGAAGAGATCTTCTTTGTCCTCACTTTTCTTCAGACAGCTGACACTGTAACCAATCTTCAGTAGAGCATGAACAATGAACACATCACCAGTATTGCAGGCATGGTAGAAAAGTTCTTCACAATTCTTTTTAAGAAGAATACCCAACATAGGATAAGGAGAAAACGGCAAATTATATAGATAGATGGCATAGCGAAGAAGCTCCATTAGTGCCTTTCTGGATAGCTTACTGACTCTGAAACCACTCTTGAGCAAAGCCCACACAACAGACATCTCACCTGCATGTGATACAAGATAGAGAATCTCTTCTTGTTCCTCACTTGGCAGAATGTTGGCACTGCAACCCTTCTTGAGTAGAGTATGAGCAACGAATTCATCACCAGTAAGGTGGGCATGCTGGAGAGACTGTTTTTGCTCTTTCCTTCCTAGAATTCCCATTCTGCAACCATGCTTGAGAAGATCTCGAACAATTGTCCACTGACACTCATGAAAGGCAAGCTGAAGGATTTGTTTTTGCAGCCTTATTGACAGCACACTAGCACTGCAACCATTCTGGAGCAAAGCTTGAACAACAAATAAACTACCAGTATCACAGGCTTGACGGAGAAGCCAGTCTTGATCCTCTCTGCACAGTTGGCTGACACTGCACCCATTCTCAAGAAGTGTCCGAACAGCCATCACATCACCTTTACTGCATGCGTGAAGAAGAAGATTATTCCGCTGTTCCACAGGCAACCCTTCGCAGCTTGCTCCTGCTCGTAGTAAGCACATCAGTATTGCTGCACGGCTACAATCAGGTATTAGATCAGCATTTCTTTGATCTGAACTATAGTGCGATGCTCGACTTGCGATCATAAGTGGAGTGCGATCCAGTTTGTCTCGTTGGTCCACTATGCTCCCTCGGTCGATAAGTGCTTGTACCACGTCCTCCAGCTCTTTGTCACATGCCATGTGGAGGGCTGTCTGTGAACTGTCATCTTTTACGTGTAAATCCGCTCCCTCCTTGATTAGTTCCAGCGCGACATCCGTGTGGCCTTCCTCTATCGCTACCATTAACAGCGAACAGCAACCTGTCCACCCCTCATTCACACTCACACCACTCCGAATGAGCACTCGAACTTGCTTCAGGTCCCCTCTGCGCACTACACCCTCCATTTCTGTATTTGCGGGGGCAGGTTGATCGTATGCGGAGCGCGCGAATCCAGTAGCGAATTTTAAGGATACGAGGGTAGTGATGTAACGTTACACATGCCAAATCATTTAATGACGTGATCTCCAGTTGTCAAGCCAAGCAACTCCAGTTAAAAATGCAGCTATACTGGCATCTGGCTTCATCACTTAGCTGGAACTGTCAATATTAACTGCAAGTGGCCACATAGGCCTAGTGCAACAGCTAAAGGAATCATGGTGTGTGTGTGTGGGTGGGTGGGTGTACAAAAGTACAAGTACAAATGCAAGTACGAACACCTGCACTTCTACTGCATGTAGACAATTGTCCAGTACATTATATGGACCTTGCAGACAAAATGGTCAGCAATGCACACTAAGCAGTTGATGCATGTTAGCTATACTGGCTTTGTGCCATTATTATTCTTTTACAATTCTGTTGCACATTGTTCACCTTGGGTTTAAAAGTACTTCACACCAAATATATGTGTGTATACATAATATACACCTAAATATGGACTTATCCTATTGAGTATTACCAGTTACGTATGTGTAAATCAGCACAGCTGGCAGAAATATATATAGGCAATAGTTTGTAATTATGAGATACACAAAGTGGCTAGCAATGCATCTACCCACACATACACACACACATCACAACTAATAAAAATGCCACCTGCACATGAAGAGCAGATCTTGAGTAGAGGTGGAGCCTGATCTGTTTGATCTCAAATTCTAATGCACATGACATTGTACAGGTGCTCCTGGAAACTGGCACTGAATAGTTGAGTGAGATACTAGAAAGTTCTTGTATAAGAGGGTAGTTATGCTGCATAAAGTTGCAGTAATGGTGTAACTGACCACGCAGCGAGATTTGTTCTGGCACATCTTGTAGCTGCTTGGCCAGCACATCCCTGTTCACTTGGAAGGCCTCCACATTTTCTGAGTCTGTATAAACACTCGAATCCATTAGCATACACTAGATGCACATGGCATCTAGCTGGCTGCATGCATGGGGCAAGTGCACTCTAGCTCCCTGATATCAGATTTAGATTTCAGATAGCCTCCTTACAATTGGTTATTACTAATGCATATAATTGTTGATCACTTGCATGGGACTCTTTGGTGTTGCAATGCATGCCCTGTATGGCCATTCATATACCCAAATTATGACCCAGCACTATAGGACACTGTCTAAGTACTGGAATGCCACAGACCTGCCTCTGTACCATTAGGTCCTTAAGTGTGGCAGGCAGGCACGTAACATTGCGTGCAAGGGCAAATTGGCATGACCTCCAGCTCTCAAGCCAAGCAACTCCAGTTGACCATGAAAATGCAGCACTGCTGGATTTTGGCTTCATCACTTAGCTGGACTATCAACAACCACAAGTAGTAAACTGTCCATTGTGCACCATGCAGCATGGAAGGGAATGATGGTGTGGTGTGAAGACGTACATTCTCTGTATGGCAGTAGACTCGAGGTGGAGTTGCATGCTCATAGCTCGTGCATTTTGGTTAAGAATAAACAATGAGACAAGGATTATAGAGGTGGAATCAATGATGAGTGAATGAAGACAAAATGAAAATGTCTCCTTTATGCCATGCTGAGGATAGTACTGATGTATATAAACATATTCCTATGCACATTATGGGGAATTAAGGATGATTTTTGATGTTCAGAGGGCTATGGAGAGGTATATAGACAGAAGTACATATATACTGTATTACAATTTTCAATGACTAATCTTTTGATAACACAGCAGCCATCCTCGGGACTGCAGAGAGGGACTCTGCTGCTCAATACAAGCTAGTAGTGTGATCCTTAGGTTTGTTTCAGTTTGTTGAATTTCTGCATGTTCTAATTAATCATTCATTTCTGTATAGGTGCTTCAAGTTTGATATCATTATCATTCGTCAATTATATATGTTATGCACAAACCTGTAACCTGCGCAAAGCTGCAATCAGCGTGTATACATTCATTAAATGCATGCATGTGTAGTATTATTTATCAGATGTTTATTATAATTACAAATCATGACTTCATTAATATTACTAATTTATTATCATTATTATTCATGACCGGTTTCCCGAGATTGTGTCAATGAACTTGTGCATGCATAAGTCTTTGATAACAATAGAACACAACATTTCAGCCTAGAGCTCGAGGCCTTCTTCAGGTATTCAGATGCACAGACAAACCTGGGCTAGCTATTTACATTATAAACATGGCTGTAGTTACATGTGTGGCAGTCCATCTGCTCACTCTTACTTCCTAACAATGACATGTGTCATTTCTCCTGATCTTCTCCATCAACATCACCTGGACGGCACCCACTGGACCATGCTATGCCTGCAATTTAGTGTACGTAATGAATGGTAATAAAATTAATGATGATAAATGTGTAATTCCTTAAAATTAGTCACATTGGTATGCACCGCTCGGTACCGACTAGTCACGCGACGCTTGACTATGCACCGACGCCAACAAGAAGTGACGTCACATTCTTGTGGCGAAATAATATTATATATAACACTGAACGTTGTCTCAAGGCGTCGATAATTGTAAAAATGGCGTGTCGGCCCGCGGAGTACGGACGAAAGATATCTCGCTTTTGGCTGTGTGTAGCTAGCTGTGCCTGCCCAGCTAGCTTCACTACTCTCTGCTATTGCCTGGCATGTGCTTCACACCACACTCGCTCGCTCAGGCTCGCCCCCATGATGTTGAACATTTGCCTAGTATTATGTTCATTCGTTTGCGATTTAGTCTGGCTCGTTAGACCGTCCCATCTAAACGCTGGGGGCTTAGGGTTGGTCCCTCCCTAGCCTCGCGTAGCCAGACCCGAAATAGGGACTGGCTACGCGAGCTAGTCCCTCCCATCCCATTCATCGCCTGGGGCGCGTAGATGGGATGGTCTAGCTAGTCCAGCCATCTGGACCCGCGTTTGCGTCGTACGAGGGTCCAGCTGGGTGGACTTCGGTCTTGCAAGCCGTTAAGCCAGACTAGTTGCGATTAGTTTTCGTTTTTCGTCGTGCATGGAATCATAGACCATATGATGGAATGCTGTTGAAGGTGACTCCTGTTACATCCACTTAGAGGGCTAGTTACAGAGCTAGCTTGACCGCCCTTACCCGTCATGTCTGTACCCGCCGTGGTGTACCTGGAGCCTTTTCGACGGAATGCGGGCATCAGAGCTCGCCAACCACCTGGACAGAGAAATATGGAACCGAGGAAGAACTTGTTCCACAACATCAGCTTGGATCATCGTCAGCGTGGTCTAGTGGTGTTTCCCCCGTCTTCCGACCCGCGCCTGAACTACTTCGAGATCAAGATCACCGCAAAGGGCAGTGACATTAACCGCCCAGTAGTGGGAATTGGAGTCGGTCCGTCCGACTACGCCCTGAATAGACACCCTGGCTGGGACATGCATAGTGTGGGGTACCATTCCGATGATGGCGGTTTATTCCACTCATTCGACTATTACTCACGACGAAATTTCGGCCCCACCTGCGCCGTGGGGGACGTGATGGGGTGTGGCGTTGTGTTTGAGGACTTCGCAGGGCACGCCATGGTGTGGTTCACTAAGAATGGCAGAGTGGTAGGTCGACCGGAAAGAGCGAAGATTCCTCCAGGAGGACTCTGCACCATGTTTGCTTCGGCGAGAGGTGGAGAGGAGGTCTTGTACCTTGGACACAAGCATTGGATGCCAGCCAGTGAGTAATGTATGGCTGCTTCATGATCAGTTGCTCCTGCCTGCTTCTGCTAGTCTCTGGGCTACTTACATAGCAATTTTCGTGAAATTGTGTATTCAATTGTGCAGAAAAGGTGCATGCAAGCTAGACATATGTACATTCCAAACAGTGTAAGGCTTATGGCTACAGAGTGTAAATTGCATCTGTTTTACTCGTACATTCTACATACAGCCCTTGAGTTGCAGGCTATAGTCCCACCATTGATGACCTGTCAGATCACCCAACACCGGTTTGATGAAGATCGCTGTTACATCTGCACTGTGTGTGGTCAATGTACAGGAAATGGCCCTCTGTGCCATAGGACCATATCTGCCAATAGAATCCCAGGCATGTGAGTGCATGATGTTAGTGTATGCTTGGCATGAATGTTGTACATGACTGTACTACTTATACCAGCTAAGAACTAACCCTTATAAATTGGGTACTTTTCTACATATCTATAGATATTTGGGGCAAGTGAATCCCTATATAAATCGCTAGGTATGTATAGCTCGGCTCAACGCTTATTTCTGTTGGTATGTTTGTTTGTACCATACTGTAACTATCCTAGCTATTTGTTCAGTGTCCGCTTGCTGAGCCATGTCTCACTCCTATGTCGTATATTTGGCAGCCAAATGTGATTTATACCAGTACTCTTTTATTACCCCACGCAGCCAGCACACCGTTTAGGACATCTGTGGTGGTTGTGCCAGTGGGCCGCTATTTTAATTACTGTGAGGTAACTTCCGGTGGATGTTTCTGAGTTTGTGCGGAGCCTAGGTTCTAGCTGTCACTCCAGTTCTGCTCCAGAACGAACACATGAGGGCCATATGCCTGTATTGCTGTCCTGTGATTGTGGCAATGTATCATATCTGAGCTTATATACGCTCTATAAAAAATGCAGAAACTAGAAAGAATATATGTTTTCTACAAAAATTACTAAAGATGCAGGGCTGGCATAAGAGGTACAGAAACAAGTAAAGGCTACTACACAGTGAAGCATTCACCATTGTCCCTACATGCAAGAGTGCAGTACTATATTCAAAAGACCAACTTAAAATGTCATCTTTTTTGATCACGTACATAATCAATACCTTACGCAATGATATTATATTGTTTTCAGATTTAGGTATTCGTATGGCTTCATGTTCGTATATATATTACCGAGTACTTGGAAATATTCACGATACAAAATTTCGCGAATGACGTCACTTTCGTGAATATATAATTCGCAAACATTTCCCATTTGTTCATATCTTATACATGATACTGTAAATGCTTGCCTGTCTTGTACATAGCTACGCATTAACACGGCACTGCACAGCATGCACCCTTAGCTACCTCGTACCACGTTTGGGAGACGTTAGTTACCTCTTACCATGTTTGGGAGACGCTTAGCTAGCTACCTCGTATCATGTCCTACGATTTAACCGCTCTGCATCACGGCCACGGCCTAAGGATCCTCTCTGCTATGCGTCTCCCTGCTGCATAACATGTTTCTCCCTCTGTTGCCGTCCACATCTCTTGATATACGTGATATCCACGCACACAGCTTGCAAAAACTGTACGATGCCGCCATCTTCTTTGAATTCAAATTAATACAAATGCATTGGCTATACAACTTCAGTCCTGTCTTGGAAGCTGTTGGTAGCAGGTGCTAGTGTGGAAGATGTGACTGATGTCAAGGGTGGTATGTCCTCAAGGGAGACCATGAGAAGATATGTGGTCCCTGAACACTACATGGCTGAAGAATCCTCTTTCATTGAAAGGTTAATTGGGAACCTTCTAGAAGTACTGGATGAAGATGGGAAACTGAGAACAGATGAGGAGGCAGTTGAGGTCTGGGCTAAACATTTTAGCAAGTTGCTGGGAACACATATGGAGATGGATGTCAATACCACGACTCGAGGTAGTAGTCATGGGGGTGCTCAGGCGGAGTTTGAAGATCGCTTATGTCAGCCCATAATAATGGAAGGAGTGCAATGGGTGTTACACAGAGTGAGGAAAGATGCAGCCCCAGGGCAAGATGAGGTAGGGGCGGATATGATGATGGCAGAGTGTCTGGCTGATGTGTGGCTGAACTTGTTTCAGGTATGCTGGGAGTATAGCATTGTTCCATCGGTATGGAAGGAGAGCACAGTGATACCAGTACCGAAGAAGCAAGTGAGAGGGGTGTGTAAAGTGGACGATTTTCGTGGGATATCACTGTCGTCTATTGTGTGCAAGGTCATGTGTATGATACCGAATATGAGGTTTCAACGGTGGCAGAAGAAGGTTTGATTGCTGAAGAGCGCGGTGCATGGGTTCCGAAAGATGAGAGAATGTAGAGACCAGGTATTATTATTAGTGCTATTGGGTCAGATGGAGATGTTGAAGAAGTCAAGTGGATTGATGGTGGCTTACGACAGAATAGATAGGGGGAAACTATGGAAGAGCCTAGAGACTATGGGAGTGAGCAGCAAATTCTTGTCTTTCCTCCAGTCGCTTTATGCTGGGACATCATGTCGGGTTAATATCGGCGACAGGCAAAGCGAAGTTTTGAATGTCAATGTGGGCCTCCGCCAAGGTTGTGTCCTCTCCCCAGTGTTGTTTTCCTTGTACATAAACAGTTTGGTAGATCAGCTGAAGAGTGCCAGTTGTGGGATTGAGTGTGCTGGAGAGAGCATACCAGGCTTGAATTTTGCTGATGACACAGCTTTGCTTGCTCCTGATGAGTCAGGGATCAAGAAGAGTTTAGAGGTGTTAGTAGAGTGGTGCGAAGAATGGGGGGTGAAGATAAATGTGAGCAAGTCAGGAATCATGCATGTGAGGCAGAAGAGAGTGGCTAGGACAGATGTACATTATGTTATTGACAATGAGGAGATTCCCAAGGTGGAGCAGTATAGGTATTTGAGATGTGTGGTTGATGAACATCTGGAGTTAAAGAATATGGTGGAGGAGAGAGCTGTGGCCGGCAAGAAGGCTTTGGGTGCTTGGTTTCATCGTTGTAGGTCAGAGTTAGGTGACGTAGAAGTGGGGGCGTTTAGGAAGCTTATGTCATCATTGGTGGAGTCGACCATGCTGTATAATGCAGATATTTGGGGGTGTAATCGGGATCTGGAGAAGATTGAGCAGGTTCAGATGAGGGCCCTGAGGTTGTTCTTTGGCGTTGGAACTCTTCACCCGAAAGTCTCACTTTTGGCGGAGATGGGGGACCTACCAGTCAAGTGGCTGGCGAGGATGCAGTGTGTGATGTTCTGGAGTAAGGTCCTGACCAGCAGAACGTATGATGGTCGATTGCTGAGAAGGATAGCTGTGGAAGCAGTGAGGTTTGGTAGAGGTACTTGGATTGGTAAGATGAGTGTGTGTTGGGGGCAGTTTGGGTGGAAGGATGTTAATGTGGAGGTACTTAAGGAGTTGTCGGATGTGGAAGTGAGGGAGGTACTGGAGGCCATTACTTGGAGGAAAGTACGGAAGGAATGGGATCAGGAGATGGAGACGAAGCCGAAGTTGGAGATGCTAAAGAGGATTGTAAGGTTGGGAGAGTGGTCGGAGTGAACAAGAGTGGTGAGAAGGGCAGACAGGAGGATGATGATGAAACTGAGGGGAGGCACAGCAGGTTTTCAAATTGAGACAGGAAGATGGAGGGGATGACCAGACAGGAGAGAGTGTGTAAGGAATGTGACAGTGGAGAAGTGGAAGATGTAGAACATTGGTTGTTGAGATGCGAAACTTGGAAATCCCAACATGGAATATTGGAGGCCTGGATGAGACGTCACAGTGACAAGGGCAGTACCCAGGATCCTACTGCGTCCCTGCTGTCTGCTGCATGCCACAACGATGAACTGCTATCTATCATTGTATGTATGTGGCATGCAAGGATTGGGTAACACTACAGCAGGTTCATGAGTACTCATTTTGCCTGTTATGTGTTAGTGCTGCATGGGGCCAATCTGTGCCCTAGTGCCGATGGGCATGGTGCACTTTAATAATGATTGATTGATTGATATAACTAATACAAATAGTCAGGTCCCCATTTGCAAAAATAAAAACGCAAAATTTCAGTTCAGCTGGCAATTCGCGAAAATTTTGTCTCACAAAAATTTCCAAGTACACGGTATATATTTCTGTCATTTTGCAAATTGCGGCACTCACGTCAATCTTAATTTGCATAGCCTTAAATCCTCTCTAATGGCGTTTCGCCATCTCTCAATCGAACGAAATGTGTTCAAGAAGATGTGTTGATAGAGTGATACTCGTAAAAAGCCTAGCGAAAGACTCTTCTGTGAGATACAGCTCCAATTATCACTGACAGACATTGTAAAATGGCCACGCTCGACGCTCTCTATTTGCTAGGCTCATAATCATCTTTCTTCGTATTTCGCCGTGTACCCAAGAAACGTAAAGTCTTTTAACAACATGTTTAAGTAATAGTATTGTAGTAGAAAGCTTATCTAACTATTCTTTTGCGAGGTACAACCCCAAATACAACAGAGGTCGAACGACCTGTTGGCCAACGAGACAAATCGAATCATGGCATTACCAGTTAGAGTAGTCTTTTTAGCCAGCACACTCCTCCTTCAGGCACAAAGCAACATGTACATACTCATTCAGAATGTTTTGTAGATTAAAAGCATCAGCAAAGCATTTTGACAGTTTGGAAGGGGTGCTTTCACTGCATGACTTCCTGGTCTGTAGACTTGAAACTCTTGCAACCCCAACAGTCTATGGCATCGTGATGTATTTTTCACACCAGCAGCAATGCTGCATACCCAACTATCTGAACTATTGAACATACACAGGGAAGTTGTTAGCAAGTAGTTCGAGTTCAGGGGTGCCCCAGCGCCCCATGAGTTGTTTAACTCGAAATACTTGTTTGAGGTAGTCTAAATTCTGAGAAAATGCAGTTGAATGTATAGTACAACATGGATTAGGGACTAAACAAAACAGTTATATTTCAAATGCGATTGTTTATAGCGGGAGTCCACTGTATCATTATTTACAGGTCCTGGAGTGAATTATAACATTTAACACATTAGCAATTCATTTAGAATTTAAACCTTGCAGTTGTGGGACGTATCAATCAGATCATTGTACACAAGCATGATTGATCATGCAGCGTTCTTGTGCAACATGGTGTTTTGAGGTCTGAACAATGTCCATCAGCTACTGTGTCATATGCATATATATGGTTTGCCAATCACTTCAAACTTTGTGTATACATTTGCAATTGGCCAATACTCTCGTCCCACAATACTTTGTAGTCATCCTGTACATTGTGTGTGTGTTGAGCTATTACACGTGGAAACATGTTGAACTGTTCACTCTGAGCTGTATATACTTGCACCTTGCCTATAGGCCTTGTCTATGTGGTGAAGGAGACAGTGGCTGCTTCTGGTGTGGTGCCTGTCGTGTCTGTGCCAATGTTGAGATACCTCCAGAGCACCCACTGCAGAAGCACCAAATGTGGGACTACAGTACTGCTCGTGAACAAGCGATAAAGCTCTACAGAGCATCCTACAAAGGACACCTACCACTCACTGGACAAGGTGAACCACATGATTGCAACTGCAGGCATAATATGTATGCATGCTATCTTCTGTGTCCGTTAATCCACTCTCAAAGGTGACCCACAGCATATGCGCCATTGCTCTAGAAAACAGAACACCACCACCACCGCACAGTGTAAGTTACTATATTGCAGCCACCACCACCTGTGCCAGTAGAGTATCTGCGCCAGTTGGTCATAGAAAAAGACCACCAGCGCAAGTTACAGTGGCCCTGGGCCAGCACACACACCATTCGCACACCACATGTGCCAGAAAGTAAATGTGCTCAATGGCTGAAGAAAAAGACCACCAGTGCAAGTTACGGCTGGTCAGAACCTGCACCTCTGCCATTGGAGTTCACGCTGCAGCAAGCAAATGTAACTTGCCTAAGGGCATCCCATTGAATTTCTTCCCATGCACCCTCAATTCAATGGCATGCCCTTAGGCAAGCTTACATTTGCCTGCTGCAGCGTGCACTCCAATGGCAGTGGTGCAGGTTCTGACTGGCTGTAACTTGCACTGGCAGTCTGAATTGTACTAACAATATAATATTATAGATAAATAGATAGATAGATTATTGCAATACTTCCTTGCACATACTGGCCTCAATCATAGTGAGTATGATTTTATGGGATCTTTATCATTACAGGGATAGTGGAAGTATTGTTTCCATACGATGCCACACTGCCAGATGAGCTGAGTATGAAGCCAGGTGACCTGATTGAGCAGGAGGGAGAACAGAAGGATGCAAAGTGGGCAAGGGGGACACTGAACGGGAAACAAGGCCTGTTCTACAAACCGTTCACACGTGAGCCACCTCTAGTGTCTGCCCCTCGTGCAAAGCGCTGCGATCCAGTAGGTCACAAGTCCGCTTATCACAATAACGATTGTGTTCTTTTAGAGAAACCCGATGATTGGCTTGAATGCACTGTCTGCCAACAGCTAGCAGACAAACCACACCAAATACCTTGTTGTGGTGGGCAGACCATCTGCAGGAAGTGCAGCGAGGAATGGAAGAAGAGAAGCAACAGCTGCCCTCACTGCCGAAAGAGTCCATTTGAGACAATGCCTGATGTCCGTGGTGAGAGGTTCATCAACAACCTCCAGATGTATTGCCCAAACTACACTCACGGTTGTGATTGGAAAGGTGACCTTAAATCGGTGAAGGAGCATGTCACAGAAAACTGCCAGTGGTTTGTGATGAAGTGTGAATGTGGTATCAGCATGCAGAGAAGGAACATGGCTACTCACAAACAGTACCACTGCATTGCAAGGTGGGCCCACTGTCCCTGCTGTGGAGAAGATGGCATCTACACCGACATTATATTGGAACACTACCACAGCTGCCGTAACTGGCCTGTCCGCTGCCCCAACCAGTGCCAGGAGGGTGAAGTGTCCCTTACAAAGGGGACTGTGGAAGCACACTGCAACTCAGTGTGCCCAGATCAGCTTGTCAAATGCAAGTATGCCAATATGGGCTGTGCCGTGGAGAGGAAGAGGAGGGACATTCCCTCCCACATGCAGACCAACATGGCGCTTCACCTTGACCTGCTCATGGCAGAGTACGCCAGCATTGTACCTGCCCTCGTGACTGAGAACAAGGCACTGAAGGAACGTGTTCAGCAACTAGAAGAGAAAATGACTGCAGCACCCCATACATTTTCGTCCCATATTTAACGCATGGCGTTTTTGTCACATGGGCAGTGTGCATAGCTAGTAACTTGCTTGGATATATATATTTATTCTTTGGGGTCAGAACTTAGATTTTGTTCGTTGCTAGCTATGTAGCTAGCTAGCTAGCTAATTTTTGTAGCTACCAAACTAGCTAACTAATTTCATTTATTTTATTTAAATGTATATATGTATATCCGTCCCAGTCAACCCGAGACACCTAGATTGTGCAGTAGCCCGGTGTTCTCCGCAGGCACTCACGACAACAAAACGCTTTACTTGGCTACCATCAGCCACGAAATTTGCACAACACTCCACTTCATCGCTGCACGCTGCGTTCAGATTATTGTTAACGTCGCTCATTGCTCCAGCGATTGGCTGTCATTTGCCCTGCATGGCCAGGAACACTTCCACTGTTCCCTCAGGTGAAGCGCACAACGCGCACTGTGTTGCTCCAAAAACAAGGGCAGATGTAGGGATGATGCAGTGTGTCTCCAAAGGGCATGGCAAACCACCTGGCGGAAAAACCGTAGGAACAAGGAGGAGGGCTGGTCCATGCAAAGAGGAGGGCCAGCCTGTTCACACAAAAACCAGATCATTAACATTCACTGACTTTGAATACATTTGCACCATCCCTACATCTGGCAACATTTTGCTGTGCTTGCAGTCTTGCTACCATCTTTTTCGCCGCCTGCATATTGTTATGCAATTATGAGTGTGCAATAACAAGCTAAACGGCTACTACACGCAACTAAAATTGTATGCCTATTCCAGCTTTGCATCTTCTCATGTAAACATCACCAAGCTGCATGCATGCACCCATGTACATGACTAAAGCACTGATGAGAAAAGGCTGTACAGCTATATAGCAATATTGCAGAATCTGGTACACAGTGGCGCATGCATATGTACAGGTGTGTTCTGATATACTGTAAGACACGCAGTAACTAGCAAGAGGTGCGGTAAAATGTTGCCAGATGTAGGGATGGTGCAAATGTATTCAAAGTCAGCAAATGTTAATGATCTGGGTTTTGCATGGACAGGCTGGCCCTCCTCTTTGCATGGACCGGCCCTCCTCCTTGTTCTTAGTTTTTCTGCAAGGTGGTTTGCCATGCCCTTGAGAGACACACTGCACCATCCCTACATCTGCCCTTGTTCTTGGAGGAAACATTTTTACACACCCTTATACATTCAAGCGAGGCTGGTTGCATTTTAATGTATGCCCTAGTACAAAATGGAGGGGAGAAGCGGTCTGGCTACACGAGACTAGCTATATAGCATGGCTTACTCCCTGGGAAAAGTCGGGTTGGTAGTTGGGTGAGGAGATTGAAAATGTTCTTTGAGAGGGTGGAGCTAGAACTGGCTTCTTTAACCTCTCTGATAGCTGCATTTTGGTGCTGATGTTGGTGGGTGATGTTTCTCCAGGGGGGGGGGGGGGGGTGAGGGATGGTAGATCACTATTAGAAAGATCTGGGGTACTATGTGTCTCACTCTCCCATGGCTACAGTCCTCTCTCCATCTGGTTGCAGCTTGCTGGACGGCTGTTTTCACTTTTTCTTCTTGGGAGCCCTCCTCTGTAGTTGTTTGAGTTCCCCTGTGCATGCTCTCCATCTGAAGTCTTTTCCTGAAAGCATGCATGTGAACTCCATTGCAGACACTGCATGGTTGCATGGTGTCAGTATAGGCTTGCAGTGAGTGGAGGTCTGTACTACTCAACCCATTTCCAGGAGTATCCTTGTGTCCAGCTAGCAGGAGACCATTTCCCTGGGCCACTTAGCAGTGATTTTATATAATGGACGTGTGATGGTAGTTGTTGAGGTTGAGGAGGCTGTCTGCATGTGTATCTGTAGACATGAAGAAGGACACTTGGCCGTAGTCTCGCGTAGCTAGACCGCTTTCCCCCTGGAAATGCGTTAATGTGAGACTAACTTGGCCGAAACATTGCAATGTTTACGTACTTAGAATACTGTCTATTGTTATCAGGAGATAAATAGTAAAACAATGTCTAGCTAACAGTAAAGTATATAATTTATGCAATTCTGAGGATTGATGTTTCATGATTGCCAATTAAGGGAACCATTAATAATTCTGCAATAATTATGCAACTAGTACAAGGGTGATGACATGTTAACTTCACAATTGTACCAATGTGGAAACTGTGTTGCTGGACGCTATGTCTATCCCACTCCAAATTGCTCCAATGCTGATGCATGCCCGGTCCTCCGGGCTGTGACCTTCAGCAGTGCTTGTTATTGTAGTTGTGTCGTTTCTTTCCATTCACTAGTGTAATATGGCAAGATTCTCATACACTTGTGCTCACGTGTGTTTGTATTATCATACAATTAAGCACTAACGATACCACTGCACTTATACTGCTGCTTGCAATGAGTGCATTAGTGGCTTGGGGTGTATGAGGTGGTAGTGGTGGTAACATTATAGATTATACAATAATAATGATTATACTATTTTACCTACAGTACAATGACATGGCATGCATATAATATATGCATGCCATGTCATTGTATTATACTTAATGATTACTGTAGCATGATGAATGAGCAAACTTCAAACTGAGCATATTTGACTATAATTTAACATTAATCTTACAGTAACAGGACATTTTAGGTGTGTAAGCTTTTGTGAGTTGCTTAGACTGATGACTAAACATCACATTCTGTCATGTACAGGTAGCTATTCATTTAATATACATAATATTATGCCATTTTCTCACGTGTAATATTGCATCTTGCATGCACGAGCATTATAGCTATAAAAAGGATCAAAACGATTTAGATCTTAAAAAGTTAAATGACACAGTTTGGTTGGTGAAATGGTTGTCATGGAGACTTTGTCTTTTGACATGTGGGACAGCACTGTCCATCTTGCCTCACTGGCTCCTCTCCCAACGGACAAGACACAGTACACCCTTGAGCGAAGCACTGGACTGAGCCGTCACTCATACAGGTGCTGCACACAGGACCAAAGGGATATACATAGTAATCACATACACAGTATCAGTAACATGCATGTACTCATCCATGCACTTTGGCTACGTATGTATAGGGTTTACATGTCACACACATGCACTTGCACAACACTCTTACAGTACACACTACAGAGCACACACATGTACACACACACACACACACACACACACCATGTAGTGCAGGGGTCTCCTTCCTGTTGTTTAGTCTCCCCCTCGACCATCACCTGCCCTCCGTCCAGCACACACAGAGCTGGGAGGGGGCTTGGCTGCACACACTTGGGACAGCACTCCCCTTGAGGGGTTACAAGCTCCTCCCCAAACTGGCAGACTGTCTCAGGGCAGGTGGTGTATATGCAACGCAAGACACCACTGTCACAGAAACTAGAATATTGACCAAAGAACAGGAGAAACAGATATGTAAATGGAAGACATTGCAAGTGCAAGCCTGCATGGGGCTGGTAGTAAATGTGTAGATAGCAAAAGAGACAGCTATAGATGAATTTCTTTGGGCACCAACTTCACCAGTTTGTGTTAGTGCTAATGTTGTTTCCTAGTGCCAATCAAACCCTCTTTAAATCTCAATGCAGTGCTACTTAGCAAAGTGATCAATCAATCTCTTCCACCATATTCCCATGCTGACACTTGGCACTTGCAACAGACATCGTGCACATACTCACCAGCTGGAGCAGGGTTGGTTGTATGTTGCTCCATTCAGGAGATGCACTACTCCATCTTTAGTTTCCACCTGACACTCCAGCTCCACTTGGTGAATAGGCTCCACCTCAATGATAGGGCACACGGGACAGCACGCACCAGGGAGGAACACCTGCTCACTCTCTAGGCACGGCAATGGGTCACACCTCTCACTTGTGCACAGGGACCTACCCTCAATGCAAGCACTGCATGTGAGGAGGGCAAAAATGTTGATGAACAATGATATTCATAGGCAATAACTTAAAGTGGTCGAAGTTGTACTTGTTCATGTCACTTGTATTCCAACGTACCATGTGTGGCATGAGCTGTTGAAGAAGAAAGACTCCTCTGCACCATTCTTGATTTCCTTGTTATTCATCACCTTGCAGTCTGTAGAAGTAAACAGAATGTGTTATTGCATGTGTGTTGTATGTATGTATGTGTTATGTACGTGCATGTGCCATACACACACATACAGGATAGCGCTACTTATCCATTGCATTAGGGAAAACAACCCGCCACCACAACACTGCACACTCCTATACATGGACAGGAGCTACTACCATGCATTGTCTGCATAAGAAATACACACACACACACACACACACACACACACCTTGTACTGTGGCCACTGGACATTGGTCTGGTGTCACACAGGCCTTCAGTGCCAGATCCACCACCTTCCCAGAGGGGCAGGAGCACCCACTTGAGCACTGGTCACAAGAGACAGGGAAGGGATCGTTGCAGAAGGACACACATGGAGCACAAGCACCCTCAGAGGCATCATAGTAGATCATCCCTTCAAAGGGACATTGACCTGCATAGAAGAGCAAGAAAGGGATGTAAGCAAGGTGGAACATTAATTATGTTGTGGCTGTACATGTCATAGTGAGGTGTCAAGAAACTGAGAACACAAACTTCAACATCGTCATGAGTCTCTGTAGCTACACATTACATCGCAGTTGGCTGCATTAATGGGCTACGCGTGCGTATTCGCATCTACACACCTGGGCCTTCCTTCAACTCGATTATATTCCTCTTCTCCAACCGTGTTAACCCCTGCCGAGAAGGAATGGGGGACGACTCCGCAACACAGAGGAAAACTGCAATGACGAGGGTAAGAAACATCGCTCCGTCCGTACACTGGAATTTAAGGCTGGCGGGAGGTAGTTTTTTTCGTTGAACTGGTACTGTCTTTCTTGATCGCTTGCTACTGCTGTTTGCTGCTCGTCTGTTGCTGCTGAAGGCCATTTATACCCACCGTCGCCCCCGCCAAAATCTGGAATGCGCGTGGGGCGCAATATGGCTTCTACCCGCTGGGCACCCGGCCGGAAACACATGTCCTGTAATGCGCGGGGTAATTGGTAGAATCATGCATAACGAGGAGGATTGAGTAGCCTAGCAACCGTGCCCGTAAGTAACCCACAACTCCAATTAAACCCTCAATGCCAGTAGCTACATGTACTAGCTAGTAGTGCTAGCTAACTAGAGGTCAGTGGCAAGGGTTGGCTAGGAGACAACTGTAGCCGAGGAGTGCGTACTGGCATGCAAAACCAAGGAGGAAACACTTCTACCCGGCTACTACGGAGCACAACTTAGGTTAGACACTGAATCAATAACAAGATGGCTCTCTGAGCCACTACAAACAGCACATTATATACCAAAAGGGTGATACAGGAAACTGAGATAAAAAGGTGACAATTACACAAGAGATCGTGACCTATTACAACAAAACACTTGTAAACAGGGTGGTCATGAGGACTACAGACAGGTAAGCTAAGGTAAGGTCACATGCATGTCACAGTACGCTACACAACTACTTGATCACCCATGATAGTGTGCCTAGCAACAGCAGTGCATTTGTGGGAAGGGGCATTTACCACCTTGGCTAAACCGCCCCCTTCCAAAATCCCTCAACTAGCCACTACATTAGGTCTACTACACTACACTACACTACACTACACTAGTATCCCCCAAGACTGTGTAAATTACATTCCGCTGCCACTGAATCAAGGCCATGGTTAATATTGAAATAGAGTGCCTGAAAAAGCTGGCATGCTCTCCCTAAGTTCCAAATTACACCAATCTATATATACACCATGCCTTGTGCACTGGTAAGGCATATAAATTAGGAAGGACATTGAACGTGGAGGATTCAGCCTCCATGCAGAGTTGAAATGAATACAATATTATCTCCAGTCTGCAGTTGGTAGTCTAGTTGTCCCATCAGTTCCCAGTCAGCATCATTGATTAAGACAAGAATACCCGGTCGCACCGTCTCACCCTGTAGGATTAATAAACAACGTACATGTATTATGTACATACAGCAATTATGTTGACAGACTTGCATTGCAACTATATTAAGCAAACAGAATTTGGGTGTACTGAACATTTATACACGTATTTCCATCCACACTGAGAAAGCTGCCACCATCATACAGTGCAAGACAATGCAAGTGCATGCTCAGTAGTGATGTTCATCTCCAGTGCAAGTCACACTGACTCTAGGTTGTATCCAAGAATACATTGCAACACCAAGTGCAGTGATCACAGATGGAATACTGGAGTGGCTGCAGCAGCCAAGACAGCATTGCTTGGGCAGTGACAACTGGCGAAACAGAATGTACACACCCCAAGTATATAGACACTGGCTAATCACATGCTTGTAAAGGCATTCGTGCATACGTGGATTCGGTAACTAGACTCTTAATAGACAGTCACAGGGCAAATGAATAGGAAAGCACAACTAGCGCATAGATAGCAGTATGCAGATGTAAGTGTGCATATTGGATTGCTAGGAAATACAGAGTGAAGAAAGCATATGGTCTTGGACACAAGATAACATGAATGAAATGACAAGACAAAGGGGATGCTGTTAAATCATAGCTACCTGTACAAAGAGCTCTGGCCTCTCCTTCAACAAGTTGTCTCTTATCCATGCAATAAGAAGGCGCACGGTCCATTTGCCTCCCTCAGCATCGCTTTCCTCTAGCTCCAAAGAGTGCCTCTTCACCTTCCCGAACAGGAGCTCTGCTCCTCCACTGAATTCAACAACAATCTTCACGCTCATCCTTCGGTGAAGCCATAACGCATTCGATTACCAAAAACCTAGTGAGCAGTCGTTATTCACGCGTCAACCACGACTGCACTAAATTATCAATGAAGCCATGGCGCAAGGAAAGATCACTTTAGATTTCGATGCTTTGGCGTCCATTTCGCATGGAGCTGCGGTCCCGTACAAGACTCCCGTAAGGGGACAGAAAGGGACGCAAAGGTTTGTATGCTTCTAATGATTGTGAAATGCAATGCTAGCTGAGTGGGCGTGTGTCCGTGTGGAGGGGCGGGGAAGGAGCTGGCCGTATGCTCTGGTATTCGAACATGTGACATGCGCAGCGAACCGCTTCGCTGGGATAGTAATACACTGTGCTGAACCGTATGGATTCTATCGAGAAACCATGTCAAAGGCGTCTACTCTTGTGTAGGAGCTAGGAGTGGTTAGGTCTGGAAACCCTTCCTAAGCTAGCCGGCTGACTTCCTAACTGAAACCGACATTGATCTTCCTTTGAAGATGACGTATGTCTGAACTGTGGTGCAGTGTTTTTCAGTGAGTGGAATGCCGTTTGTGGTATTTGAACTGTTATAAGCTTAGCAATGGGACAGCATATTTTTGGCATGTCACTAGCAGCATGTGTTATGAATTGTGGTGACAAGAAGAATGGGAACACATGTCATTGTCATTACTCATTTTCTGTGCATGCAGGGAGCCAGCTAAATAGCATGCTTAAGTTAGAGTATTGTTTGTAGTATACTTTGTTGTTAGTACTGTAGCTCAAATGTGACCAGTACAACCATCTTATTAGTAGTCAGCAACCTTTATTGTAATACTGTGCTTAGGTTATAATGCTGTCCATGGTAGGAGGGCTGTCACAGAGCATGTCCACTGCAGCATATGTAATACATACCATGCTATGAAACTATCCATGCATGTATCCTGCATGCACTGTATTGCCAGCAAGTAACATTCAATGCTTTAAGGGTGTCATGTAGTTGAGTACACACTTGTGTGTACCCAACTGTGTTGCACCTGAACTTTGATGTACACACTTCTCTAGAGCCAGACACTGACCTCAACCTTTGTACCTAATGATACAGTAGTACATAGTACTAGTAGTACAATGTCATGTGTATCTCATCATAGGCGTTCTTTACACTATACACAGAAGCATGTGTAACCATGTATTTGTTCCATAAGACTAAAACCGAAACTGTAGCTTGTTGACAGTGTGTATGTCACTGTGCACCCATAGGAGCATGCATTCTTTCTACTTGGTACCATGGAACTCAGGTCTCAGGCATATGTTGTAGCTAGTGCTTACTGGGTTGCTTCTCAGCAACTACTTATGTGTTGGCTGCATCTTCTATGGTTGCCTCCTGCATTCAATGGGTTCAAGACTATTGTCTGCCTGCAGACCATGGTACAAGGTATTAAGAATGCATGTTCCTATGGTTACATAGTGACATACACACTGTCAACAAGCTGAGGAACACATGTAGATGCATGGGAAAGCCACCTGGATACAGTACTAATGGGATGCTGTAGACATGCAGTGTGTGCAAATACTGTATTGTACATTTCACCAGAAATGAAGGCAGTGTAATGTAGTTGGGCTGTGCATGCAATTAGATAAGGATTGTTTTAGTAGCTGAGTATGTGCCGTCAGGTGGTCTGTGTGATGTAAGACACTGGATGGAGGAACTTGTGAGTCATTCTGAGATGAACTGTTATTTGGTGTTGCATGAGTTGATGAGTACTTGATGATAACTCAGCAAAGCCCGCAAATGGTCTCTTTGTTGTCCACAATCACTTATGTACTGACTGTGGGTAAACTGAAGTGCTTTCAGATGGAGCACTTGGTCTTTCAAATTGGAGGCCACAAATAGTTGGAAATCACTTGCAGTTAATATCTCTCCACTTTGACCAATATCACAATATCCTGAAATGTATCGCAATATACCAGGCTTGTTGCCACCTGCTGGCTGACTTCATTAATGCGGGCCACATAGCAAGTCTTAGTAGTGGTACTAGTACAAGTTACAAGGTGTGTGTGTGTGTGTGCGTGCATGCGTGCGTGCGTGCGTGCGTGCGTGCGTGCGTGTGTGTACTTGTAGCGGAGGAAAGAGCTCTTCATGTCATCAAACAATGGAATTGAGTGTAGAATCTATGAACTGAGGAAGTCAGTCTCTTGACATTGATACACTAACATCACAGAGATTATTCGTAGCTGATGCAATGTGTTAGGTATTCCTTGAGGCATGTGAGGGCTGTACTATGCAACACTGTTTGGGAATGAGTGAAATTTGAGTCTTGTGGCACCTCATGTTTCGTGCCCCCAACCCTTTGCTCCAACCATACTTCCAAGGGAAGTATGCCTTATGATCGTCACAGTTATGTGATGGCCCCATTCCTCACCTCCTTGTCTGTGGGTGCAACACCCAAGGAGTACGCTCTGACCGAATATGGACAATTCCTCCTGCAGTGTGCAGATGTCCCACGAAGTCATGTAGGGCTAGGTGGCATCTGTAGGTAGAAGTGTTTGGGTGCAGAAACCTGTCTTTGTGTGCATTCCAGAAACACCAGTGATTCTTTTCCTGCCTGCTTTGAGAGAGTTCACTTGTCATGCACGCAATTGTACCTTTTTTTGTTTTACTGACCTACTTCTATGTATGGTTTGGGTATGAAGTGTATGCATTTGCAAATGTGCTTAATAGAGGGCTTCTCTCACGCTCTATTGCTCATGGCAGTTTATTTCTCCCCTTGTTTTATACATGTCAGCAACTGTTATATGTATACTGTATAGCTTGACCATATGTTAGAGTAGGCTACTGCAGAAAAGAAGTTGCCACCATTCTCTGGCGGCCCTTGAGTGACTACAAGACACCTGTATACAGTATGGTCAATAGATACACAGCAGACATTTCTTCCATGTATATTTATTCAGTATTCCTTATAAGGGCATGCACTGAAATAGGGACAACTGTTAAGGAGGGCAGTGTCCAGTGTAGTCTCGTGACTCAGCCCCCAGAGGTGGTCTGGTACTTTTGCTTGATATTTTGATACTGTCCCTGGGGCCAATTTCGTGACGTGCACTATGATGTCCTGTGTCTCTCACCCTTTCTGCTGTGGACCTGTGTTGTACTGGGTAGAAGTGGATACTCAGTGTACTCGTGTACCTAGGCCTCTGAATGGTGGTTAATCAGAGATGCTTGATTGTCCATATTCGCCTATCGGGAAGACTACAAAGATGTTGGTAAGCTCCTCCTCCTTAAAACAGCTTAAATTCTAACATACTCACTCTGGCGCAGACATGCATGGTATCAGATGGCATTAAGTAAGGTCAGCATCGAAGGTTGACTGGATACATTGATTCTTGGCTACTCACAATACACTTCACAGCTGCCATCACATGATATACCAAAAGTTTTCAATTACTCAAAATATTGTGCAATTGTGTGTTAGACCACATTTTGGGGGGCTGGTTCACGAGACTATAACCAGTGTGCCCCAGTTCCTCGGCCTCGGGGGGGGGGGGGGGGGGGTATCATTTATGTGTCAGACTTGAGTGTGGTATAACAATACACTTCTGACACTCCTGACAGCTCGTGCTCTGTGTTCATGAGATGATCATATTGCATGAGCTATCACTACATACTGCCACTCTCCTGCTGGTAGTTACTATGGTAACCGTTGTCTCCTAACTGGTCCCACTCCAGGCCCTCCTCAGGGGTTGCCCCTGGCCAGTCAACCTCTGCCCCCAGTCTACATCAGAATGGGACGGTAGCTGAGGGGTCCATATTTGGTGACAAGCAGTCATCAAAAGCTTCAAAGAACTTTAAAGTGGTTGTGAGACTCCGGCCACTAAATGACAGAGAGTTGGCAAGTGTGTGTATGTGTATGTGTTGTGTACATGTGTATGTGTGTGTGTGTGTGTGTGTGTGTGTGTGTGTGTGTGTGTGTGTGTGTGTGTGTGTGTGTGGTGTGTGTGTGTGTGTATTGTGTGTGTGTGGTGTGTGTGTGTCTGTGTGTGTGTGTGTGTGCGCACACACGTGTGTGTATTGTGTGTGTGTGGTGTGTGTGTGTGTGTATTGTGTGTGTGTGTGTGTGTGTGTGTGTGTGTGTGTGTGTGTGTGTGTGTGTGTGTGTGTGTGTGTGTGTGTGTGTGTGTGCACGTATGTACTTGCATGCAAGAGTATCAAGTGTACCGATGTATATGGGGTTTGAAAAGGTAATCACTGGATATTACGCCTAACCTACCAACTACACCAGTACTGGTGTCTCAGTACTCAATACTGGTGTGCGTAGTTGGTAGGTTAGGCGTTATGTCCAGTGATTACCTTTTCAATCCATTGCCTCGCAGTGGCCAACTGCAAAAAGCAATTGCCCCCTATATAGGGTTTCTCAATCATAGGTAGAATCATGACAATGCATGGCTGATGTCATGCAGCCACATGTTAATCAGCTCCAGTACCATCAGCACCTGCTGTTGTGTGACTTATCACTTTCACATCATGAGAAAGTATTCGGAGCCCCTCCTTGATTAATTGCAATACAGACATTTTGTCTGTGGGTGTGGCACTGAGCTGTGCAGTGGCTAAGCTGGTGGCTGGTGTCCATGGCAGATGTGAGATAATTGAGTTAAGGTGGAGTAATTTAGTATTCACCAGATCGCCATGACAACTAGGTCATGTAGTGCGGTAATGTCTATTTTAGGGAGATCTTGTGTCGGTAGAGCAATTTAATCCCTACATGGTTTGGTTGCCATGACAGCTGTGGGGAATGTAGCAGAGACATGCCCATATAAAGCCATTGCCTCAATTGCCTCAAGTGGTTACTATGCAAATGATGTTAGATGTGTCACTATCTGTAACGGATTCTGTAATTAGGTACCACCTGTCCAGTGTGGCTGGGTAATGAATGGTATTTGAGAGTTGTGAATGATTAGTGATAATTGCATGCTTGTAGTGCCAGTGCAATGAACCTAAACTTCCCCAAGCATGACAGCTGCAGTAGCGTAACTGATCACGCACAGATAGGATGGGTTTGATGTGTGTTTTGTTTCTACAGATACCGTGTGTCTCAGCCAAGAATGCGTGCTTTGTGTACTAGCTACATGCACACTGCCTAGTCCTTCTCTTCTCTCTCCTCCTTCTCTTTCATGTGTTTCTTGCTCCTCCTCCAATCTCTCTCTCTCTCACCCTCCCTCCTATGCTTTGCCTCCTCCATTTCTCTCCTCCCCGATTCCCATTCTACCCGTCTACTGTCTCTCCCCCTCCCTCCCTCACCGGCCTTCCCATCACTCACACAGTAAGCAAGGCTGCCTGTCTCAAGGTTGAGAGCAAGCAGGTGGTACAATTGCAAGGTGAAGCCAGAGCAGGACAGGATGTGATAAATGTACGTTGGGAGGGGACCAGACAGTGGAACATGTTGCACTGTTGTGCTTCTGTTTTCAGTCTGCTTCCCACATCATTCCGCACTTTGCTCTCTCACTGCCATGCATTCTTTCTCTTCTACCTTTTATGGCCACTCCTGTCTGCCACTCTTCTCTCTTCCTTGTCATTTCCTCTCCATTGGACTAACACATCCTCCTTTCATCTGTTCGCCACTTCCCTTTCCTTATCTTCCCATCACAATGATCCTTCTCGTCTCCAACTAACCTGCCCTCCCTCCCCCTCCCCCTCCCCCTCCCCTCCCCTGACAGCCACAAGCGGCCAGTGTACATTCCTTTGTATTTGACAGGGTCTATGACAGAGACACATCACAAGAGGTGATCTATGACACTGCAGTAAAGGTGAGCAGTGGGAAGGAGACAGGGAAGGACTAATGACTGGAGTTGTGTTAACCCAATGAGTGCTCCTTCCTTCTACAGCCAATTGTACACTCCATTCTACAAGTGAGTTACCAGTGCACCTTGTAATGTATGGCTGTGTACTATTTTAGCATGTATGCGTTCACACTGCATGGAAGTACACTCAAACTGGTTGGATTACTGACTATTACAGTGTTATAAAGAGAGTGCAGCCAATCTACCTCAGAGCAAACTGTCTCCTCTTCTCCTTCCTTTCTGCCGTCTTCTCTCCAACTCCTTTCCCTCTCCCTTGCCCGCGTCTCTGCACTTTGTCCACTTCTTCCCTCGCCTCCTCTCCTCCCCTCCTTTCCACTTCCCTCCCCAACAAGGGCTATAATGGTAGCATCATTGCCTATGGCCAAACTGGCACAGGAAAGACGCACACAATTGAAGGAGAAGAGGGGGACACACGCGGAGTCATCCCAAGAGTGTCGGAGGAAATCTTCAACTGTATCCACACTGCACCTCTCCAATAAGACCACCTCACTACAGAGGTGTATCTGCACTGCACCTCTCCAATAAGACCACTCACTACAGAGGTGTATCTGCACTGCACCTCTCTAATAATACCACCTCACTACAAAGGTGTATCTGCACTGTACCCTCTCCAATAAGACCACTCACTACAGAGGTGTATCTGCACTGCACCTCTCCAATAAGACCACCTCACTACAGAGGTGTATCTGCACTGTACCTCTCCAATAAGACCACTCACTACAGAGGTGTATCTGCACTGCACCTCTCTAATAATACCACCTCACTACAAAGGTGTATCTGCACTGCACCCTCTCCAATAAGATCACCTCACTACAGAGGTGTATCCACAATTTACAGCCTACATACGTATCTCTTACAATTCTGTTGATTCCCTAACTGTGTTGTACAGACATTGAGAAGTCAACAGATGCCAAGTCAAAGTTCCTAGTGAGAGCATCATTTCTTCAAATCTACAATGAACGGGTCACAGACTTACTTGTAAGTTGATACTTGCGTATATATATACGTATGTGCCTTATCTTGTGTGCTGTTAGTTGCCTTTGCATGTATCAGATCTTGTTAACCACATAATAGAGTATTCAGTAAGGTACCTTTCAGCATGCATTCTTGGTATGTACATGCAATTGATTGTCACTTGTTGGGCATGAATCTTACTGATGCACAGTACTGGAGGACTTTATGGTTTGCAAATTTGCCTGAAGACTTTGTGAATGGCACTCTTTGCACACTAGAGAGCGTACCGTCCAGTGTTGGCTTTGTTTAAAACAAAAATCTTGTGCAAACGTGCAAATGCAGAAAATGCTAAAATTGCATCCCTTGAAATTTGTACTTTTACATGTGTACATTAGTGTTTTCTGTGGTTGCCTCCTGCTGTAAGCACCCTCTGCATTTGTGCTACCACACCACAGCTGGGGCAGTTTCATTTTCTAGCTTACTTCTAAGTAGAGTATCTATAGCATGTGCTGGTTTGGTCTGTGTGGTGTGGTGTGGTATGTGTGGTGGGATAGTACTGTGTGATGTGGTCTGTTTGGTGTGGTCTGTTTGGTGTGGTATGTGTGGTGTGGTCTGTTTGATGTGGTCTGTGTGGTGGGACAGTACTGTGTGGTCACTGCTGCTAAGTACATATAATGTTGTTGTCATAGCACTTAGACTTGAAGAGGGAATTCCCGGGAGACAAGACTGAGTACCTGAAAGTGAGAGAGGCAGCCTCGGGAGGTGTCTTTGTGGTGAGTGGGAGGGGAGGGGAGAGGGAGGGGAAGGGGCAGGGGAAGGGGGCTGTGGAGGGGGAGGAGAGGAGGGAGAGAGAGAAGAGCAAGAGTCAATATAGACTAGCTTCCTTGTAGGAATTCTTGGCATGCACATGACCACAATAGC
>OZ025874.1:5692591-5695091 GCA_964019415.1 Ianthella basta | reverse complement strand
TTGTTGTGGTTTACATACGCAGGCCCACAAAGACACTATAGTTACTGATGCCTTTGCTGTGAGATCCACTGCTTAGCAACATTGTGTGTGTATTTCATTAGTAGTAGTTAATTTTCCCTTGTATATGCATTTACTGGTGTATGCTATATGTGATGGATTGCCTTTCCTACACCTCAGCATGCCCATTTACTCATCAACTCTTTCCCCTCCCTACTCTTTACTTCCCTCTACCCCTAACCCTCCCTTCCTCTCCACTCTTAATCTATCCTCCACCCCTCCCCTTGCCTTCCATTCTCCCTCTACTATCCTCCTCTCCACCCTCCCCTCCTTCCCTTCTCCCATAAGTCTTGGTGGTAACTGCAAGACAGTTCTCATCACCACATTGACTCCCGCAATGCCGTGCTACACAGAGACCCTCTCTAGTCTCAGGTTTGCCAACAAGTGAGTTCACTCCAGCCCCAGCTCCAGAAAGGGCAACTCTCCAGTTTGCCCTCCTCACTACCAGATCTTGTGTTGTGTGTGCCTTCTCTTTCGTGTGCCTAGTGCAGTGTTTCTTTGTATATAAGGACCAAGTCTCTGTGTGAAGTACATCTGTACTGTTACCTCGAGATCATGTGTCTTCCTCTTGTCTTAGAGCAAAGAGTGTCAAGAACCATGCTGTAGTGAATGAGGATGAAGGAGACCAGACACTGCTGTCCAACTATGAGAAGGAGATCAGACGGCTGAGGAAGTGTGTGTGTGTGTGTGTGTGTGTGTGTGTGTGTGTGTGTGTGTGTGTGTGTGTGTGTGTGTGTGTGTGTGTGTGTGTGTGTCAGAGAATACTGTACTATGAGTCACTCTTAGGTAGCTTCTACAGTACCTCCTCCTTTGGCTCCTTCCTGTCACTGCCTTCCCTGCTAGGGTGCTCGAAGAGCAACAAGTACAGGCAAGTTCACAGACAAGAAATGAACTGGTTGGGATGGAAAGTCAACTGCAGGAGGCAGCGAGAGAGAAGGTGTGTGTGTGTGTGTGTGTGTGTGTGTGTGTGTGTGTGTGTGTGTGTGTGTGTGTGTGTGTGTGTGTGTGTGTGTGTGTGTGTGTGTGTGTTCTTACCTTTCTCTATATGGACACGGCACAGGCTGAAGTGATGACAGAGCTAGAGAAGAGATCTGCCGAGGTGGCTAGAGAAAAGAGGGAGAAGGACAGCCTAAAGAAGAAGATTATGGAATTGGAAGAAAGCTTAGTAGGTTGAGGGAGGAGATTGTGTAGTGAGGGAAGGGAGTTAGGGAAGAAGTGAAGTGGTAAGGGGAGGAGGTAGTGAGGGAAGCAGTGAGGGATGGAGAAGGGACGAAGGAGTGAGAGGGTGGGTTAGTGAGGTGAGAGGAACGGGGAAGGATTGCTGGGACATGATATCTGTTAACACATCTCCCTTCCCTCCTCAGATCACAGGAGGCACTAAGGCGGAGGACACTGAGGAGTTCAAGGAAGCAGTTAGAGTGGTTCACGAACAGCTGCAGAACCAATATGATGAGAAGTAAGTGAATACCAAATTTTGTCATTTATTTATTGCAACCTGTTTTGCCATTTGGCCAAATCATGAGCTTATTTTCCCATTTAATGTTATCATAATTAAATAAACAATTGGCAGATGGTCAAGGACACCATACTATACTAGCCATTAGTGAGGGGTGATCAGTCATGCACACACTAACCTTGCGGATGTATGTTTACTGCAGCTTGTTTTCTTCCACAACCTGAGAAGTTTGGCCCTTCGGGATTAACACTTTAAATTTATTGTGTGCACAATAATTGGAGGCACTACAGTAGGATAATTGGGATTAGACTATGATGCAACAAATTGCTGTAATCAGATTGGTCGAATGGAGGTGTTCTAAATCACTTATATCACCTCTGATTCAGCTCATAACACCTTTGGTAGCTTCTAGCCTGTTAAGACAAACTTTCTGCAATGTAGCTGCGGCAAGCTTTGAGCAAATTAACTTGCACACTGTTCCAAGATATTTCTCAGCGGCAGGGCTTCACAGGGTTGTTGCCACACAGGTTTACACTGCTGTTTGCTACTCGGCTATCTTTCTGTCGTTATTTCTCGGTAGAACTGGCCAGCGTGGTCTTTCCCTGTATTGACGCTGGTTGCTATCATAGTCTAAACACCTTATACTGAGAACTGTTGGTGTCTACGAGATTTAGAACACCTTGGAAACCAGTATAGAGGTCCTTGTGCTTTGCATGTGGGCCTCTGTAAAATCAGTTCCCCACGGTGATCTGAATTCCATTGGACATTCCGTAGACACCTTGGATATTGGTCTAACCTATATGTGTTATGGTATTGGCATAATTGATGTGCCATTTAAGTGCATGGGATTGTAGCTCTCCTGTAGCTACAAGGGCTGCCTGTGTGTTATAGGATACAGTGAATCAGCTTCTTTTGTGTTTTGTCTGACCAGACTGCAGCAGCTACAGAAGGAGCGCGAGGAGCTTGAGCAGCAGAAAGTGAGGCTGC